>JAWWMU010000237.1:1814428-1844162 GCA_035048155.1 Cinnycerthia olivascens
ACATTAGTTGTTTACCTTTTTAACTTCTGGGTTCATACCACATTGCCTCTGATACAGAAAAAATACATTATGCATCCTTACATGTTTATTACAGCAAATACACTTGTTTCTATTTACAAATGTACATTTAGCACAAAACCTAAAAAGAGCCCTGCAAAACTGCCAGCCTAGTGCCTGCATTCCATACCAGATATCAACAAAAAGGAAAACTACCTTTTCCTAACTTTGTAATCCTATAGCAGCTTATTCAAAAAAAGAATTTCATTATACTTTCATGTAAATGGGAAGATTTCCCTAATTATTGTTCTACAGATAAACTCCAATCTTATGTACTTAACCATAATTTCAGCACATGCCTAATTTATACCACTCAGTTTTATATGTGGCATTAGTTCCATCAGCCTGTAATCTAACAACTCCATCAAAGACACTTTTTTGATACAGCTTTACACTTAGTGCACTCTAACAAAAATAATTTTCTCTTATGATGTATTCCTTCAGTTAAATACAGCAGCAAGAGTATTTTAACTGCCACTGCTATAGTGCATTTCTACTCAACTGAAATACCTCCTTTCAGAACAACTTATTCAGCTTATCTATGATTTTTTTGTGCTTTTTTCATTATAGCTTGGAATGCTGGTTTGTTGTGTTTGGATTTTTTTTTTTAATCTACAGGTATCTGCTTGGTTGTTTGCAGCAATAATGTATCTCATCTGTGCAATTTTACTGAGAGCAAATTGTAAACAGAATTCTCCTTTCTCCTACCTACACATAAAGACATCCTGAGGAGTATACTCATGAATGAACCAGCACCTCAAGTAGAATCTGATTTTAGCATTCTCTCAGACTTCAGGGTAAGAATTGTGTGTGACAATGCTTTTCAGCACAAAAATGCCCAGCTTAAACCCTGTAAAACATGCCAACACTACTACTGACACCTCAATACGGACTAAGAACAATTCCTACCAAGGTGACTCTGAGCATTCTCCTTTTAGGGCAAATCTAAAGCAGGTGCTCACAGGTAATTTCACCCTCAGCTGCATCAGTAACATTGTACTGCCATTGCTCTGCCACCTCCAGGAGCTGGCTAACTCAAAACCTATCCACTAGCTGGCAACCACCAGCACAGACTGAAGCAGGGGGCTGAGCTGCCTAATTTGCCAGTATTGCTGGCATCTGATATTCCTGTTTACTGTGTAAGTCTGCAAACATGACAGGACCTCCCCAAAACAGGAGACAAGCACTCAAGGAAAGCTGAGTGGTTTGCTATAATAAAAACAAAGACTGCTCTGGCCTTACACACTTTAGAGTTACAGCATTCACACACCACTCAGATTTCCTGCTTGAAAAAAGGCACTTAGTAGCCAAATATAAAGTGCAAAACTCATGCCACTTCCCAGGCTTTACTAACTTAAGGAGTGGTACCTTCCCCTGGCAGACAGACCCCTCAGCAGCACTCCTGGCCATCTGGAATCACAGTCCAGGCCTTTCCTCACTTTGGACAATCTTTCTTCTTTCAAAAACCCACCTCAGGCAAGTATCAACAAAACAGCCAGTTCTCTGTACATCTGCTGCCATTATTTGCTGTGAGGATTCTGTGTTTGAGTTAAAAGTGCACAGCACAGTGATTCACTAAAAGAAGGAATCTGATTAGGCAATTGCCTAAACATGAACACAATTTACTCAGTGAATCATCCAGCCTCAGTTATGAACATAAAGTACAGATATCCATGCTGAGAATTTACTCTTCTGTAAAGGAAGTGTCTCCTGGACAGATGGAAAGACCTACCTCTTTACCAAGCACTAAAGGTAGAAGGAACAAGAGCATTTCCATGTAGATAATTTCTCCTCCTAGATACAATTCACAATGTAAGAATTTCAAAAGCTTGTCACTTTGCTTATTTCCATGCATTAGCCTTTATGGAAACAGGAAATGGACTCTGCATTGCCCATCTGCTCTTCCTCATCCTATTTTGGATTAAAACTGGAGACAAGAAATCCTGCACTAGGGCAGAAATTGTTCTGCCGAATATTCACTTGGTCACTTCAGTGCTTCCAGAAAAGTTGACATCCTGTTTTAAGTACAAATATTTCCTGAACTTCTTTTTCAAGCCTAAGACAAGTGAGGAACAAGATGCTCAGAGTAATTCAGTTTGTGTCTTCTGTCAGTGTACACAGAATTCAGGTTTCCATCTCAGGTTGGTCTCCTCTGGGAAAGGAGTATTCCATCACAATTACGAGCTCCAGAAGAGCTAGAGGATTTCTTCCAACTTGGAAAGAAAGGTGGGTTTGTATTCTTTGGGGCTTTTGGTAGGCTCTTCCTTGGTTACATGGTTAACACAATTTGATTTGTGGAAAAACTAAATGTTCTGTCCTCCCCTTCAAAATGTAACAGAGAAGGAGCTACTTCTTTATGCCCACAAGTGACCAAAGTGTAAGAAGAGCAGCTCCAGTGGCACTGGTTTAGACCAGAGGTGCAGATTAGAGGCAGGTGCCCACGATGTCTTGCCTCAACACTGGAGTGCAAGGAATAAATTCAAACCCTCAGAGCAGGGTGTGACTCCTATCCTTACCTTCTGCAGCTAAACAAAATATTGACAAGCTTTTGCTTTTAGTGAAGACAAACTCCACTTCAGCTGCTTAAAACAAATGAAGCAATGGTACCTGGAGGCTCCCTGCTGCTGAAGGTGGCTGCCTTTATGGAAGCTGGACTCTTACAGGATTTATGTGTAGCTGCCTGTAAGGAGTGTTCCATAAAATTCTCCACCTTCACAGCACAGGACTTTGGCCCACATGCTCATTCTTCTTATTCTGAGGAAGAAGTGGATATGAAAGGGCAAAATCACAGCTTTGTTTAAAGATTCAAAACACCTGGGAATATCTGAAGGCTCCACAAGGTGCTGAGCAGAGGTAACAGTCAGCTTCTGGGACAAGAAAAACCCTACATTTCTCTGTGATAATGATTCCTGAGGACTTTTCTAATGATAGTCTAAAAAGAAGTTGCTAAAAACATATCATCAGTGATCTTCCCAAACTTTTGTGAAGTCTACCTGCATAAGGACAAATGAACATTGAGATTATTTTTCCCTTTTCATTGCATCACCTGACCCTTTGGCCAAGTTAAGAAAATTTCTACTTCTCCAACTATACTGAGGAACATTAAAATATTGCTACATTGAAGCAGAGATACACTAAAGTATAATTTTGAAAGACAAATCTTTACAGAGTCAAATATTCACTTCTTAGTATTTAAAATACAGAACCAGCTTTGCCTGAACACCAAGCACCTGCATCTGTCATCTGTACTGAACTTTATACAGAGAATTCCAGCGTGTTCTTCCAGGGAAGAAAGTCTAAGTAAAGGGCAGAGCAAAAATATTATCTGTCCACAGTTCCTACAGACACAAAAGGCAGAGAGAGACAGTTTGGCATACACAGTCTAAAAGTACATTTTACTGTACCTATTCAAGAATAATAATTTATTTATGTCATAATTTATGATTTATTATGAACCTGCAAATCCTTTACAGACCATCAGGCCTACTTAAGTAATCATTAATTTACATAGTAAGAAACTCTAATACTTACATAGCTGTGACTCTTAAGGAAATCTGAAGGGTTGCTTGTGCAGACTTTATCCCCTTCCAAGCCAATTACTCTTTTACAGATATTTGATTTGGGGTCATTTGGGCTTTTCACAATTACAATATCTCCTCTGAGAGGAAAAAAACAAAAACAAACAGAAGAACTCTAATTACAAACTATTTGGCTGTGTACATGAGGCTGTGTCTACTCAAAAAATATTCACACATATTAAAGACAGTCCATTGTGCTGAAAATTCTTGTGTACAATTTTGGTTTCTTCAGTTTTACTCAGGTATAATTTCACAGAGTTTTAAAAGTGGATGAATTTTTGTTATTTAGATTATTTATGAAACATTTAAAACTATAACCTGAGACCAGTAATACCCATAGCTGGTTTCCAAGACCAAACTGCTTAGAGAAGAAGTTACATTCACTCAAGAGAATCATTTAGGGGGAGAAAAAAGAGGATTTTTTTAAAAAGTGACAATAGACTAAATCCAAACTGAATTTCGACAAGTTGTTCACTGATAACTTTAACACCCCTTAGACACAATGAAAATTTACAAGTTAGAAGCAGAAAAAGACACAAAAAAGAAAGGACAGAATGTGGTTTTTGGCAAGCCCTGGCAAAGAGAGTGCCAGGTGTGGTCTCAAGAGGGGAGCGTACTTTCGAATGCAATAAAAGTGGCGGCTGAGGTTCTCCGAGAAGACAATGTCAGAGTTTTGAATGGTTGGTTCCATTGAAGGTCCAGAACACTACAAATGAAAAATAAAGGAGACAAAAATCACTATTTCAAACTACTTTTGTCTAAAATAAACTCCTATTCAAGCGATATGCTAATAAATTAGAAAAGGTGTAACGTAGAGAAATAAAAGTGAGCTCCCCCAAGCAATGTGTGATGCATTTAAAAGCTGAGGGGAGCCTCCAGAGCACCTCTAACTCTGTCACAGCTCCGTATTTCCTTGGGATTGGTCCTGAACTGCACTAGGTGCTGCCAGCCCTTACGGATTCCTTTCAGCACTGCATCTCCAAGAAATTTTCAGGTGCAGTGCTGAAAGCCCTACCCAGCCTCTCCTTTCTCTACCCTATGACACAGAATTATCACAGAAGCTGCAAGAGCCGCTCACAAAGTCCCCCGTGCCCAGCAGCAGATACTATTTAAGGTTAAGGACCTGGGGAGGAGGGGCAGGGAGCACAGAACACCCAGAAATTTGGCCAGAGGGTGAAACAAAGGCGTTTCCTATCGGTGACTCCAGTCCTTCTTAAAGGATGGACTCTCTGCAAAAGGCACAATCAGAGTTTCCCATTTACATCAGTACTGCCTCAAGCAGTAAGACATCAGAGAACATGAATGCCTAAAGTACAAATAACTTTCACAAAGGCCGGACCTGCTTCCCATAAATCGCGTTAAACGCTTCGAAGAAAATTCAGAAACCTGAAATACTGGCATCATCACACATGAAAATGTCAGTAGCGCTGCTTTACCCCCTTTCAAATGAAAATGAAGAGTTACCACGACAATTCCTCCCAGGTACTCGAAGGCACAGTGTGCTATGCAGCCATATTGCACCGTGTACCCCAGGAATCGGAAGGCTTTCCCTAGGGCATGGCGAAGCATCCTACAGGGCAACGCTGCTCAGCCGCTTCTACAGCAAAACACAAGAGCATCGTTCATGGCACAGCAAACAATCGAGCATTTACAAACCCTTCTCGTGTGTGCAACACATGGACAACATCAAACAAACCCAACGCTGTAATGCAACCAACAAATAAACAGATCCCAGGGCCATCACTTCTAGAGCTCATCCCCTCTAAACATTCTCTGATCCCCTTCCTCAAATATTCAAGTCCAACTCTGGTTAGGAGATCCAATTCCTGCAAAGCTAATCCCAACAAAATGTTTCCTTACCACAATTTGATGGTTACGCTTAAGGAAATGAAAAGCAAACTTACTTTAGTAATTGAAGCAAGTTCTACATTCTGCAAGAAACCTGTTCCCCTTATACTCAGTGTTACCTTATCATGAACTAAAACCACTGCAAAATTTCCCTCTTTTAGTAAGACAGGCCAATATAGTTTGCTAAGCAAATACAGTATGTTGAAAAGAAAAAGAAAAATGCTGTGCAAAATATGCTCACTTCTAAATGAAATAAAGACATCTTCTACATTTCATTGCATTTCACTAATTAAAGACAGGAATTTAAAAGAGCTTTATTTTCACAAGTCTCACTAGAATTTAATGGGAATTTCGCCTGAATACATTCAGAAGAACCATTATTGGGAGCAACTATTCTCTACCGAGTTCATTTCCTTGCTCCAAAAAAGATGTACTTTTTTATTTACATGAACTTCTCTGGACTGGAACAGCTTAAACCAAGCTGTAATTCCTCATTCGAAAGATTATCTGCCCATTTTCACAGTAATGACCTGAAATACAACAGGAAACAGAAAAGTCTTGAATTGTGCCATTGGCAAATGCAGCACCCAGCACACTGCAGGACACACTGCAGGAACTGAAGCAGCTCCCCTGGGAGGGGAAGGCACTTTCAGCAGAATTCATTCAGGTGAGGCAGAGAAGTGGCTGGCTCTTCTCACTTCAGTGTGCCAGGAAAAGCACCAGCTCTTAGGGCCGGACACACTGTGAGCTCAGAAATGTGGCACAGGTGATAAAAGCAAGGTAGAGGCACAGCAGATGAATCTGAGTTGCAGAAATGTGTGGATGCATGACCACAACTATGTTTTGAGAGAAGGCCATCATCAATGTTTCTTAACAGCACCTGCTAGGAAGGCAGCCTCACATTGCTTCTCCGTTCAGGGAGAAAGAAAAACACTGCACAGGTACCCTCTGGTTTTGCTCCATGCTATTCAGAAACCTTATATTAACATATTATAGATGGTAGAGAATTTAGGCACCTGTGGGTACTGCAGGTAAAAAGGCAAACAATGCATTGATAATGCAGATCCAACTGGGACAAATAAACAGCAACAACATCAAGAGAATGTGCAAACCTCCCCTGCCAACAGCTGTCAGGCTGTAACCAAAACTCAAAAAAACTGCTGTACATCTCAGAAAGTAAGTTTCAAAGTGATTGAAAGCAATTTCCTTTTGGATTTTGGATGACACAAACCTAGAGGTCGTTCCCTGGACATGTGTTTGCCTGTGATGCTTGTGGGTAGATCTGGGAGCTGTTCAGGGAAACCCAGGGCTCACAGTGAGCTCTGCCTGCTGCTAGAGCTGCCATGGTAAAAAACTAACCACAAGGATAGAACACGAGTGAAGAGCTCTCAAATTTTGTTCCCAGTTCTCTTAAAATAAATTCGTAACTCCTGAGACATGGATTTCATTTATAAACATAGTACAAAGGATTTTCTAAATGCTCAAGCTTATCAGATTTTATGATAATGACCAAAAAATTCTTGGCTTTATATAGAAGATTTTGACTCCTACCCACGAAAGTGAATTTCAAATGAAGGCACATATATATACCTGGATTATACAGTCTGATGCTGGGAAGGTACCTCCTGAGGATGGGAGGGTGTTTCAAATGTTAAGGTTCATCTTTAGACATCTAATATTCATTCCAAACAACTAAAATCCTGAAAGTTTCCATGTAGTTTTAAGTAACAACTTCTAGTTAATAAGTGGTTGTTGTAAGAGTAAAACAACCACCAGAACAAACTAGTTTATTTAAAAAAAAACCACACAGAAATAATTAACTCGAGCATCATTAAAATGTAATTGTTTCCTCTGAGAACTTTGTATCGGTACATTTTTTAAATGATGTCGTCTTGTTGATCAAAAGTAAACAGCTGAACAGTTTTCCACATCACACAATTTTAATACGAAGTACCATCAGCAGGCAACTCCACCAGATCGAACATAAGACCATTAAGCACAATAAAACAAATTATTTAAGTCACAGGCCCCTTGAAAACTTAATGGCTCTGTAATACAAACATGCTTATTGCAGAACTAATGGCCTGTTGTAATTACTTCCAGGCACCACCTACTATCATATAGCAGGTAGCTGAAAAATTTATACTGCAATCAACATTGGTTAAAAAAGGCCACACATCCATATTTATCACAGAGAACATAATTTGGTTATTTTACTACAACTGTATAGTTTATCCCCCACAGCAAATAAAATGCAAAATGGAATTACTACGATCTTCTGTTCCCTTTTCCTCCCACAGCCTGTGCTTTCACCACTAGGTTTTTTGTTTGTTTGTTTATAAAATTAATCACAGCTAGCAGGGCAGAAATCACTTGGAGTCTCATGAATGACATCCAGGAGATGGGAAAGGATTAGTTCTCAGTCGCTGCCAGTTATAGCGCCAGGTGGCTTTTTCTGCAGCGAAGGTGTTACCGATAATCCCATTACATTGGTACTAAATCTTGCAGACATCAAAATTATCACCAAGGTTCCTTTTCATCCCATCCTTTCCAAATGACTGGAAGTCGCTTCACCTGAAAGAAGTCAAATCCACATGCAGCTGCTGTTTTAGCAGCCAGCGGACTCCCTGAGAATGCCAATTGTGATCCAATTTCGCTGTGCTGGTGGCCCCCTATTCCCTGTCCAATAATACATCTGTTAAAAAATCCTACAGCTACAAATCAAGTTTAATCCTACCAGGGACCTCATGTTGGTCTTGTCTTCCAAAAAGGCAGCAGGTTTTGCCGTCTATCTCTGCCAGTGTCTAGGGAATACTCTTTAAATCCCAGCTCTACTTAGAAGAATAAGCTAAGGATCACAAAACATGACCTCAAAAACCCTGATATGACTATATTCTGACCCAGAGGCATTCATTCTAGGTGAAGATTAGAACTTTGCATAATAAGATTACACAGCAAGTGAATGATATCAAGGGACTATCCATATGCAGCCGCCTGGTTTTCTATAGACAGCCTGCGCTCTGCAATATGCAGTGCAGACGAAACAGAGCTTGGGCTTTCTAGCTGAAATAAAATAGATTCACATAAATTAGTTGGCCATTTCCAGATTCCTAAATCCCCTATTACATCTTTTATTGACAGCTCCTGTGAGGATAGCACAAATGGTACTCTCTTTGTACTCGTCGCTTCCGTAACACTCACACTCTGAGGGAAATGCACATAGGTTGTCTAGAAATTAACATCTTGCTTGCTGTAATCTTGGATTACAATTTGCTGTGTACATAATAAAATTAGAAAATCAATGAGCAGATTTATCATTTCCAGAAAACCAATGGCATTGTGTAAGACAATTTTAGACACGGGTCTGAATTTTTAAGTACAGGAAAATCAAAGTTGTGGGCACTGAAAGAACAACTAAACAAATCACTGGACTTGGCACTAAATAGATTTTTCACTTTCATAAAAAAAAATTTCCAGTCACATTTATATAATGCTTCCCAATTCTGGAATTTCATTGAATATGTAGTGACAGATTATCAGTTTTTCCTTCCTTAACAGAAACTCCTCTCCTAACACTCTCCACTTCTAACCACACACCTTTCTCTACACACAACTTGCACCATCTCTTTCCCACATAAATACTCTGAGATTATTTAAAAAAAAAAAATCCAAAAACCCTAACCAAAGAAAAAACTGCACACTGACTAGGCCAATTAAATTAAGTATTTATGTTATAGCTGTTAGTTATATTAAAATATTATTTTAAAACTTCTGCATGAAATTGATGTTGCATGTGCTAGAGGAGCAAAGTGTGTCTATCTTGTTTTTGGATGCTTCCCATATTAGATACACAATATACAAAATGCTTTAAGTATTCCAATTACAGTCTGAGGATTCCAAACATCTAAAGCAAAATAAAGAACAATTTTCAAAAGCTCCCTTTGTGCTGGGGATCAGACAGAACTGCTTTTTATTTCCAGCTGTTGCTTTAGTCTGGAAGAAACACTGAACTTGGTCTGGCAAATGTGAGCAAGTCTGGTGATATTCTGGAGGAGATTACTTTTTTTACACATTATCTCCACTAGGCACTTCCAGTTTGTCTCCAACAAGAGCTCCTTCAGCTACTGATCTCAAACTGACAAGGAGTTTAATCCTGTAAACACAACGCACATCACACAATTCACTGGTGTTAAATAACCGGAGACTGCCGACAAGAACGAGCAATTCTTCAGCACAGATTTCAGGTGGTTCTCACTGGTTCTCTTTACCTTTGGGAAACAGCTCCTAACACTTGCACAACCCTGAATAAAATGCTGTTTTAATGGCCAGATGCATTCCAAAGCTTCTCCTCCTCTGCAGCTCCACACACTCCTCTTTGCTGAACAGTGAAATCCAGAGAGCTGAGCAAAGGCATGGGCATACATGGCAAGCCTGGGCCTCTGAGGGATGCCAAAATATTCACTTTACAGTCTTCTGCAACCGGGTCAAAGTCAGGACAAACACCAAAGGTCTGGCAGACACCACAGTCACCTTCCTAGTAATAGAAAAATGGGCTGTGCCTATGTCACATTGCTCAAATTACTACATGTGATTATCCTAAATTTCAGTACATTCACTTTGAGACACAGACACATAAACATTGAAAATTCATTTCACTTTAGTAAGACAAAGAGTTACAAGCCTAACTTTCACATTAGGCACTAAAAATCTACAACTCTACAGAATCTGAAGTTGCCCATGGCTCACGTGTCCCCTGCACTTCCCAGCTAACACATCTTGTGGAAACATGATTTTGGAAAAACTGCTCAAAGTAGTGAACAGAAGAGGGGTGAATAGCTCCCCTATGCACTGAGAACTAAAAAGGCTGTTTACTTGAAACATTTTGTCGTTACAAAAAGGATGGTTTGCTGGTTTTTACCAGCAAAAACACCACAAACAAAAACCCAAGCCCCCTCCACATCAGACAACCTCTCCACAGTTCAGCATGCCATCAGCAAGACTGTTGAGAAAAAATACAATTGTCTCCATCTTATTGCCAATACCAGCATTGAAGAGTGCTCCACAATAGTTTAGGAACCCACAAGTCACAAAGCATCAAATCTTTAAACAAACAGTAAATCAAACCTGACAGACAATTAAACCATAAACCATCAAACATCTGAAAAATACAAAGCAAAAAACAAGACCAGTTTTAGGACTGTCAGAAAATAGCAGTGAGGAATCCTTCTGTATGTTTATCAATGCTCCCCAGTTATGGACATCACCTTCTAATGAACACTCTGCATTTAAAAATTGTTAAAAAACAGGAGAAAAGCAGCACAGTCAGACAAGGGAGCGCTCAGTAGTTACATTTTCAAGTTACCTGAATAGAAGAAAAATGCAGATCAAGTGCTTATCACTGCTATTATTCTGCAAAAATGTTGACCGCTTTTCCAACCTGCTTTTTAGTTACAAAGTTCTAAATACACCCATGTACATGGATTCAAGGACGTTTTTCAGAGAAAAGTGGTACTTCATGAGAGTTCATGCAGTAAAAATGAATTTAAAATATTTTTTCTCATTGCTCAATAAAATCTTATTAGTTATTTCTGAGCTGTTTTATGTGTAAAACACAAGTTCTGTAAGGTCTCCTCCACTTAGAGATACAAGTATAAAAAAGTTCCAAACATCAATAGATGAGTGCAATGATATTCAGTCTAAGTTAATCCCCAGACATCCAAATCCATGAATAAAAATTCATCAGTTTTAAATACACTGAGCCTATTAAGCAAGAACAAAAGCATATGCACAAAAGAGCTTTTAATATATTTCAAAGCCCACAAGAGCCACGGTCTCATTAAAATTATAAATTACACAAACATGGAATAAAGATTCAAACTGCAGTGCAGCTAAGCAGATTACAGCAAACCCCGCGTTCCATATGATAACACACCATGGCCCTCCCAGATGGGGGCTTGGAACAAAAAGGCCATCACTGCAGCTAGGGAAAACCTCCTTGTGATCTCTGGTTTCTGTTCAGCAGATGACAGCCAAATAATATGTTGATTATTCTGTTTGTGCTGCTAAGCTTGTAAGATGGAATAAAAGCGATATAATCTATTGTGAACCCCATGCTAATGTGTTGCTCCACTCATAAATAATATACTGAATTTATTCTGAAACTATCTTTTTATCTGACTTCCAGGTTTTAAATGCATGAACTGAAACAGAAAGCCAGCATAAGCTATTATTTAATTTGATGGTTTAAAGTAAAAGATACAGCTGACACAATAATAAATGTGAAAACTGACTACTTAGTGAATCAAATAAGTAGAGGTGCCTTTCTCCAATTTAGCAAATGATTCTAAGCTGAGGTGCAGAGCACCTGCAAGACATGAGCAAGCTCCAGCCCCACAAACTGCACTCTCGGTAACACCAAACACATCACCAAGTCTGTATGGCTCACTTTACCACACACACCCACACCAAACAGGAGTCTCAAACAAGGACACTGTAAAACAGAAAAGCAGCACAGAAACAATCACTGCATAACCTCACTAGGATTATGCCTCCCTGAACTGCCTTCTTGAAAACTATTGAGGTTTTGAATAAATGATCAGATTTTATTTAATCTAAATTTGCTTATCTGGTTTGCTCCAGAAGTGCAGAACGTGGCTATTTCTTCCATAATACATTGCTTTTCTAAAAGGTGAATTGTTTGTACAGCTCCTTTCACAGATATTCTGTGACTGATGATATCCCTACAATTTAATGTTTGTGAATTTCAATTCCTTTGCGCTGGAAATGTTAAAAATTCTATTAAAAAAATCACTGTGGCTTAGCAGTGGCATGAGAACACCAAGATCCAACAGTGCTTCACACTTCTTGGACCAATGGAAGCACAATCGAGAAAAGGTGGAAGTATGAGGCTCCAAGAATGTGCAAGAAAGTTGTCTCAGAAATCCAAGAGATGGGTGTAACAAAAAAAGCTCCATTTACCTTTCCTCCTCTGCTAGGGACACAGTCACAGCTGTGAACCACAGAAATATTGAAAACACGGCTACTGAAGAGACACAGAGCCTTAGGGCTAAAACTTCAGATGAATTGGCCCCTCTGCAATGAAATAACACACATCTGTTCTTTCCACACAAAACCAAGACAGGACTGTGAAACAATGAGTGAAGCACCCACAACCTCAGGTGTGTCCCATTTGCAACACGCTGAGTTATTCTGCAGTAACCAGTTACAGGACTCTTATTTCTAGGACCTTGATAACATTTTGGTTTCCCCTTCAATCCGTTTCAGTTTTAAATGTTAATTCTTTTTTTCTTTTTTTTCCTCTTACGTATATTATCTCAAACAAAATACAGTTTAGTACCTGGGGGGAAAAATAGCAGCCCTGCTGCCAGATACATGCTCCTGAAATGGGATTCCCACAAATTCAGCATTTCTGGTATGGAATTGTCAGGCTCAGTGTAGGAGATGGAAGAAGTTGAATCCACCAAGGTAAAGAATAATTATGGTTTGCTAATGTGGCTGGCTATCCAAAAAAAAAAAAAAAAAAAGGCAGATATTCAGTGCTTCCTGGTGGGTTTTTTCCACCAAATCATTATTCCAAATTTGAAACAATTTAAGTTTCCCTAAGTAGCCAGTTGTGAATCTAGCTTTAAAGAGTTTTTCTAGGTTGCTTGCTTGTCTTTCACCCAACTTACACTGAAAAATATAAATTTTAATTCCTGACTACTTCAAGGCCAAAATGACTATTTTCTTCATCTGCCCCTCAGTGGCCTAATTAGTTTTCCATTCTAGTCAAGTCTTTTGAAGAGCAAGCAAGGCTCTGTGTTCAGCCCGGGTAGAATTACACATCTCTACAGAATTATTTAGTGCAGCACACCCTGGTTCATTCCCCCCTCTGCAGATGGCCAGAGTGCTGTGAAAGTTGGTGGCAGCTGAAAAATCAAGCTAGCATTCCTGTCTGGAATATCCATGGGAGACAATCACCAGAAAATACCACTGGTCAGTACACTTGAAACCTGAGGTTCCATGTTTGTGGGTCTCACCAGCAAGTATGAGAAACACAAGGAAAATAATCTCTATTAAACACAGCACTAATCTGTATGATGCCTATTAAGACACTAACTTAAACTCACAATTCATTTTCAAGATTATTGTTTCGCAGGTTTCAGTAATAGTGCACTGTACAGTTCTGAAACTACAGAAACATACAGAAACTTTAAAAATAATTAAAATTAAAGTATTTTCTTGTCTTCAGCACATACCACTTTAACGCATGTCTCCTAATTTACTTCTATTTTAAAAGAGCTGTTTAAATTTGACACAGGTTTAAATGTTTTCCCTGTTGCTCAGGATACCCAACAGGATGAATTTAGGTAACATCCAGAGGCTTTCTGAATAAGATCATATCATGTTTTATATAGTATCATACAACTGGCAAGTCCTAAACACTCCAACTAATTCTTTCATTCGCCACAGACTGACTGGATAAGCAGTCTTTAAGCTTTTTCACACTGAAAAAAAACCAGGCCTTTTGGTGTCAGAGCTTCCAGGATTAAACATTCTTTCCAGTTGTTGGCTCCTGGCCTGAAGATCCTGCACTTTCAAACTTATCCCAATCTAGCTAGTTCAAAGATCAGGAAAATGAAGCCATCTTCTTTGCAGCCAGTAATCCACGAGCCATGCTGTTAGATACTTAAGAACATCTCAAAAGCAAACTACCTTGTTTCAGCTCGCAGCAGGAGCCCAGCAGGGCGCTGGCTCACATGACTGCAAACCCGCCCGGCCAGGTGACTCGGGGGCTAATCTGATTTTGGTGACTATAAACTTTAATCAGTACAGTCTAATACCAGCACATTCCACAAGTGATGAGCGAAGCAGCCTGGCAATGGAACAGCAAATGCTAATAAGATTATGAATCAAAACTGCCACTAGGATGTGATTCTCTGCTTCTCCGTCCCACACAGAAACCCATCAGGAAAACATCGCTGCAAACTGCCCGGGCAGACACACGGGTTTGAAATAAATATCTGGAATATCTTGGTGTTCTATTCCAAGATGAGCAGCTTTGTTCAAAGACCAGAGCGCACACGGGTTCGAAACGAAACGGGCTGGTGGTTTATTCCAAGAGGAGCTGCTTTGAAACAAAACGGGCTGGTGGTTTATTCCAAGAGGAGCTGCTTTGTTCAAAGACAGCAGCACACATGCATCATGCATGACACAATTCAAACCTGGCCAAACCACTCATGTGAAAGCACAGAGAGCAGAACACGCGCCTGGGTGACACCGCGGTGCTGAGGAACCTGGCCCTGCCAGCCTCCACGGGCAGCCAGAGAGAGCCCATGAGCACTGTGCTTCCCTCAGCAACCCCAAACACCCAGAGCACACTCCAGGGGCTGCTCCTTTGGGAACACCAGGATTTTCCCCAAGTCTGCAGACTACAGCTTTTGAAGGGAAATGTCAAACATACTTGCGGTTCAAATTCCAAGCACAACCTTTTCCCAAATGTTCTGATTGCTCTCTCACTCAACATTATATCCCCTCCATTTTTTTTTTTTTTTCCCTTAGGGAACTTTCACCCCAAATCTTCTTAATCCATCTTTGCACAGACAAGCAGCTGAACTGGACCAGCAATTTTGCAAGAAAAGGAAAGCAGAGCTTGATTTCTCCACAGCACAGTGAGGATTTGCAATTAAAATGGACATCCCCATTTGACCAGGTCTATGTGACAATATGTGACAACATGTGAGCTGCGAGGAAGGAAAGCTGAGCATTTTACAGTTTGAGACATCCCAAAATAGACAAAAATGTTTAAACCTCTCCATTCTCCAATGAGCTGAGTATGACCACTGTCCACTGCCACAGCTCAGCTGACAAGGAATAACTTCCTAAGGCACTTCCTGAGCACTGGAAATCATTTCCATGTTCCTTAGCTTCTCTGAATGTCCATTCCATCCCTAGAGCAGAAATAGTAGGATTTATCTACCCCATAATGCACATTCGAGGATTAGTGTAGTGTCTAGAATTACAATTCCTGTGGTCTTGCTTTCTGCCAGACAGCAGATCCCAGTGGGACCTTCTACAACGACTGAAAATTCACCTTTTCAAAAATAGATGTGTGAATATAAGCAAACTTTCAGTATCATTCAAAAGGATTGAAAAACTATTGTTATTCCTGAAAATGAAACATCGTTAATTTAAAAATAATTAACTAAAAATAAATATGAAATTAAACTTCCGTTAAATTAGTTCCATCTCTGAAATTTGTCTGAAATTCAGGTAAAGTCAGATGTTGTATGCAGTATTTTCATAAGCTTATATGCAGTTGGAAAGCCTTCTTGTATTAAAATGTATTAAAGTTAAAAATTTGAAAAAAACCAACCTATTTAAAAAATAGCTTATTTCCACTCACTTTCTGAATCAATAGAGCTTTAACTGCACCCATCAGGTTAAAATGTGACTGGAGAAAAATCAACATCACAAACAGAACTACTGCCATATTTTAAAAGTGCAGTTCTCCTACTGAAAAAAAAAATTGTATCAACTTCTCCATTATTTTTGTTATATAAGAAACAGTCTCTCCTGCTGTAAGTTACAATGTAAGACACCTGTGTCTCTATAGCTGGAAGGATGGCTACAAAAAAAATTTGTATCAAAAATACCACTTTATGTAGAAATCCCTGAAATTGTGAAATAATTACAAAGTTGACAGCTAGCAGTTCCAAGTCAGGTTAGTGAGCTCAAGCAGCTCAAGGAGGGAACTGATAAGCACCAGGGTTTCCTGGATTGGAAACAGGAGGAAGAGGGAATGAGACTTCCTCTTTTGCAACCCTGACCCACTGGATCAGCTACAGCAAATGTGCAGTTTATCCAAGAAACACTAAAACTGGTAGGGGCACGACACAAGCATTCCCATTTGCAAAATACTTTCACTATGTGGGCTCCAAAAGGAAAGAGAAAAAAAAAAAAAAAAAAAAAAGAGAGAGAGAGAAAGAAATATTTAGCCTCAAATTTTAATTGCCTTGTAGGAAAATGAGGTTTAAAAAGCATAAAAAAACTCTTCAATGTCAGGCAAGTAGTAATGAGAAATGAAAGAACAAACAAGAGGGCTCAGGCCTGGATGTATGTTTACACCTATCCTGTGAAGACAACCTATAATAATTTATTTTAATTAAAAAAAAAAAATAAAGCAAAGAAATACTTTGTGATAATGAAGTAAGAAAGGAAAATGTACTTGGAATGGGAAAAAACCACCATTTTGAGATTGAGTATGTGCAGTTTATCACCTGACTCTCTTTCTGACAGGTAAGCAGTGACTTATCAGAGGTCTCCTGATCATTGGGTTACGAGCTTCTGTGACAAATATCAAATACCCAATACCCAAATATCCAACAGATAAGCTGCAATTGCTGTGTTACACACACCTGCAAGCACCCACACCTGAAACCTTCAGGGAATTGGGCTCCAGGGTGACAGTACAGTAAGAAATGGCAGAGTTACTGCCGTGTTTTAAATGAACTCTCCCTACGTTTCAGCCACCTCTTCAGCCAGACAGAACTTACACCACAGGATCCCACTGTGGGACACAAACAGATGCCCAGACCCCTTGAAAAGAATTGTGAATTATGCTTTGGGTCTCTATTTTGTTAGCCTTTCCTATCCCAGATATTTGCATCTCATTGGTAACATAATTTATTTCTTGGCGTGAGTTCCAGCCTCCTTTGATTTTCTCATCTACAGACAGATACTTCGAACTTTCACTAAACAATAATCTATACTTAAAATTAAGTATGATTCAGTATTTCACAGTTTAGCAGAAAATACAAAACATTAAGACTACCTCTTGATACTCCTGATAACAGATCCTGAACTGTCCACTGCTTAGCACGTGAAGAAGCTTGGTCAGCAGCAAGAACATCATTTCTTCAGCTAGGGAGACTTCATACAGAAGTTTCCTGCTCCTGAATTTGGATTGGATATGAAGCAAAAACTCTGAGGTTCAGGACTGACCACATATTGTTGCCCTTTCGTGCTACTCCTATTTAATGTGAGGATTTTTTTTTCCTCAATTAAAAAGAGACTCAAGAACCACAGGTGTTCAAAAATTTGGCTTAGAACGACAGTAAACATTACTCATTGGCATTAAAGAGTGAGGGACTGTAGTACTAAAGCTTCTGTTTTATATTCTGCTGCGTGCAAGTGTCTTCAAGCAGCTTGGGATGCACCTGAATCCCCAACAGATGAAAAACAAATATAAAAATACTTGTGATAGTGGCTGATCCACATACTGCCAGGGGCCTCCCTTGCGCCCCGAGTAGCGCTGCATACCGCATTGACTGATAAAGCAAACATACTAGAATTTGTCAAAGCATTTTAATGTCTTTTAGCTGTTTCTACCGCACGTCTTGGTCCGGGGCCACCACGCTGATGCGGGATCTCGCTCCCAAGCTAAGGCACCAAACCACACGCGGCTCCACACAAACGGGCGGGCGCCCCAAGCACACCCACACATGATGTGACACAACCCCGCTTCACAGGCGCTGCTCCCTCCCACGCTCTTTCCGAGGGGGCTGATGCCGCCACAGGCGAGCCTGCCTGCCCGCCCGGCCCTACACATACCCGCGGGGAGTCCCCTCCGCAGCACCCGTACCACACTGCCCGCGCCGCTGCCGGCCCCGGACAAGGCTCCGGTGCCCCCGATGCCCCCGCTGTCCCCGGACAAGTCGCGGTGTCCCGACCCCGCTCTCACCTCCCCGCTCGCCACCGGGCCCCTGCGCCCGTCACCGCCCCCCGGCTCGGCACGTGCCAACAACGAGGGCTCCCATTGGGCGCCGCCCGCCCGCGCCGCTCTCCCATTGGCGGAGCCGCGGCCGCTGCTGGTGAAAATCGTGATGGCCGGAGAGTCCTGCGTGGGGAAGACCTCCATCGTGCGCAGGTACACGGAGCCCAGCTCGCCTCCCGCCGGCTCTCCCGCCACTTCGTACATGGCCACGATCGGTGAGTGCTCGCCGGCTCCGAGCCCGCCTCGCTGCCGCCCCTCGCCCTCCCCTCGCTCACACGCGGCCGGCCCGGCGCTGTCAGCGCGGCTCTGCCGGGCTCGGAGGTGTCAAAGCTCCCTGCGCTGAGCCGTGCGGGTGTGCAGCCGCGTCCAGCAGCTCTAACCTTTGCCAAGGTGCCCGGACACGTCACACTGGCCCCAGGACCACTGCAAAGTGCTGGCTTGTTACACTATCCTTGCTGTTCGTCTGGGCATTGGGTGTAAACTTGTGAAGACTTGTTTCTCTCGATTTCTTATTGCCCACTGGGTCCCTGCTGCTGTACATCGGTGCAGAAAAAACAATACAGAGCCCCAGATCAGCTAGGTTGGAAATGACCACAGAGACCATCGAGTCCAACCTGTGAGCAAACACTGCCATGTCAGATAGACTGCTCAGTGAGTGCCGTGTCCAGTCTGCGGCACCTCCAGGGTCTCCACCACCTCCCTGGGCAATGTCGATGTCTAATCACGCTTTCTGGGAAGAAATTCTTTCTGATGTCCAGCCTAAACCTTCCTTGGCACAGCTTGAGGCTAATTTCTCTCGTCCTGTCACTTGTTGCCTGAGAGAAGAGGCCGATCCCCACCTGGCTACAGCCTCCTTTCAGGTACTGACCTCAGAGAGTTGTCAGATGTCAGTAAAAAGCCCAGTTTATCAATATTTCAGGCTAGAAAGTGCTTTAACTTTATAATTTTAATGCTATAAAAATATCTTCTACTGTAGTTAGTGGTGTGCATGATGATTGAAGCAGAGCTGTTGCTGTAATGGAAATAATGAACCCTGTCAGACCGTGCCAGTTCTGTGCTGGCAGCTGGGGGGTGATGGGGAACTCCCCACTGCCTTGGCACTCACAGGCCCACCGTGCCATGGGGAATGGCAGGGTGACTGTCCACGTGCTGAAAACCTTGTCTCCAGCATGAAAAGGTGTAATGTGAGTGCAGTGGTTTGATTTGCTGTGGATATTTTCCCAAATTCTCATTGGGAAATTTTAAAGAGTTTGTGTGTAAGAATATTTTTTAATTTGATTTGATTTGATTTGATTTTGAAGAGAAAACTAAATTATGCCAGGACATTGTATATTCCTGCACTTGGAATATGCATGGTTCACATCTTTCAAGCTGGGAGGAGCTGGCCTAACAGAATTAAATAGCAGACAGTAGCTGTGGCAGTAGGTGGTCCAGGGAATACTTAATGTACACGAGATTACTTGCCCTGCCATGTAAGAATGGCTGAACTTTAACCACTTTTCATTTTCTTGTCCTTTCTTACAAAGCGGTTTCTAAAACCAGCACAGAGGAAGAGGGGAGAACACAACTAACAATGAAGTCAGGAAATTGATCCTAGTAATAGGCAACTTGTTGCCAGGTTTAGCAAGAAAGCCCAAGGAATGGTTATAAAAATAAATAAGAGCTTTGTTGATGTGCTTTACACTGACATTCCTGACTATCAGATTATTATTTTGAAACATAATTTCTTTTACTCCTGATTCAGTCCACTGCAGACTCAAAAATCTTTTATATGATGATAATATTAAGAATATATTTCCCAAGTTGTGACTTGAACTATTTCAAAGAATAGTAAAGATAATAGTTTTTGTGACAGTTTGTGGATTAAGATTAATCTCTTTAGTTTCATTAGCGATACCTATTATTGAGATATTTAAAAACTTTTTTTTTAAAAATGCTCATCTGAAATATACATTAATAATCCAAACATGGTATTTGTTACCTGAATGTATTTTTATAGTTATTTCTGAAACACTGTGTTTCATTTAATTCCATTTTACCAGGTGTTTTAGGGCTTGGACTTTGAAAACAAATGGGATTATATGTGGTGTCTTCCAAAAGAATAATGTTGGAAGTGGAAGGTTCCTTCTTCATGGAGGCAGCTACAATGCAGAGGATGCCCTAGAGATTGTGGCTCCTAGTGAAGTAAAGGAAAAACACACATAGTGTTTTTTCAGTTTTTGATGTCTTCTTCCTCACTGTTGATACCATCAGAACAAATAGCTGGTTTTGTCTGGATGCCTGCTTCATACATGCTCAGTCAAATGATCCCTTTCTGTTGTGCAGCCCATTAAATGCTCATCTGCTGTCAGGTGATTTTTCACCTTACCTGTCCGATTGAAACAGTGATTTGAGTAGAGGGAAGATTATCCCCACTGTGCAGTCTTGCAGCTTCCTGAGTTCCCTGACAAAATCCTGTGCCATCACCTTCCTCGGTGATGAGGCACAGAGGGTCACAGGCACAGAAGTTGAAAGGTTGTTGACAGTCTCCTTTCTGTGTCATCATGAATCACAGATCTGTGTTGCTAGGAGAAATCCTAGTGTTATTTGGGGGGGAGAACAACCAGGCAAGCATTTTGTAGTAGGCTCTGGTAGTAGTGAACTTTTCTAAAATTATGTATTTTATGAGAAAATGCAAAAAATACATCCATGGTAAATTTTCATTGAAAGCTTTTAATGCAGCACTTAAGGCTGGGTACCCTTCCTCCTCTTCAGTTCTGTTGTTTGGATAAATTTTAAGCAGTTACAGTTTTCTAATTAAACTTATACACATCATAAGGCGTATACATTATATTATGAATTGATTATAAAGAATAGATGTTTTTGTTTAAACAATAGTATTGCATATAAAGTCATAGAGAAGGTTTATGAAAAAAAAACAACTCCTTGAATACCAGTGAATACCTGTATACAGGCTGTGAGGTTGTTTCTCTGTATTATGGTCACTGTGGTCCTTCAGCACATGTGTCTTCTGTGAGAAACATTTCTGCAGAGCTATGAGTCCTCCCAAATCTGTCACAGTTGAAAGTGATACAACTTCAACATTAGGATTAAAAATTCTGTGTAGATTCCCTGATATTTACTTTAGAAGGTAATAAAGTAATCAACTGAAATTAACCATATTGAAGGTAAATGTGTCCTGTGTTAAGAACGCCACTAGCAATCCACATCTTAATTTTTTTTTAACAAAACTGGATTTTTTTGTCACTCGTTTTCCTGACAAGCCATCATATCCCATGAGTTGCTTTTCTCAGCAAACCAGGAATTATCAGTACTTGTGACTGCTCAGACACCTCTCTGCTTCAGACACTTCTTGACATGTTCAGAAAAGAATCTGACTCAAGTAATGCGCCAGCAGCTGGGAGGGGTTAAATATGGGTTAAGTAAGAGTGGAACCCACCACGTCTCACTGGGCACTTGCCCAGTTTGGGCACAGGAGCTGCTTGGAACTGCTTCCCTGTTTCTGGAGTTGAAGGTGCTGTATGACAGGCACTGGGCTGGGTAGAACCTGAGCCAGGGGCATTCACCACCTCTGTCCCTGCTTTCACTGTTGCGTCCTGCTAAGCTACTCAAACTTGCATTTTCCATGGATGTTTTTGAGCATTTTCTATCAGGAACTCACCAGCTCTATTTGGATGAAAAATGTGCAGTAATTTTCCAGGCCAGTTGCAGAGGACCTTTTTGAAGAGGACTTCTGCAGATAGCCAAAGGGAGGGAAGAGAGGGGCATTTCTCAGCTGAATTACCCTGTAGCTGACTATTTTTATGCTTTTTAGACTTAGTTGTCTTTAAGGTGCCTCAGTCCTAACATGGGCATTATCTACTCTTTGAAATATAAAGAAAACAAATTTTCATGGTTGTAAAAGTTGGAAATAACAACCAGAATTTGAACTTGCACCCAGCATCCCCCTTCTTGGTTTTATTTGACAGCTTAAAAGAAGCAAGTACATGCTGTTGCATTCCAATAACATTTATCTCAAGAGCTGTAATCAATGCTTGCTTTGTTATGTTGATCATGTTGTATGCCAGGTAGGCCTAAAAGCATCTGAAATCCGTGAGCTGTCTTTGGCATTGTGTATCTCATTTTTCTTTTCTGTCTTTCCAATTTGCTAAGTTTGCTGGAAATTTCATATAAAGACATGAACAATTCATGCATGCAGAACATATTGACTTTTGTTTTTCACTAACATTCATTGACCTTTTAGGTCAATAAATTTTGAAGTTGACTTAAGAAGTCAATATGCCTGATTTTAATTTAGATTAAGTTTTAGTCTGATTCAGCACTCTACTTTCCTTTTTACAAATTTTTTTTTTTTTTTTAAAGAGCATATAGCAATTTATTATTAAAATGTACGTGAACTAAGAACTTTTCCCTATAATTCTGGCAATCTCTGTCTGAAGTATAATTTTTTGCTGTGTTCCCAATGCACCATTTGTAAGTGACATTCCAACCTCCCAGTGTATACTCTGTCCCTCTCTACTGCTCCAATATCAATTGTAGAAAATGATACAGATAATTAAACAAAACCATGTGAATTCCAGGAGCAAATGTTTTCCATCACATTGGAATTTCACCTTACATTAGCAAATTTTACTTAAATTACATTCCCTTCTGACATTATTAATTCCATCAAGAAAGCTTTGTGTAATATTAATTACAGATACCAATTATATTATTTCATCTTTCCTTTTCATTGAAGCTTCAATGAAAATTCATCAAGTGAAGGACATGATTATCATAATAATTTTTAAAATCCACCAACTCCCTTACCACATACACAAAAAAAACGTTAACAGCATTGAAAGTGTGTATGAGTGCCTGCATGTAAGAGTGTACTTGTCAAAATTTTGTGCACAATGCATCTGTCAGTACAAAGGAAGGGAGCATTTCCTCTGTTATGGCATTTTTGGTTTGCTGCCATTGGTGCATTCCTTTGATAAAGTAATTTGGCTTGCACGTTCTTACGGAGATCAGTACAGTGGTATTAACTTTAAATTTTTGTGAGTTTTCAATCTGTCTAGCTCCTTCAAATGACATTACTACTGGTGAAAAGACACTGTCATTTTAAGTAGCTGTAGATTGATCTTATGGAATTTTGCCCACACAGTACGGTCAGCTGTCACAATGTTACCTTAACATAATTTACTATAATTGACAAAAAGAACCTAATTGTTTTTCAGTGGGGGAAAAAAGCAATCATGGAAATTATCAAATGGTGTTTCAAACTTCAGCAATGAAGTAATAGGGGAAACAGTGCTTTCCTCTGCAAAAATATGTCACTGTAAGATAGCAGCTGATAGCTGGCAGATTCTAGTTATAAAACTGGAACTTACAGCTCATAAATCCTAGATATCATCTAACACATCTGGAGTACTAATTTGATGGTTTAATAAAGGAAAACACTATAAATCATAAGGGAAATATCTTTGAGGAAGTATGCGTAGAGACAACATTCTGCATTGCTTTTAAGTGTGATACTTGCTTTTAGCATGGGCTTTCTGGATCTGGTTTGGCTGTAGAGCCAATCTTAATTTTGAATTAAATCCCATGCATGTTTGTCTTTGTACATAATGCATACAGCCAATTCCTATTTCTGCTCATGTAACCCTGGATATCTTTTTCAGGTATTTGGAAGTAAGGGCAGAAAAATTGTGTTGCACATGTGACAGCTTTTACCTTCCCCTTCACAGCTGTCACACTCTTGAAAATCAAGGCTGTATTTGCACAATGTACTGTTGTGCATAGGCCAGGAAACTGCTGTCACATCTTTTGCCAAGCCATGGTAATACTTTTAGTTTCAGAGTATCTTCACCTTTGCTTGGATCTGCCCCTTCTTTGCTTGGTATTGGCATTGCTTTGTATTGTATTTGTGCAATGTATTGGCACTCAGCAGTGAATAACTTCCTTTTACAGCTTCCATTTTGAATGTATATGGTTGGATAGTTATTCTTTCTATGGTATTGTTTCTTTTCACTTTCTGTTTGAAATTGTGTGATAACTAGAGCTGAGAAACAATCTTCAAAGGGAATCCGTGCTATTATGAGAAATGTTACAGATTTTCCTTTTTTTCTTCTAGGCATTGATTTTAAAGTAAAGACAGTAATGTTTAATGATACAAGCGTGAAACTTCAAATATGGTAAGTTTTAATTAGTATCACAAAAGAAAGCCAACTAAATTGCATTATAACATGAAAAATCTCATCTCCTTTTAATTGTGTGTCTTCATAATGTGCAGGTGTTCCTATTAGATAATTTTAAAATTTGAATTTAGCCTAAGAGAGTATATTTTTTGCAGCAACTAAAGTAAGTTAAAAAGAGGATTATCACTGGGTTGCATTAGCAATAAAACTTGCAGCATACAAACAAGTGCAGATATATGATCTATATGAAGTATATTTAATTGTAGAGGAACATAAGGAGTGTGACAGAGCAAGAAGATGTTACATTTCATTACCCATCAAAAGTTTGTTCAAAAGGGTCACCAAGAGAAATGACTTTTGATAAGATGCATCTTTGGGAATATACAGTTTTTGGGTTTGGAAGGTTTTCTAAAGGTTATGTAGGGCTTGTGACACCTGGCTCTCCATGTGTCTAGTACTGAAGATTATCTCTACCAGTATTTAACTTGTCAATGAGTAAATCTATATATGAATTATCTGACTGGTATTGGATCTGCAGTTATTCCATCTCAGGCTTTAAAGCAAAAATATTAGAGGGTTGTTTATAGCTTTCTTAAGGCATAATTCATAGAATCATAGAATATGCTGAGTTGGAAGGGACCCATCAGGATCATTGAGTCTGACTTCTGGACTTGCACAGGACAGCTCCAAGAATCATACCATGTGCCCGAGAGCATTGTCCAAACGCTTCCTGAACTCTGTTGGGCTCAATGCTGTGACCAGCTCCCTGGGGAGCCTGTTTCAGGGCCCAACTACCCCGTGGGTGAAAAACCTTTTCCTGATAGCCAACCTGCCTGCCCCTGACTCAGCTGCAGGCCATGTCCTCGAGTCCTGTCACTGGTCATGAGAGTGAAGAGATCAGTGTCTGCCCCTCTGCTTCCCCTTGGGAGGAAACTGCACACTGCCATGAGGTCTCCCTTCAGTCTCCTGCAGGCTGAGCAGAACAAGTGACCTCAGCCACTCCTTGTATGGCTTCCTGTATTCTCATGGCCCTCCTTTGGATGCTTTCTAAGAGCTTAATACCTTTTTTATATTGTGGTTCACCAGACTGCCCCCAGCACTTGAGGTGAAGCTGCCCCAGTGCAGAGCAGAGTGGGACAGTCCCCTCCCTTGCCTGCCTGGCCATGCTGTGCCTGATGCCCCTCAGGACATGCTGGACCCATCTGGCTGCCAGGTCACTGCTGGCTCATGTTCAAATTGCCAGTGACCAGGACCCCCAGCTGCAGCTCCGTTCTCCAGCATCTCTTTCCCCAGTCTGTACACACAGCCAGGATTGTCCTGTCCCAGGTGCAGAATATGGCACTTGCCCTTGTTAAACTTCATCCCAGTCCTCTAATTTCTCAAGGTCTCTCTGCAGGGCCTTTTTGCCCTAGGGAGAGTTGACAGCTCTTCCTAATGTAGTGTCATTGGCAAAGTTACTTAGTGTCCCTTTGAGTCCTGCATCCCAGTGGTTAATGAAGATGTTGAAGAGAACTGGGCCCAGGATGGAGCCCTGCAGAACCCCAGCAGTGCCCAGACCCCAGCCTGATGTCACCCCCTCCACTGTAACCCTTTGTGCCTGACCTGTGAGCCAGCTGCTCACCCATCACTTGGCAGGGTTAAACAGCTGTGTGCTGGACCGTGTGCGGTCTGGAAGGTGCTCTGAGAGACAGTAGCAAAAGTTTGCTCAAGTTCAATAAAATCATATGTATTGGCTTTCCTAGACCAACTAGGTGGATTACCATTTTACAGAAGGAAATCAAGTTCAATAAGCAGGACTTTGGCCTGTTGTGCTGGCTGTGACCAGTGACTGTGTTGTCCTCCAGGTGTATCTCCCTGAATAATATTTTACTGGGCACTGAAGTGAGACTGACAGGCCTGTAGTTTCCAGGGGCTTGCCCTTCTTGAAAACTGTGACAGCTTTACCCAGCTTCCAGTCAGATGGGACCTCTTGGACTCCCAAGACTGCTCAAAAACCAAGAGGTTTGTGATGACATCAGCTGGCTTTTTGAGAATTCACAGATGAATCCCATCAGGCCTCATGGATTTGTAGGGATCCAGTTGGAGAAGCAGATCCCACACAGTTTCAGGGTTGACTGGGAGTTGATCATTTGCACAGTCATAGTCCTTCAGTTTAGGGCACTGAGACCCTCTTGGTCTGCCATCTGTGTTGAAGACAGAGACAAAGAATGCATTAAACACCTCTGTTTTGTCCATGTCCCTTTTGGTGAGGTGACCATCCTCATCCTATGATGGGCTGACGTTACTTCTACACTGCCTTTTGCCATTCATATATTTGAAAAAACTTTTTATTATTTTCCATGTTTCTGTCAGCTTCAACTCCAGTGTGGCTTTGAACACACAGATTTTCTCCTTATGGTGGTGAACAGAATCTCTGTATTCTTTCCATGTCACCTGACTTTGCTTCCACTGGGCATGCACCTTCCTTTTTCATTTTATTTCCCATCAGGTTTTGCTTATGCCAGTGATGTCAAGCCTCTGCGACTGCGAAAAAGCTTGGAGCTTGTCTCCTTTGCTCCTCTTATTTGGTGTATCAGTGTAGAAACATTTCAGGTGTGGTACTTAGTAGCCAACATCTCCTGAAGCAGATTGAGGGATCCAATTTGTGTTTGTTTCCTCAAGTTTTGACATTATGTGTAAGAATTGCTGTGTCCACGTATTTTATGGCTTTTTTCTAAAATTTATCTTCCATTTAAAACAAGTTGCTGTTTGTAAAGGGGTTGTCAGAATACGGGGGCATCATCTGACATCTGATTTTTTTTATCACCTGAGTTATTTATACAAAAAAGGAATGGTGGGCTTGACATTACTCTCAGATTTCTCAGCCACTGGCTTGGCTTCACTAGTAGGGCTGTATTATTCAGAATAAATTTCCGGTGTATTTCTTTGATTGCTATATCTGGCACCCAGATTTTCTCTCATCTGTGTTTTGTCTTGTTCCTTTCATGTTAGAGTACATAATTTAAAATTTGGACAATACTCCTTAAAGTAATCTTTCTTGGGCATTCTGCAGTTTGATCATCTCTTTTTTATTTGTTTGTTTGTTGTGTGTGTGATTTGTTACAATTTCCTTCAGGGATACTGCTGGCCAGGAACGGTTCCATACACTTAGTACGAGCTATTTCCGTGGTGCACAAGGCTTTGTTCTTGTATATGACATCACAAATCTGAAGAGTTTTCAAAGTATAGCAGTCTGGATGAGCGACATATATGAGGTAAATATATCTGTCAGTGGTTGATCCTTTAATGAAGGTAAGTAATGTGTCATTTTACATGACTGCATGAGATGTATTCTTGTTCCTGTATGTTTCTAACCAGAATTTCTTGCATTTAACTCAGCACACAGTATGATAATAGAATTACTGTCATCTGAAACTGGAACATGGTTTATATTTAGACAAGCCCATATTGATAGAGGAATGTTTTCTGAAGTACTTCTTAAACATAACTTCCAAACCCTTTTTGTGCATGCTGAGTTATGGTGCTCTTGTCACTGGTGTGGCTATGCATAGATCAGTCTGCATGAGCTCATCCTGGGATTTTAATTAGATTAGATATCAAAATTCCATATCACAGCCAGTGATTTCCCTTTCCTAATTTCGTTACTTCAGTGTAGTTACCTCATCCCAAGATCAAAGGAATTAAATATCCTCTTTGTCCTTGTGGGATGTTCCTTGAGAGGATGTTTTCAGGAGGGAGGAAGTGGGGTGGGAAGCTGTTTGGTTAGCTCAGCTGCTCGGGGTGCTGCAGCCAGAAATAGGTGCTTTCATGTGACACAGGAAGTGATTCAAAAGCACATGGCTGCCAGACGGGCTGTGTGTTCCCAGTGGAGCTTGTCAGAGCCCTCTGTGCTTCACTGTGACTTCATAATGTGGTAGAAAACTAACACAGCAAAAGAAGTTGAGTGGTTTTTCTGCTCTATCAGTGAGTTTGAGAGGCTCATAGAAAGGTCTGACGCTTACTGGAGCTGGAGTAAGGTAAACAGGTAGGAGTAGGAAGGCCAGAGGAAGAGTGTCTGGAAACAATGTGACGGGAGGGAGGAGTGAGGAGCCCTTAGACATGAGATCATTCAGCGGACTGTAACCCTGTATTCCAAGTCTTTTTTGGTAGGTGTCTCTTGATGTATTCTCTATTAGATTGAGGCAAAGCTAGTTTTAGAATAGAATAGTTCAGCTGTAAGGGACCTTCAATGATCATCTAGTCCAGCTGCCCAACCATTTAAGTGCTGACCAAAAGTTAAATTATGTTATTAAGAGCATTGTCCAGGTGCCTTTTAATTTGGCTTGGGGAATTGACCATCTCCCTAGGAAGCATGTACCAATGTTTGACCACAGGCTCAGTAAAGAAATGTTTCCCTGTGTCCAGTATGAATACCCCTGGCACAACTTTGGGCCATTCCTGTGTCTCCTGTCTCTTGATACCAGAGAAAAAAGATCAATATCGTTCTCTCTGCTTTCCCTCCTGAGGAGGCTGTAGGGAGCAGTGACATTGCCCCTCAGCAGCAGCACAGCAGTTTGTAGTTAGTATGCTTGTGGAAGTTGGTGTAAGAATACAAGCAAGGTAGTGCTCTCCATTGATCAAAATTAAGTAAAGTTTCAGGCAGGTTTTTAAATACTCTTGTGATTTGGTGGGGGTGGGTGGGAGAGTTAGTTCATCTTGGGAAAGGGGGCTTGAAATAAAACCATCATCTGCATTATTTTCTCTCTTCACAGCTTCAGTGTACAGCTGAATTAATGAACTACACGTGATCATATATCCAGTCATATATACATGGGATATCTTATACCCTTAGGAAAACATTACATTCACATTATCTCAATTTTAAGAACATTGCTCTGGTGACCAGTACATCATTGTTCTTGACCTTTGAGCCATCTTAAAATTCTTAGTGGCAACAGAGCCTAACTTCAGTAATGTGTTGCAAAGGAGATTCGATGACACGATATTCTTACTGGCTTGTCTGCACACACTTTAAACTAACACATCTGTTTTATTATTTTGCTAAGAAAAGCATGTGTCTTTCTTCTGTTGGCCAAACAAAAGTCACAGCTAGCTCTGCCACTGGTGGTATGATTTCATGGTTAACAAAGACTTAGCTCAGCAAACAGCATGATGGCAGGTTTACTGTTACCCAAAACTGAAAAGGTAGATTATCTGCATATATCCATATCTATCTATCTATCTATCTATCTAGCTAGCTAGCTAGCTATCTAGCTATCTAGCTAGCTAGCTATCTAGCTATCTAGCTATCTATCTAT
>JAWWMU010000237.1:1846832-1861167 GCA_035048155.1 Cinnycerthia olivascens
CTTTTACACCCTGTGACAAACTTATTACTACTCTATTTAAACTCTTGTGACCTGTAATTCTTCCTTTAAGGTTGGCAGTTGTTCCCAAGGGCTAAAATCCAAACCTCAGGTGTTTTGGGCTCTGTGCCAGGGTCTCTGAGATCCCTGCCCAGGTTCCTGAGCCTCCAGGGCAGCCAGAGACGAACCTTGTGTTCCCACACTGTGTGACTGCAGCTTCTCTTGGGTACCACCCCAGGGCTTGCCACTGGTTTTTCTCTCTTCTCCAGGCTCAACAAGCCCACTTCCTTCAGCCACTTCTCTTGAAGCAGTTTCATTCCCCTCACTGGACTCCCTTCAGTTTGTCTTTGTTCTTCCTGGAGCAGAGGGGCTCAAAGGGCTTCATGTTCCAGATGTGATCTGGTGAGTGCTGAGTAAAGGGGAGCATCCTTTGAGCATCTGGCTGAGGTGCAGCCCTCCATGCTGGTGACTCTACAGGTGTTGATTTGGTCTGCTCTGTAGCCTTTTCAGGGGGTGAAAATACTTTATAAATGTGTTCCAGAATGCTGTTTATGTGTTTCTGAAAGAATATTGGTAGTTCTTTTGTCTCGCCCACTAGCAGTTAAATAACTGACTGTGAAAATGTTTAATTTTTATTGTCACCAGGGACTGAGGACAGTCCTTTTTTTTATAAATTCCCAATGGAACTTACTATGAACTCTCATAGTCTGGTGTTTTCATGGACATACTTTGTAGCAGTCACTAGGCAGTCTTGTAGATCTCTGGCTTGGGCTTGAATTTAAGTTCAGAATCTGTAACCCAGATACAGAATTGTTTGCCAGACATGCAAGTACAGCTTGTGAGGGAGGGAAAGCAGGTCTAATGAGGAGCTTCTGAAGGGAGGAGAAGGCAAAGAATCCAAGGAGGAGTTTCTTTCACCATACAGCTGCCAGCTGCTGGTTACAATTTTGTGGGTCACTCTAAGGGAGTGAATTTCCTTTCATAATGAATTTCCTTTGAATTTCCTTAGATAAGTGCTGGATTTCAAATGCTGGGTTACCATCAGGACACTCTGCACTTCCAGGCTTTATATTCAAGTTTACTTTCAAGCTTTGTGGGCCATACATGCCTGATGTGTGCAGTTCACTGCAATGAGCTGCTGGTGTTGTGTGATACAACCATCACATGCCTGGTATTGAATGTTTTGTTACAGGCTGCTGGATAAAAGGTCAGGGATGTGCTTTGAAAACAATCTGGACGCTTCTCAGCTTGCAAAGTTTGTTGTGCTTCTCTCCATAAGGTCTTAAATCTCTCTGCTGTGAGTAGCAATGTGGAAAGTGACATGTCCTGCTTAGATGTTTATATATTCTACTGCCTTAGGTACTGGCAAAGAAGAATTAAAATAGCAAAATTAGGAAGAATAGCAAGTTCACAGCAGCTTTCTTGGGAAACTTAGAGATTTTGCCTCTTCCTTTTGATTCCATCAGCATTCCTGCTATTTTTTCCTGTTGTCTCTCTTTTGTTTAATTTACTGGTATTGTTGCATGTTGTAATATGAAGATGTAACCATGGTAACTGCAATAGTTTTGCATCCCCTCTAATAGAAGACTCTTGTTCAAACCACTCACTACATCTGATAACGTAAAGACAATGCTCTGACCTGAGTTTGCCTTTAGCAACCAGGGTATGTGCACATATGTTACAGCTCTGGCTTGTAGAAACAGTACCATGATGGGCTGAAAACACAGCTTGAGAAAATTTTGGCTGCACTGTTTGACATACAAATTCACTGTAGAAGCAGAAGAGACACTACTTCTGTCGTGGCCACAAGTGAACTTTTTTATAACCAAGGTTCTAAATTGCCATGAGGTAATACATAATGTATAGCTGCTTTAATCATATCTTCTGTGCCAACCTAGGATTTGGTAAAATCTCAACATTTGGAGCTTTTCTTTACTATGGGTTGTATAGAGCTTGTGCTCATTTTAAGCAGCTGTTGTTGGTATCCTGTGTGTTCTGTCTCCCTGAACAATTAAATGCAGTGAATATTGGAAGCATACTTTGGATCAAACATCAGTAGGATTTCAGGTTTTGGTGGTTTTTGTTTTTTTTTTCTTTCACCTGTGGTACATCTTTCGAGTTCATTTGCATTTATCTCCTGAACAAATAAATGGAACCAAAATCATTGGCTTAGAATATGGGGACTTTATGAGTAATTCTAACTTTCTGATAAAGAGCAGTTAAAATTGGTTTGCTTTTTTTTTTTTTAAATATCTAGAAAATGCTTGATTACCTAATCAGCTTGCTGTAGATATTGAGGGGTTTGTACATCTTGACTCAGGAGTTTAACTTGAAACATCTGCTTCTCTGTAGCTATGAGATTAGCAGCTGACTAAACCCTTTCACTGTCAAGTACTGCTTGAATTGTGTGTGCCATGATGGCTCAGTGATCCTGTTCTGGTTTTAATTCAGGTGCTATTATACAACAATATTAGCACTTTTTGGCCCATGAGAGAGCAATTTGCTTTTTCTCTTCCTTCTTGGTATATGTCAACATTACAGATACTGCAGGCATTTGTAGTCCCACCAGCAGAGCTGAAGATTAAGAAGTTGATCCAACTCCTATTGGAATCAATTTCTAGTGGAGTTTATTGAGCTCTTACAAATGTATAAAATGAAAGATCCTGTTCACTGGAGTCCATCTGTGCAGTGCAGAATTGACTTCTGGAGCTTTGCATACTGTGCTGATGAGATTCATCAATTAGTTTGCTCCTAACTTGCTTTTAAACCAGTACAAAATTGCAGACAACATCCTGCAGTTCCCATGCAAAACACTTCTGTAGGCTGGTCACATATGGGCATCTGAACATTCCAGGGATTTTTAGCTTTCCTGTCACAGTCTTTTATACTTTTTGAACAAAATAGTTTGATTTCAGGTTATTCCACTATTGTAATTCTTGGAATACAGATTATAAATCAGTGTACTCTTTCCCTAAAATAAAATAAGAGCTCTTCTTTTGGTGTCCTTGTAAAGGAATTCATGGAGTTGCTATCTGCAAGACCCACTATAAAGGACTTTAATATCTTCAGTAGTGTAAGTTTTTTCATAGTGTGTGTTGTGATGTTTATGATCTCTCAGTCCAGACTTCAAGGGGTGAAAGTCTTTCTGTCCTGTCAGTTTTCAGCAGTAAGATAAAAAGCAGCGGAGCCAGGATTTTTGGGTGGGAATTTGCTAAAATCTTCTCAAATCTTAGTGGGTCATGTAGCTTCCATCTTTCTTGTTACAAAGGAATCTCACTGGATAGCGATTGATATTAATTTAATTTGGAGGATGTTTACTCACTTGAGTCACCCCAGTAAAAATCTGCTGGCTCAGACCACACATCACCACTGTAGTACTCGAGCGTGGCTGCGCAGAGCTCTGCAGGATCTTTTTACCACAATGATGATAGTACAGTATATTGTGAAAGTAATTGTAATGTGCAGTATGTAATTACATGTAATGTGTAATTATTTCATAATAGAGAATTGTAGTAAGTATTGCAAAGGTAATTAAAATGTTGTTCACTTTTATATTTTTAAATTCCCCGTTATCACCTTTCTTTGACTTATAAACTAAGAAAAGTTAATTGTTCTCTAACATAGTATTAAAATGTAGTCTTACTTTATTCTTCATTTTGTTTTGTTTCCAGGTGGAGGTGTAGCTGTTGGAACCCTTCTTCTTATTGGTTAGTACAGAATATATAGATTCTTAAAGCCATATTCTGAAGCATTTCACTCTTTAATGTATTCATTAAGCAGCCTCTCTTCTCACTGTTTTTTGAAGCCAAACATTGAGAAAGTATAACTTTCAGGTTCCTTCACTTTGTGTAGCCTTCAGAATGGACTGTTGTCTATCTCAAGAATTACTGGAGGTAAATCAAAACCTTAATTTTAGACGGGCTTGAGCACTCCCAAAGAATACCCCAGAATTCTATTTGAAAACGGGGCATTTAGCACATGTTAAGATTTTGCTGTTAGATTCAAACTGTGTATCATCACAAAGGTTTTTTTTTCAAGTTTGGCTGTTTGAGGAAGATGTGCAGTGCAGAACCTTTTAACCTTTTTGTTGCCAGAAGGTGGTGGAAGCTTGTTTTCTGTCAGGGTGTGGGTGAGGCACACTGAGGTGATTAAATAGGTTAAATTAATTTACACCAGAATTCCCTTTACAGACCACAGTGCAGCTCTCTGGGAGAGAGCATGTCTCCACTGCAGCTGAGGTGTCCAGCTTGCCTTTCTGTTTGATTGAGTTGACACAAAACCTGCAGAAAAATTAAGAATTCTTGTATTAATCTCCACCTTGAAGCAGCACTTGAATCTCATGACTTTCATATTTGAGAACAGTGACTAGATTTCAGCCTTGCCTAGGGCCACAGCTGACTGGCACGTGCCTGGGTGATTTGGGTGGTTTCAAAGAAGTTGTGCCTGTAGAGTTTAAGAGCCTGCTTGTCTCCAGTGATAGACACCAATAGAAGTTCTTCTGAGTGTGGCTTTTCAGCCTTGAATCAGATTTAATCAGTAATTGTCACTCATTTTCCAAAAGGGATGAAAACATTGTGGTCCTAATATTTTATCTGTGTTTACTTTCCCTGTGGAAAGGCAACCATCACTTGGGAAACTGAATTTGTAGCTGGAGTTTTGACTTCATATTTTGAATTGTTACAATTCAAAAATTGGTCTTAGCACTAAAGAACTGAACAGTGGAACTTGAGGAAAACTTACTTGAAATCTCTTGTAGCCACTATTAGAATTACAGCATGTTGATATAGGGCTCATGTAACCTGCACTAAAGACTGAATAAAATTTTCTGTTTGCCAATGAGCAAGGTAATTGCTCTCACTGTGGCTAGTTGTTCTCTCAAGGCTAGTCTTTATTTCTGCATTTTATCCATTAGAGACGGTTATTGATGTGTCACTGAGTCTTAGAAAATGTTGATTTTTACATAAAATATATAAATTAGTGTATGGTATGGTGCAGATTAAGTAATTTGAATAGTTGCTTGCCAGAAAAAAACAACTGGTGTTACCTAATTCCGACCATTTTCAGTTTGAGAAGAGCTGCAATCTTGCTGTGGTAAATGAAGAAGGAAAGCAAAAGTTAGAACCTATTATATTTTACGTAAATCAGAGGTGGTGAGACTAGATTAATTTTGTCTTCCCATTTCAATATTCACTGCCCCTTCCAGTAGACAAGACTGGGTGGCATCCAATGAACCTATTAGCAGGAAAATTGTCATTAAATGAAAGAAGTGGTGCAATATTTCACCACAAGGTGTTGTGGATCTGAAAAACATTCATGTGGATGCTGCTGGCTCGATGGAAGATTTTTCCTGGAAGGATTTTTACCTGAACTTTGTTTCCTCTGAGTGCATATCTGGCCACACTCAGTGGTAGGTTTTAATTTGCTTATCCCCTATGTTGGTTGTGTATTCGTGATCTGATATGAAACAGCTTGACAGAAACCCAAATAAGAATGTCTCTTTTACATCTGAAAAGTAATTTTTTTTTCCTGAATGAGACTTGCCATATGTTATTTCAAAATGTATAATTTTGTACAAATAGTCTTAAAGCAGGAACTGTATTTTTATTCTTGACTCATTAGTTGAAAAATTTTGAGACTGATTTTTAAAGTTGGTGCAGGTAACATTGTGATGGCATTTTTAGAATATCCTGTCAGCATACCAAGAAATTCTGTCATAAGATTAGTCTAGGCAAGCTTATATTGTCAGGATTGAAGCTGTCAGTGATAAACCTCCTAGGAAGATCTTTCTGTGTTGTACTCCAAGTGTTATAAAAAGGTTAAATTCTTCCCCCTTCAACATTCTCTAAGGTGAGAATAATTGCATTACTTTTAGCTTAGCTCCCTTTGCAAATTAAATGCTCATCTTCATTATTTGACACATTATCTTGGTTAATTTAACCAAATAATAGTAGATTCAGGATATTAAAATATTTATTTTAACTGTTGTGTTCTGAAGATGTAGTAATGGCACAGGTTACTTGATAAGACTGTAAAATATTGTTTGAAATACAAGTGTACAAGTTTTTTAAACCGAATTCATAATAAAGAGCATTGTGATTTTTCAGTTGGACTTAATTCTATAGTATATTCTTTTGGCAGTGTTTTAATTATATGAAAATTAGAGAGTTGAAGCACATGGTTTTCTCATGGGAAATCCTACCTACCAGAGCAGCTTGAAACTCCCTGGGGTTTGTTCATCTAACAAGAATTCGGATTTTAACTGGTCCTTTAGTTTAAAAAAATTCTTACAGGAATGGGTTTGTGAGAGGTGTTCTGGTGTGGAGCCCCATCAGAGCAGCTCGTTCAGGATGGATGTGAGGCCACACTGGTGGGTTTATCTGAACCTGCTGCAGAAGATCAGCTTCCCAGAAGTCTCCCTTCTCAAAAGAAACAAGTGGAATAACTCCTTCTCCTCTGCACTCCAGGCTGTTGCATGTGTGTTCTGCCAGCCCAGGAGGAGTTTGCAGGAGGATGTTATTTTGGTTTTAAATGTAAGCTTTGTTTATATAGCATGTTCTGCACAGTGAGCTGCAGCACCCCCACTAGATGTGTCCTGTAGGAGCCTGTTCTTTCTTACCTTTAAAAGCCCCAGTTTTGACAAGGTCACTGACAGCTAAATGTTTTAAAGATTATCAGTAGGAGGGGTTTTGTTGGTAGCTGAGGTCAGTTATTAAAAGTTAAAGTTGTCTGGTGGAAAACAGGTCTATACTTGTACATCCTAAGCCTTGAAGCAGTTTCAGCTACTTTAATTAGCTACTATTATTTTTGTTAGGCATGCAATTTAACCTGACTGGTAAGAGCTCTCTTCACTTGTCAGTATAACTGAATTTATTATATTTTTTAAGCTGAAAAAGATAATCTCAAGATAGGTACAAAACAGTGATTTGCTAAATATAATTCTACAAAATACCAGTTAGCAGAATTCACCTTCCTGCAGTATGGCCAAATGCCAAATATTGTAACTTATATGTTTGACAACTCTGGTTTGGCATGTGCTAATTAAATGCAAGTGACACAAAGTATATCCCCTCAAGCTTAGTAAAAGTGGACATTAGAAAAGTATCTTTTAAATGGAATTCCAGATTATTAAAATAATCTTGTTTTATAACCTGCAGCAATTTAGGGAGATGTTTCATAGCTAGAGAAAGACACACCTTAGGTCACAGGACCACAGTGTAGAACCATCTATCTGGTAAAAAAATTATCAATACTGATAGGCTGTGACAGGCTTTTGGCAGCTTTAGGGCAACCTGTCTAGACTTTGTACAGAGGAAAAAAAAAAATAAACCATCTGTACATTGCATTGTTGCAGACTTATTCTTTCCTCTTACAGCTCTCATAATTTTAAGCAATTATACTAGAAATGACCACTAGAGTTTTTCAAAGACCTTCATGCTGCTTAATATATTGATATTTGAAAGATATTATAAAATATAGTATTTCTAGAGAAGATATTTGTTATGTACAGTGGATTTCGTTCCTGACTTTTTTTATTCCTCTTCCAGTGCTTATTCTGCATCCCTCCCTTGGAACTCCCTTGAGTGCCCTGTGCAGAGGGAATTTTTCCTTGTGGTCACGTGGTTACATATAAATTTCTATAATTAGATTTGTTTCCTTAATTTTTAAATTAATTATATTTTTACAGTGCCTCACACATACCCTGCTCTCTTTTGTTTTCTGTACTCTAGACAAAAGCCTTAAGGTTCCATCCCTAATTCTCTGACCCACGAATTCAATGGAGTCGGTGCCAAAGGTGTCGAGAACGTCCCTTATGTATTTGGTGGCCTGTATAGTGCTGAAAAGACCCCTAAACAGGACTTGGTCTTTATGCTTGGTGTTCAGCAAGGGGATATGTTGGAATTCACAGTGCTCAAAGTGACAATACTGCTCTTTCTCCACGGCTGCATCGCCATCACAATAGACGATTTTATTTCTGTCCTTATCTGTAGGATCAGGAGAGCTTTTGTCCTGAAGACAATATGAATAACTTGTAGGTAAATAATCTCCTTCCCTTGTGTGGTTTCACGCTTCACTAGCTGCTCACCTGCTGCTTAGCTGGAGAACTCTCTTTGTTCCCCAAGAATCAGAGAGAGCTGCGCGGTGCTGTGGGACTTGCGCTGACTGGACCCAGAAAAGAGGCTGCAGCTGCAAGAATCTTATTTGTTTATGTGCCTTAGTAGCTGAAAGTGAAGTTCACAATGAAGGCTGCAGACGGGGCAGCTCTTTAGTGTGGAGGTTGAAACTAAAGATTTGGGCCAGGCTTGTTCTAAGTATGGACTAAAATGATCTCGAGTGTTAGTTCCTACGTGTGCTGAGTGAAGGTCGTTCTTTTGGATGTGGAGGAGTTTGGAAAGATAAAGGTAGCAGTTGAAAATTTGTCCTAGCCATTCACATGCTAAGTCCAAGCATTATCAGGAAGGTATTTCCATCTGGGATTCTGTGAAAGTAATCGGTGAGCTGCTGAAATACCTGTGCTAAATGGTTTGTTTGTTTATTTACAAGAAGAAAGCTGTGCTCCTTTGCTTGTGAATAGTAACATAACTATTGAAGCCAGGGTACAATGGATGCTATCAGAAAAACCCCATATGGATGCACTTTAGATCTTTTGAATACCACAAAAGTTTAGTGACCTAGAAATGAATCAATAAAAAGCATCCTCTATCTGACAAATTGAAGAACTGAGGGATTCTTACAGATGCATTGACTTTAACAATTCCAGATACACTGTTTGTAAAGGCTTTCTGAGACACATCTAATCCTTAGAGTGCTCCAGCAGACTATGAGGTGGTTTATATTTAGATCACTCTCCAATTCTTAATTTACTTTTTTTACTGTAAGTTTACTCTTATGAAAATCAATTTAAGAAGAAAGACTCATTAAAATGATGTGTCCTGACACTGGATGTGTTTTAATTTGCTAACTTGAACATTCCTTGTTGTTTTGCAAAATATGTTTTGGAAGGGTATGGCAGTGTAAGAACCTCTCTAGCCCTGTTATATTACAAATAAATCACTGAGTCAACAAAATTAATCATAGTCTTTGATAAGTCAGTTAAAAGGTTTATATCCCTGTTCTTTATTGCTTTATTTTGACAATATATTTTAACATTTCAGCATTTCAAATTTGAGAAATATTTTTCTTAACTGTTACAGCTGTATTTCTTAGCTTAGTTAAATAATCACCAACACATCATATGATTTCTTGTATTTACCATGGTTTATGGAGTTTCCCTGTTATGTTTGGCACAAATAACGAGTATGTTTACTTTCTAAGGAATAATTAGTATCAAAAATGATGATCCAGAAAGACTGTCTATATAGTTGTACACACAGACTCAAGCCATAAAACACTTGAACTAAATGAGATATTTTCTTATGTTCCATTAAATGTCAGTTAAGAACGTATCAACTCCGTGTTTCTGTGCCTCAGATGGTGAAGAAGGTGAACTTTAACCTTTAGATAAAAATTGAGAACCCAAGATTTTTCATTCAACAAGGATGATGTAAATGTTACAGCTGAGGATCCTTCCAGAGTGTGTTCCTTTTCCTCTTTTGTTCAAAGGGAGAGAGATCTATCAAAATTGTCTCCCTCCAGTGACATCTGCCACAGTGATGTGATTACAGGGTGGCTTCTTTCAGGTAGCTCAGACAAGTTTAAAAAAAAATGTAAATCTCATGCTGCCACTTTGATTTCCAGAGGTCTTTGGCTCTTAAACATTTTTCTCTGTTTTGAGCTACTACTTTAGAGTAACTTCTAGTGACTCTACTATCCCAACTACTGAATTTAAAAGTGAAATTAAAAAAAGCAGGAGACAAATTCTATTTTGCCTAATATCCCATAGAGACTGGGAATATCTTTTGGAGAACTGGAATTTTTTCCACTGGTTTTGAATACTTGTGGTTTGAATTTCTTGTTACTCTAAGCACTGAAAGTATCAGGACATGTGCAAGATATTAGGACTGTAGCTGTGCAACAACACTTTGCTGTGATTTGTTTCGTAAGTTTCCCCGTTAGTTTTCTTTTTCCTTTATACACTTTCCTTTTCTCCTTCACTCCATTGATTTGTTTTGATTCTGCTACATGTCAAAGGTAGAATATTTTTATTTTCCTCTTTACTGTTTTTTGCAAGTTGGATAGGAATGGCAGCTTTTTTATTTTCTCTCTTTGTTACTCTTTTTAATTTTTAATTTTACTATTTTGTGTGTGTATTTAGGAAATATTTTCCAAGTCTCACAAAGAGTGGATTGAATCTTGTTGGTTCTGTAAAAAGAAATATCTCTTTATATTTGTGCCTCAACATCCCTGTGTGTTGTCTTCCAGCTGCCAGATTAAGAGATGAAAAAGTGAAACCTAATGTAGCACATTTACTTTTCTCCCAAAAACGCCCATAAAAAGCATTAACACTGCTCTTGTTGGTATTGCCTACAAATAAAGAACATCAGAGATGGTTCAGATTTCAGTTGTTACGTACACAGCCACTTCCCATAGCTTGCAGTTATGCTGAGTTTTAATTGTATGAGTTCATCAAGACTTCATGATTCTCTTAATTCCTGACACTTAACTTGCACCTGGGAAGCTGAAGGAAATGCTGGTCCTTCTGAAGTCAGAGTCTGTGTTTTCATTTCAGTGGGCCAGTGCTCACAATGCCTGCTAACAAGTATTGTCTCACTGCTTAAACTGTAAATTCACGAGTCTTTTGAATTTGCTTTGTTTGTCTCCGGTTAGTTTTCCAAAACAGCACTGCTGATTCTTTGGTTTTTTCAATATATCCATTTGGTTTTTGTAGTTTTCACAGCTTTGGAAGAGGTGCAGACATGAGAATGTCTCTATTTTGAATATTACCTCTGTATAGGTTTAGCATGCCAAATATGGCTGATTTTTGAAAAGCATCAGGTAACAAATATTTTAAGCAAGCTTTAAGCACTAAGAATATAAATATTAACATAGTTCTCCTAAATTAAGGAACTCCTTTCCATTAATCCATAAATTCAGCCACCTTAGTTGATACATAAGGGAAGCCTTGTAAGGAATGTAGCATTCTGGCTGTATCCCATCCATATCCTAGAATCAAATGCCTGATTAAGAACTATTCCTCTGGCTTGCAAAATTAGAAATACAGTATTATCAAGCACTATTTTAAAAGTTTTGGAGTCCCTATTTTACCTTTGATCTCTGTTGTACATGATATACTCCAGGAGATAGACCCAAAGAGGCCTTTTACAGTGTTATGAACCTACAGGTGGGCAATTTATCTAAAAAAATAAAAATAACCCAACCATTCTTGTTTTCACAGAAGAGGATAAATATGGCCTTTACTCCAATTTGTTGTTCAAGTATTTTCTCGCAGAGGGAATTGTCTGTGGACATGACCTGTTTGTTGCTTCTGCTAAAGAGCATCCTGACAACATTTTGAAGGTAAGACTCATTGCTTTTCATAAGGAAAGCTGTAATCTCTTGATTAATTAAATGCATTTTGAAGTGTATATATTGTGTATCAACAAATGGATTCATCTTGGTGATTCATAGGAATGTCAGGAGTATTTACACTAGCCAGATTTGGGAACTAAATTCTGGTCTCTACCTCCCACCTATGGACAAGATCCTCCCAAGGCCAAATCAGGCTGGGAAGCTGTTTATTCTTTATTTTGGTTATGGGTGAAAAGCAGTCAGCCTGGCTGGCTTAGTGGAATGGTTTCAGTAGACACAGGTGTGGACAGTTTCCTCCTGCCCAAGGAGGAAGGGTAGTTAAACTGCTTCCAGCAGGTTGTGGTAGAAACAGTGTACAGTTTGTGTGGATTTATTGTAGTTTTCTGTAGAAAATAAAAACAATATTTAACATCTTTATTATTTCCTTTACACTTACATTTCATTCTGACTCTTTTTTGTGCTAGGGAACATGGTCAGCTTTGGATCAGGTCATACAGAAAGGATCCCTTCAGACTTCAGTGGACTCCCAATCAAACACTGATAGTTTCTGTTATGAGAAAATTACATGAGGGAAAAAGCCTGATCAACAGTGCAAAAAATGCTGAAGTGTGAGGATAATCTTACAAAATTTCATTAAATATTTTATGTCTTTCTAAGGCTGCGTTTTCCTAATATCAGAAGTAACATATAATTTACTGATTACTTCTGCATCAAGTGAAGTCTGACTATTTCCTTAAGTGTCTTCAGAGACTATGTCTGGACAAAATGATTACTCTTGTTTTCCTGCCTAGGGATGGTAAATTTTATGCCTTACCTATTGAATATTATCTTCAGCATTCAGGAAAAAGTATATTCTTAATGAAATTAAATTATTGTAGTTATGAAAAATCAATTTTTTAATGCTCTTTAGCCTAGAGAAAGTTCATTTAAGGGTGAAATTTTTTATCACTTCTGATTTAGAATAAAGGTTAAACAAATAGGTTAAAATTTGATTTTCAAATATGAATTACATAAGAATGTGCTGTATTTTTTTAATTAAGTGGTTTTAAATAACTGATTATCAAGTATTGACTTCCCAATGGTACAACACTGTTGCAGTTGTTTTTGTCATTGAGATTGAATTATCCAAATTAGTATTTTTATTGCATTGCATTAAATTTCCTTAAAATGGAGTAGCTAATGTACATTCTATTTTTCTTTCCTTCACCTTTGATTCAGTTGTCCATAGCCTGTCATGTTTTCTTCTGGCTCATTTATGTGATAACCAACAGACATTGTTCCATACATCTGCTGTATGTCTTGTACCACTTTGAGTCTGGGGTCAGTTGGTTTGATGTGCCTTATCTAGCTCTGCTATCTGATATGGAATAATTTCCCTGCTTAATTTTCAGGGGTAGACACTAGGCAGGAATGCTGCTGTATTTCTCTGTTGTAACTCCATGGTGGTGCTACTGTAAGAGACTATAAATAGAGGGACAATATGTTGCTGGAAGGTGGAGGAAAACATCATCTTGTTTTGATTTCTTCCTCCCTTTTTGTCCTTGTGTATCCAGCAATATTTTTGCCTGTGCTGTTTGCTCTCACCTTGGCTGTTCAACACTTCCTTAGTTAGGCAGACAAGGCACAGCAGAGTTAATTTCTCTGATTTATATTGTGTCAGTGAAGTAACCCTCACGTTCAGGCACCTCAAGAGGACCTCTCCTGTCTTAAAAATGAGCTACTTGGGATTTTAATATAGCATATCTGACCTTTGAATAACATGGCACTTTAATGAGATTAGTAATTAATTCATTTTCAGTATCTGCTCAGACTGTATTCTTTACTGGAAAGGGAACACAGACATGATAGATATCAACCTGAATTACACGTTCTGCTGGGGGTTTACTTTGCCAAATTCGGGTGGGGATTCAGTATATTCCACAGCTAGTATCTAATTAGCTGGTGTATTTCCTGAGGGCAGTTCATGCACTGTCCATATTGAATGGCCACATTGTGTGGTCAGTCTATTTGCATGCTCAGCTCTCTACCGAGATGCCATTTTTGCCCTGTTCCAGTTTTGTGATGTGATTGGAAGTTTCTTGAACCTATAACCAAGACAAATATTGCTGGTAGTAGGAAGGGGAAAAGACATTCTTATAGACCATAATTATCTTGAAATTGTGTATAACTAAAAGACAGGCAGAGGATAAAAAGCCCTGATCAGCTGCCTAAGATATATTATATTACCACCCACCAATTTATCCATCATGCTTTGAAAATATATTCATGCCTTTTGTAGTCAAAGCTCCTTCAGGAAACTGGCATTAAGACGTAATGCTGAAAAATTATACACCTCTGGTAAAACCTACAAAACTATATACATGCTGGTTTTTAGAATGTATTTTAAACATTTGAGAGCATTCCTGTTCACTCTATATTCTTCCAAAAAAAGGCAACTTTTTACTCCAAGGGCATAACTACTGGGAATAGTATATAATATAGGAAATTATATGGTAACTTCTGTGACTGATCATAAAATAAAACTGCTTGCATTGATAAATGGAAAATTTATTTAATAGATAAATTACTTCAGGTTTGGCATTTAAATTCCACAGCTACCTAAACTGCCTATAAAAGAATTTCTTTACCTTTATTCCTGATTATTTTATTTAGGTTGAGGGCTAGAACGGATTCTCAAAAATTTTAATGAGAAAAAATGGATTATTTATAGCTTACCTCGACAATAAAGATTGCCCTGTTAAGTTGGTTTTCCTGTGGAGCCTGTGCAGAGTGGGATGGAGGATATCAAGCTGACAACACCAAGCTGTGTGCTGCAGGGGGCAGGGATGCCATCCACAGGGACACTGACAGCCTGGAGAGGCTCAGCAGAACC
>JAWWMU010000237.1:1862570-1872964 GCA_035048155.1 Cinnycerthia olivascens
TTACTCTTTTCCTGCTGAAAAAGTGAATGCAGGAAGAACCTAGCAAAATGAACTTTTATTATTTCCATTTTATTTTATTATTTCCATTTTATTTTACTATTATTATTTGTTTAAAAACCAACAACAATAAAACCCGTGGAGCTTCTATATTATTGTGTGTGCAAACAATGCCTTGAAAGAAAACATAGCTGTTTACATGGAGATTTTTTACTCAGCAAAGTCCATTCAGCCATGATGCTTATATTTTTCCCTCATGGATATGATTCTAAACCACTGTTTTGTCAAAAGGAAAAATGCAAACCTGGAGGAAATTATCAGGCTGGTGACCAGGGCTGTCTGCTTTCAAAGAGTGCTGTTCTAATTATTTGCTGTCTCTTTGCTATCCAGTATTGGGAGAGAAGCTCTGTAGCAATGCTAGAGGGGTTTTTTCAATCATCTGACATTTTTAGATGCTCATAAATTAAAAGCATAATACCTCAAGAGGTAAAAATATATGTGCAAATAGGGTTATATTCCTATTCTTTTATTTCTAGTTATATTTTCAAAATGCAGGAACTTTCTACAGTGATTCAGCTGCTGCATGCTCTTAAATGGTGTCAGTACACAGAAATCCAATTATAGTTACAGCAGAAATGAACTTTCCTACTACCTACCTCACTTTCTGAAGTCTTGTGGTGGCACAAAGATGAGAGTTGAGGCTAAGCCTGGCAGATGAGTTGAAAAATTTCATTTCTATAATGTGTAGCTCTTTCTCATCCGTTTACTTTTCTTACTTACATGTTGGGTAAATCTGTTTTATATTTTTCATTGTTAAAATGCAAATATTGAATTATATTGTAATGTACAATTTTTCTCCATTATGAACTGTGTTATAATCTTGACATAGAAGTTGTAGAGGTGTGAAAAGAGATACTTGGGATAAAAAATTTCTTTTGTTTAAAAAGAATTGAATCTTTTTAAGCAGTACCCTCTCTGGGAATTCTAAAGCATAAATCTTTGTCAAAAGTTCAGACCAATCTAATAAAAAGATTTTCTAGAACCAGAGAAAATTCGGCTTAAATTTCTGATTTCTTATCTGCCAATCTTTGTCTATTCATTAAGGAAATTTTCTTTCATCATCTTAGTTCTGGACTTACAGGTGTTCTAAGCACACATCTTAGTTGGCCTTCTAAATATATCATAAAAGTGATAAAACCTAAATGTTTAGGTTTCAATGTCCACAGATTCCCATTTAACAAGTCTGGTTGGTAACTTTGTGGAGTTGCTTTGCTCAGTTAAGGAACTGTTGCTTCCAGTGCTCCTCTCTGAAGGTTTCCATGAATAATGCTGTTATCATTAACTCTGTTTAGGCTTGGGCCAGTGAATTATATCTGCAGCAGAGCTTACAGAGTTTAGGACAAGGATGCTTGGTTCCTTCACATAATTTTACTTTCTCATTCTCTGCTGTATTTATCTGTCACATACTTAAACGTTCATGAACTGATTCAGAAAAATATGAAATTAAAAAAAAAAAATCATCTGATTGTCTGATAGACATTCCTGGGTTTAAATGTTGTGAAATGCAGCCACAGTGCAAGGGACTTGCAGCAAAAGAGTTCTGTGACTTGCCTGTAGGATTTCCTTCTGTGTATGTGGAGTACAGAATATATTCTCCTGTGTTAAAATGATACCACTTCGAGTACTTGCAGTTGACTTCTTATTTCCTGAAACAGGAATATTGCTTCTTGTTTCTTCTTCACACATGGGCTGACACCCATTAGGTCTTGCTGAAAAAAAGAAAAATTTCTGTAGACCAGCCTTACCTTACCTGGTCAACCTTAAGTTGTTGTATAAGGGCTGCTGAAAGAAGAAAAAGTCTGTATCCATTCATTTATGCTCTTTAACAATACACCTTGTATTCACAAGTATTTACAATCAAAATGGAATCCTCCCCCTCTTGTGGGAGTAGGGCCCTTTAAACTGGCATTTATATAATACATTGTTGAAAGAAAATATTTGCCCTTCCTGACTCACCATCTGGAGTCCTTTAAATACTAAAAATTCACAGGATGAAAAAGAGCCTTAAATTCATGTGAATTTAAGCTATTTAAATGTTATTGCTACAGATCAACAGTGAATTGTACTCCCTTTAGTTTTTTTTATTTCATGTTTTTTCATCATACTTATGATAATGTGTACTTCAAAATAGTTGCAAAAACCCATGTGAAAAACATATTCATTGATACATAAATAGGTAATGTTTTAAATTCTTAAGTACTATTAATTATACAGTTATTGAAACCCATAAGGATCAAAGGATTTTATATAAGAGGGATTTCACATACAGCTTGGATTATGTTGCTAAATAATAGCACAGTAGTACTTCTTTAGAATTGTAAAATAGCTTAGAGAGGAGTATGATGCCTATAGTTGGTGTAATGCATTGGTAATTAAGAGGGTGTGAGGTTAAGCTTCATTAACTGCTGTGGGATTGTATCTTGGATTTTATTATCCCCTAGAGAACATAAGAAGTGAGAGAGGTCAAACTGTTAGAATCTGATTTTGCTTCGTGCATCTGCCAGGACAAGGCAGGCGAAGTAATGTGGCAGCAACACAGAAGGACCTGGGTTGCTGGCAGATACAGGTCAGGCACCAGTTTATTGCAAAGATAAAAGGTTTGTTACTGAAATGAATTATTCCATCTTCGCAGTAAAACCTTCATAGCTTCATTTGCAAGAAACGAAATTATTTTAATTGCATTGTCATTTACTCTGGCTGCTTCAGAAAACCATTTTTTTCTACCAGTTTTTTTTTTTTTAATGAATTTTGAAACAGCAACAAGCTTCCTTCTCTCCAGCCAAACTGCCCTTAATAACTTTAGCACTTGTCTGCCTTTTTGTGTGTTCATGCTGCATAGCAAAGACTTGTATTTTAGTTGACCCCAAGAAATGCTGTATGTTTTTTTTTTTTATTTTAACTAATGCACTGCTACGTGCTTTGTTTTTTTTTATATACCTTATGAAAGATTTGTCTTTTTTTAGCCTGGGAGAATGTAACAGTTCTCAGAAGTTGACACACTGATGCCACAAAATTGTCAGACCCAAAGCTTTTCAAAGCTCTGTGATGTGGGAGCTGAGATATTTTTCAGCAAAAATAGATTAAATAGAGAGATTATGGGCTGATAGGCCAACTCTCCTTTTCTTGGTCCATTGTTTAAATAGCACTTTTATTTCCAAATTCTGGGTGAAAATTCATAAAGAAATTCTACATATTTTGGTAATACTGTGTTCTTCTGAAATTCTGATTTTAATTCTGAGGACATAAATTTATTAAATCCTAAAATATGTAATTCTTGGACAATAAGGAAGATGTTGAGGAGTTTTGAAGCACAGATCCAACAATTCAGCCTTTATTTTTGAGGCTGTATCTGTGCAATGACAACTTGAGACTCTCAGGATGAGGTGCTCTGTGTCACTCAGGCATGGCCAGGTTTGGAAACAGTTATTTTCTTGAAAGAAAGAATAGCATTTAATTACCAGTGTCAGAAGAGGGGAAAGCCTTTTATTCCAATTCTAGGTTTTGTGAAGAATAAAAGCAGATATGAAGAAAAGAAGAAAAGTGGGGATCATTTCAGCATTTTCAGTATTGCCCATAAAGCAAGTTTGTCCAACCTTTCTGTGGCTGTATTTCTCCCCAGCCCCAAGCCTACTACACAATTTTAAGCTCTCTCCCTTTCCAAATGTGCTCATACAAAGTTCTAGTTAAAAAGTTGTTTTATTCTTTAAATTAAGGCCTGACATACTTGAATCAGGACATCCTAAGGAAAAACAGTGAGCATCCGGGGTTCTGTTGAGTCTTCAGGCAGGCTGGTGAAGGCACGTTGGCTTCTGGTGAACACAGACACACCTTCAGACAGTGCCTGACAGGTTCTGCCTCTCTTTCCTCCACTTTGGGGTAAATGAAATTGAGGGTATCTGAAGCTGGGATAACAGTGATAAAGTTGGGATGCAAATCTGGAGGTAAACAATCTTTATTAGCTCTGCTTATTATTCTTTATCTAGAATATGATTAAATTACAGATACACTGTGATCTTGAATAGGATTGGAATTTTTTTCCCCTCCTATTTGTGCTTAAGTACATCTTGGAATGCATTTAACCAAGTTAATAAAACAGGTTGAGCTTGGGCAGTCGGTCTTCAAAATATCCAAAGGCAGAGCACCTTCTCCAGACTGCAAAAAAATTATGTACAAAGCCTCCTCAGAGGCCCTGTAGATCACAACTACCACATTCAAGAGTATGATTCAGGAAGTTTGCTTTAGAACAGAGTGTTGGCATAGAAAATTACATGGCTGTGAGATGCCCCAGGAATGTCTTAAATCTCAGTGTCCCTTGCTCCTTGCACAGGGACAAGAAGAGGGTCAGGCTGAGGAACATTCTTCAGCTAAGCATGGTCATTGGTAGGTACAGGCATCTGGGAGCAGCAGCCTGGGATGTAAGAGTTGTTCTTGGTCTGGGAGAGCTCTCCTGGTCCTTTCTGTGGGGCAGCAAGGTACAAGACAGCACAAACAAGCCCTAAGCTGATGCCTGTTCCCACTGCTCAGTACAGAGTCATGGCTTTCTCCTGGGCTTTGTGTGAATTCAGTCGCTGACGTCAAAATAAAAACTCTTTCTTGTGCTAGAAATTAAAAGCAAGCTGTAATTGGGGGGATAAAAAGAAGAAAAAAGTCTTTTTCAGATGGATTTTCATCTCTGGCAGCCAAAAATCTTTCATCAGCTTCAGGTGAGACCATTTTTCCTTGATCTCTTAATCTGCTTCATTCTTAGCAGCAGTTAGGACACACCACAGTGCCTGGTTGCATTGCACTGGTGGTGTGTCTGCCTTTGGGCTGAGTTTCTGGGGTGTCAGCAGCTGGGGTTTGTGGTGTCTGCCTGCCACAGAGGGCCATGTAAGAAGGTTTTGTTCTCTGACTGGAAAGCAGGATCTTTCTCTCAGTGTTACGTGAGGTTATTGAAGGAGCTTGTACTTTACCAATAATACTTGGAGCATCTCTCACCCTTATTGATCTCTGTTCTTTTCTCAGTATGAAATACATTCTATCTGTAAAATGCACAGATTTATTGTAGTTAATGTCCCTGTCTCAAATTTGACTTTCCCAATTACTATATAACAACAATGAACCAGCAGCACGAATGGTAGGCATTTGCAGTGATTCTAGGGCAGGAAAAATATTTAATAGCTTTATGAAATCTTGGCTTCTGTTTTCCTCTTTACCTCCAGGAAGGAGAATTGTACAATTTGCCGTTTCCTGGCTTTTGGCTTTGCAGATGATGTGGAAGCTGCCCAATGACCTTACAGCAGGCTGAGGTAGCAAATTCTTCTATCAGTGGTAATGTCTGGAACAGGGGCAGGCTTGATGAAATGTTTAAGCAAGATTTCATGATCTCTGGCAGGCACTTGTTTTCAGAAAACAACAGAGATTACCCACCACTACAAAAAGTTACCTGGGAGCAAGTTGATCTGGAAATGTTGCTTGGGCTTCCAAATTACTTCTTTGCAGAACTCACATTTTTTAACTGAAAGTTGGTTTAGTTCTTTTTTTTTTTTAAATTACTATTAATTGAGGAATATTTTGAGATGATCAAGTATCAGCAGCTCTTCACTGAAAAAGAAAGACCTTTTTATGATAGGAAGTTTAAATCTGTGAATAACTGTGTGAGGAAATTAAATCTGCACAATAGTTTAACTGTTCAGTATGTGTTTTCAAAATAACACCTCAATTGGAAAATAAGATTGATTAACTCTGTTGAGGACAGCTGAGTTATAAAATTAACAATTCAAAATAGCATTTTTTTTTTTTTAGAAAAATGTTTTATATAATGCTCTTAGAAGTAAATGCAATTGATTTCTATCTGCATGTATGTGAAATGCATCAGGGTGCTTGTCATCTCTAGTTTGTACTTATACTTTCTCAGAACCTTTCAGTACGGTGTTTTGTTTTCATTTTGTCCTATCTGTCAGAAATCTTTGATTTGAAAGCTTGCCTGTTGTCTTGCTGGATAGATGTAATGGAACTCTGACTAAAGTAATTTTTTCTTTTTTTTTTTTTTTTTACTGAGATAGCTGCTATAAATCTGTAAATCTAATGAAAACTATAAATACTAAATGAAAATTTTCATCTTCGTGCAGCTTTCCTACCCAGAAAGCCTAGTTTTCACTACCATAGTAATCAATTTATTGTATGCAAGTGTGTTTTTTAAACAAGTTGTAAGAAATCTGAAAATGTAACTCTATATAATCATTCTCATGAGTAGTCATTACCAGGCTTTTGCAGTTCATTTGTAAAAGCAAAAGAAAAAAAATAACTTGCTCAAATGTGTGCTTTGTATCTTTTGGTGAGCTGCTGAAACACATAGATGCATTTGTTCTGTTTCTGCAACTCTATTAAGTTATAAAGTTTATAAAAGTTTTCATAATTTCCATTGCCTGGTACCTCAGAGAGTGCAGTGAGCAACCTCTGAAAGAGACACAAGCAACTATCTGAAATCTGGTTTTTTCAATAATTATAGATGCTAGATTCATCTATAGATTATGGGTGAATTTATGCAAAAGAAACAAAGCAGCACGTATTGTTTGTAAGGTTATGTACAGAACTATGTACAGGTTTTCTGTCCTGTGTTCTTCAGAATTGAATGAGTGTGACAGTAAACCTGAAATGGATGTGTTGAAAGTTCCCTTGTCTCCTTTGTGTGTGTCTGTTTGTACCCAGACAGAGCCGTGGCTGGCATGTGGGTGTTTCTGGTCAGCATCAGCCCTGCCTCTGTGCAGGGTTTGGTGTGTGTCCCATCCTTCAACCCAGATTCTTCTCCTGAAGTTTTCAAATTTGCTTTTTTTGTACATCTCCCAACAAGGTTGTAGCAGAGATGCTGGCCAGCTCTGTGTGGCTTTAACCCTTTAGGCATACCACAGTTCTTCCTCAAGGGTCTTTGCTCAGTTAAAACACAATTTTCACCTAAGTCTTGTTCTGTTCTAAGCAGAGGTTCTGTGCCCTCCAGCTTAGAGAAGTGGGTGTGATAAAGTGGGGTCAGAAAACTTCATTGCACTTTATTTCTGCAGTAGGTGTAGAAGCCCGTTGCATGAATTCTGAATTCATCATGTCTTGTTTGCTTTTTCAGCAAAGGCAGAAAGCATACGTTAGAAACTTTACAAAACTCCAGAATTAAACGTTCCCCCCATTCCTTTCCTGTGTTTGTGTCCATCATGAGTAGATCTCAGGCCTAATGGTTAGCAGAAGAGAGAATTCAAACCATCCTGTTGCAGTGGCTTTCAGCTGGTGTCTGTAGGCTGTTGTGGTCTGTTGGATACTTCTGAAAGATTTTCAGAAGCTGACAAAGATCTTCTGTAAAAATGGGCCTAAATTTGCTTGCAGGAAACTTGCCCACTCTCAGAAATAGAGTAGTTCAGGAGACCAGCCTTTAAAGAAAGATTACAAAAAAAAGAATATGGGTCCTACTCAAGAGGAAGTAGAGCATAAACTGTGGTATTTCCATTCTGCATTCTTTCATTTGCTTCTACAATTCATTTTTCCAATAATAATTACATGGGGGGGAGTTTCACTGCTGAGTATTAGTAAGACCCAATCTTTCAGAAGAGTTACTTTAATCTGGCTTTTTTACAGATTTTACAGCTTCCGATTATACACAGATACCTGTGTTACCTAGCTGGAGGGGGGGGTGTGGATAAAAATCTGAGCTGCCATTTCCACTGTAGATGGCTGATATTCTTTTGGTCTCTGCCTGTAGGAACTTCCAGCCCCTTTGCTCGATGATACCCATGGGAAGGAACTGGGAGATGAAGCTGTTAAGTCTGAAGATTTTCAGGACTCTATGAAAATTGCCTGGCGCTACCAAAATTTACCAAAAATGGAGGTAATAGCTATTTCCTACTTCTTTCCTCTTGCACTCAATACAAATTTGAACAGCAAATGCTTTTCAGTAGAATCTAGACAACAGAACTGCTAATGGGCAGTGTTACAGGATTGCCTCTTGAGGGAAAGCTATCATACTGCACTGAATGTTTTAATTACTAGTGATACAAAAAGAGAGGGAATTGGAGAGTTTGCAGGTACTCTAAAACTCAATACAGACAATAGTAATGTTAAAATAATAGAATTTGAGTTCTGTGGGATTTTTCAGTGATTATTATTAAATCGAGGCAGGTTTTTTTGAAGGTTTGGATGATGTGCTTGCTTACAAACTTGGCCCAAATTTAGTTGTACACAGATCACTTAAGCAGGTTTAATCAACACGACTTACTAGATGTCTGCAGTGAAAGTACTGTGTTGAAGCAAGCTGTTGACCTGCTTATCCATGTGCATAACAACTAAAGCAAGCACTTGAGATTATATCAGCTTCACTGTCACTGGAAACTAATCACTGTGCAGGGACAATGGAAGAAACAAGCTCGGTGGTCAGTCTTTCAGAGGTTACAGTTGTTGGTGTTTTGTAAATAATCAATCTCCCATGGCTGGTGGCTTTCTTATTTAATCCAGAGGCACAATCAATCTTTAATGAAATTACAGCCTTTCTGACTATCCAGAATAAAATCCTGGTTTTGTCTCTACATTTTAGTCTACATTTATAAATTCTGGTTTAGATGTAGTCATACCTGCCTAGTAAGTTCAGTAGTATTCTCAAAAACATAATTGGAATGTGACAAAATGATCTTACAAGGCTTGGCATGTTTGGTTTTCTGTGAAATTGCACAGACATGGCTATATAGTTGTGTCAGAAAAGACTTATATATGGTGACATGCCAAATCAAACAGCCTCCAGGGTAATCATATAATCTCATCAATTTTATTATTGTGGAGCTTTCTGTGCCACTCTGAACCATCCCCTAAATAATTTGTCTGTTTTAAAATCTAGCAGAGTTCCTTGTACATTGATACGAAAACAATTGCATGTTGTTAGCAAATTGTGTTCTGATGTGCTAACAAAATAGGAAAAAAGTATTTAAAAATCTAGTTGGGTGTGCACTCATCTTTAACTTCATAGCAATGAACACTTTTTGCACTAATGTAATATTTCTTGAAAATAAGTGATGTATGTGCCCTTGATTATTGCAAATTGGTTGTGCAAGATAGAATAAAATGGTCAGAGTTTTGGGTGGGGGTTCCCTTGTTAGTGCTTTTTGGATTGGATCTTGATCATTCTCAATAGTTGAGGTACAATATTTTTCTGTGTATGTTAAATTTATTCAAAAATTAAAACACACAAATAAAAGTATTAGTCTTAACCTATCTATACTTAAAATTCCTCAGGACATTTTAACTGGTGAAAAATTGGTTTGAAATTGATATTTTTTGATATTTTGTATTGCAGTTTTCGTAAAATTCGTAAAATTTTGGCTCTGTTTTCTATATTAATTGGATTGGTGATTATACTCCATTGAGGAAAAATCTGATACTGCCTTGCTACCCATAACAATACATTTAGTTCAATAATTTAATGAACAACTTTGGTTGTGATTCCTTCCTTAAATGTTCCTTTGCTGGTAAAAACCAGTGTTGAATAAAATTTCAAGACATGTTTTCCAAAATGATTGAACTAATATACCAGTGCATTTTCAAAAAGTACTGTCAAATAGTTTCAACTCTGAAAGAACAAAATTAGCTTTGCTTTTAGCTAGAACTCTAAACAGGATAGCAGAAACTTTTCTATCCATTATCTGCTAAATACAGAGCAAGAATGCTGAGTAAGAGATGTCTTTGTGGTGTTTTTCATGATTAATTTGGTTACTGTTTCTGAATAAGAATAGATTTTCATTAGTAGTTCAGCTATTCCCTTTCCATTCATAAGGCCCTGTTTAGACTGGCCAGGTACCTTGTTTTTGTTCTTAGGCGTGGTATTTGTACTAGCACTCTTCACAGCTGCCACAGCTTCTCTCTACTCATTGCACCAGGAAAAAAATAGAAGATTTACAAGAAATCTGTTGGAGTGAAAGGCCTTGTTATGCTTGATGTGCCTTTGCCAGTTTGTTACTTACATCTATATCAGAGGTGGATTTAATTTAAACTATTGAGTACATGGAGAGAGACTGTTTTGCAACGTGAGACAGTGTGGTTTTTTCCTTTTTTTTTTTTTTATTGAATGAGCTGCTTATGTTCTTGGGGCAATATATAAACTGCCACAGCATGAAATCAATTTTCTGCCTTGATTCATCCCAAATCTGAGATTTCTAGCAGGTTAGTGTTGCAATTAGGGGCATTAGCAGCAGACGGGCGCGCACTGCTCGCGGGCGGCTCGGCGCATTTCTCCTCTTGGTGCAGGATGGGGATGTGGAGAGGAGCCTGCCTGAGCCCCCAGCCCAGCTCAGGAGGGTGGAGAGGAGCCTGCCTGAGCCCCCAGCCCAGCT
>JAWWMU010000237.1:1879234-1903020 GCA_035048155.1 Cinnycerthia olivascens
GCTACTTTTGTAGGCAATTAATGTTCCTCAAAGAATGCACTTAATCCATTACTTGTTTAGAGTTCACCTTGTTGACCAGCCTTACTCTTCCCTTTATTTTTCAGTTAGAGGGTGACTAGTTTTGGAGGGCCTTAAGTTTCATTTTCCTCCTTGAAATTTGGAACATCTCTTTCCCCACCTTCCTTCCCTTTGGGAAGAGGTGGGGAGCAAGAGTAGCAATTCTTTCCTCTCTTCTCCTTTCACTACCCTGGGATGTAACAGAAGATTATGCATTTATAGCAGAAAATAGACAAGAAAAGTAATGTACCACATTTCCTTATACAGCTTGTACTCTCCTGTCAGAAACATGAGTATACTGAACATATATTTTACAATCCTTGGAAAAACAATGCTGCATCTTTTAATAAGAAAGATCCCTTGTCATAATGTTTTGTGACATGAAAACCATGTATCTATAAAAAGGACCAGATCATCCTCATGCTTCAAAGTCTCTAGCACCACATTAAGAAACCCATTTTATTTCACCTGTTCTTCAGTGAGTGAATTGTCTCTGTAATTGTAGCTAATGTCTTTTTTGAGATAATTACAGAGTTTTCCCTTGCAGGATCAGAGATGTAGGGACTTTATATAGGCCAGAAACAGATTTTGAGAAATCATATATATTTATACATCTGTCCCTCTCTGGCTATCCACACAAGCACTTGATTTCCTTCTTTGGACTTGGAAAGAGAGGTGATTTTTTGACTGATCAGATTAAAACTGTCCTTTTCTTTGCAACTAAAAATGCGTTTTGGAGGTTATCAGCATCATTTGTTCACCTCAAAGTTTGGATCAGTTCTCCTTTTCTCTTGTGTTTTCATGTGTGTGTGTGTGTATCTGATTTTTGACAGAGGGAGGGGCAAAATTTTATCCTGTAAACTGGTACCTGCCTGACAGGGTAGGTGTAACATTTAATAGCCACGTTTGCTCTCCTTTCTGCAGTTCTGGGACCTGATGGCTAAATGAGACTGCAGGGTTCCCTTTGGATAATCACTCAAGATGGAAAGAAATTCATTCCCCCATGATAAAAATTAATTGAAGGCAGACTGCAGAGCCAGCTCTCCTGAAGGAAGCAGTGAATGAGCCTGGCTGTTTGGTGCCAAAAGAAAAGGCTTAAACCTTCTCTGTCTCATCTGATTTTGCTGCTGAGGAAGGGCAGTCATGCCCTGGTGCCCGGGTTTGCAGGAGTGGCAGCAGATTTTCTCCAGCAGCTTGTTGCTGGGATATCCTGGTGTGCTGGTCCTGCCCTGTGGGGCAGGAGGGCAGGAATATCTTCTCTGGTGCCTCTGTGCATTGCAGGCAGCACTTGTTCTCTGTCTCTGCTTTCAATCTCACTCTTCAGGGCAATTACCAAACCAGAAGGCTTGATAATCAAAGGAACCAAAATAATAAAGTTGTCGTTTGCCAGTAATACTGGTAGATCTTACCTTGAGAGAATGTATGTACTTTTGGAAAGAGAATAAATTTATCTAGAGTCTAGATTTACTAATAGATTTAGATAGAACAGATTTGACTGTCTTGCCTAATGGAGTCTCCTTTTCCATAACAAGGCTATTTGTCATACCCTTGATAACCCAACCTTTGTTAACTGCTTGGAAACTATCAGCAGCGAAGGCAGAGTCTTTGTTGTAACTAGGATACCTTCTTGCCTGCTCCTGCTTTATCCATTACTAAAGTGCCAGACAAAAAAAGAGTAAAGAAGGAATTGTTTAAACTCATTATCAAAATGAAATCGTGTTTAGTAACGAAACCAAGAAAAGACTAGAAATATCCTATTTCCTTCCTTAAATATTGTGACAAACATTGCCAGAAGGTTAATGCAACTTGCTTTTATAAATAGTGCTTCGACAGTTTTTTTTCATGTTCTTATTTACATAAGATGGGTCAGATTCAAGGAAACCACAAATATTTTAGAAAGAGGTAGAAGAGCACCTGTTATTACATTTTTTAAAAATCTACACACATTACATTATTTTTAAAAATTCTTTCTTTGCTGCAAAGCTCTCTTCTGGTAGATTAATTGGAGATCTATTTTATTTCTTTGTTTTAATTTTAGGACCCTTGAATCCTGCTAGTGCTTTGGTTATTTTATTCTTCCATCCACTCACTTTTAAAAACAAGTTAGTAATGGATCAGAAATCAGCAAATATTTTGATTGCAGTATATTCTCAGAGAGAGAATTTTGGCTACTGCGGGGGGCTAAAGTTCACCCTGTAAGCTGACAGCTGCCAAGGAGTGTGGGTGGAACATTTAATAGCAATTCCTTTTGCAACTAAGCACTGGAATCCAGAAGTTAAACTTCCCTGTTTGGAGTGCTCCTTTTTTTGGTATAGCAGGGCAGACTTGGTGCATGAAATATCATGTTGAGATTATATACTGCCAGTTAATTTTCAGCTCTGAATTTCATAAAGGCTATTAAATTATTAAAGTACACCAGTTTAATCAGTAGCCTTCTAGGGTACTAAATCTGAAACAAAAATAAGTAGAGTTTCATTTGGAAATTCTCCTTTGTGGTCATATCAGAGAAAGGTCATCTCTTAATGTTTTTTGTCACTGATTATTTCAAAACTCAAATGTATTAGGAACACATGAGTTTTTTTATAGTAGATGTTTATAACTCAGGTATTTGAGGGTTGAGGTTGTGTGAATACTGTTTTCTTAAAGGAAATGTGGATTTTTGAGTTGAAGCCATGGTGCAAGACACAGATCATTGCAATTCTTACATGCTTCTCAGCAAAGCTGGATTCTCTCCTGTGCTAAGGGATGAAAGCAAGTTTATTTGGGTTTATTCATCAGTAAAATGCATTTGGAAAACAGTCTAGGCTCTTGGTAAAGTAATGGAAATAGTTTTATTAATATTTGGGCCAGGTGGTCTCTCAAGGTGCTTTCCAAGCTGAGCTGTTACCAGACCAGACATACATAAATGATGGAGCAAATGAGAATATTTTTAGAGGCAAAATTTTCAAAGTAACCTGGCAAATTTCCCAAGAGGTACAGCAAGAGGTTTGAATCCTCAACCCTTGATGGTAGTTAGTGAGACTGGAAGAAAATGTCAAAGCCAGAAAAGAGAGAAGGGCTTAAGCTGCAGTGAGGAACCTGCATCAGGCCCGGAGAGCCAACCCAGCGTGGTCCATGGGATTTAGGAAAACAGTGTCTCTTTTAAAAGTGAGCACCTGTTGCTCTTTGAAAGTAAAGAGCCTCTAAGTCTGACAAGATGATTTGCTGAACTTTTATTTTGTTTTAAGTCTGCTTAAATCCATTTTTAGCCATCAGTTTGCTTTTGTTTGTTTTTCTGAACGTTTTATTTTCTAAACAATACATAGAATAAATGCTACCTCACAATTTTGCTGTCATGCAAATAAAGCAGTGAAAATGTATGAAAATTTTCATAGAAAGTCAGCTCTGTTCATCAGGGCATTGATTACGTATACTTGGAATAACAACTGGGTAGATCATTGTCAGTTACTGAAGATTAGTCCTGGGTTGTAATGGTTTCAACCTTAAGTTGATACATTCAATCATTAATCTTCTAGATGTAAGTGAGCCTGACATAATTAAGCTATCTTAATCCCTAGAGATTTTAGCTTTCACTAAATGTCTGAGCACTGAACTAGTTAATATGAAGCAATCACAACTGCTTATAATGTCAAATTTATTCAGAGTTTGGTTTTTTTTCTTCTCTGACACCTCTTTTCTATGTGACACTTGCTCGTATTTATTTTTTATACAGCTTTTAGAGACATACAGGAGAGTATTAAAATGTGTGACTGAAATATTTCTTCCTACCAACAGGAATATGAACAGTGGTTATGCAAGGCTGCTTCAGTCCATTCAGAGGATCATTTCCCAGGAAGGCTTTGATGGCTCTGATCCCCAGGTACTGCAGACCCTCACTCTCCTCTCTAATCCTGTAACTATTGTTTATATTCTTGCTTTTCGAAGGTGGCACAAGGTCTTGGACAAATTATTAAGGAACAAATTATTTCTGAGCATTGCTAAAGTAAACAAGTAGAATAAATAGCATTGTTCACATTTTAAGGGGTTTTTACCTGTTACAGATATGCAGGACCATGTGAGAAAGAAATGTAAGACAGCATTAGTAAAATGCCTTTTCTGTGCAGTTAGCTAAAAAATGGATGGCCAAATATAATGTAAATAAGAAAAACACTTTTTCACCTACAATGTTTGTTTCTCAAATTATTGCTTTAGCATAATCAGTTCAAGATTCTCAGGGTTAAACATTTACCCTTAAACTTTCAGATTTTTTTATTGTTTTAACTGGTGTGATTTTTTTTAATTAATTAAATGGTGGTATCCTTATGTGCTGAGCACTGAAAGAAAAGAAATAAGAATGCTGTTTCACTTAACAAATCAAAACAGCTTATCAGCCTTCCAAAAATCTCTGTACTCTTCATAAAGCATAATGTGGGTAAGCAAAAACATTTTAAGTGTAACCACATAGACTGAAAGACCTTTTCTAATTCGAGCAGTGCCCTATCAGTTATTCTTTGTCATACTCAGTAACACAGCAGACCTTTGGAGCTGATGGGAATAATGTAACAAATTGTACATATTGATGTTTAATTGAAAGGCAGTTATTGGCTGCAGTAGAAGCCAATTAGAGAAGACACTGGAGAGTCTAAAATGCTTTTGCACAAGACCATTGCCAGTGCAACACCTCAGGAGTCATTTTTGCAGGGGAGGTGATGCTGGGAGGGATGCTGTGCTCCCTGCCAGCGTGGGTTACAAACGTTACCTGCACCGAGCGCCGGTGTGCAAACGTCGGTGGCTGTGCTCAGCCTGGCCCTGCCGAGATGTCTGGGAGGGCCTTGCCTTCCCTTGGGTGCCAGTGCCAGTCTGCAGAAGGCCATTGGTCCCTGCCAGGCCCCTGTCCCTGCTGTAGCCATGGCAACGGGGCTGTGTGTCACCCTCCTGTGTGGCACAGGGATGCTCGTCCTGCCGCAGAGCCCTGGGTGACACCAACGCCCCGCCAGCCTCCGGGAGCCAGCGGCCTCCTGCTGCTTGTTTGAAGCCTTGTTTGGCTTCACATGTGCACACATATAAAAGAAAACAAAGGTTTTTTCAGAGCCAGCTTTTGGGTGACTTTCTGCTTGCAAGCAGGGGGGAAATGAAACATCACCCATCGTTATTTTCTCTACTTCTTGTCAGTCGTTTCCAAACGTCTTCCTAGTGTGAATAAAACAAAACCAGTTTAACTGAGATGAAGGTAACAGTAGACGTTTGCTAAATAATACATGTAAGTTTCTGAGGTGAAGCTTTAAAAGTTAGAGAAGTCCTTTCTCAGGCCAGTTTATTGATCTAGAAAGCCATTAGCACTATGTAGTTCTTTCTGTTTCAAGGGAGGTAAGGCATATGATTTCCTGGAGTGGTTTCTGTTACTTTCTTTTAATATTCTGCTTTTTCTTTGCATCATCTTTCTTTGTACGCTTAAATTTTGGACATTTAGAAGCACTTCTAAATAGACACTTCTTAAAAATATGTCCAGACTTGAATGTAGCAGTGGTTCAGAACACACATTGGATCTTTTATTTGCCAAATCTCTTAGCAATTCTCTGCTGTTTCATATCCTCTTCTATTTACTGAGCCCTCAGAAGTGCTTCTTAAGCAGGCAGGTGTGAAGATTGTAGAGTAAGGAGCAGCCTTATTCTTCTGGACCTGTGTATAATTGCCATATATAATCATAAAAGCTTCTGAGAAGTTTGTTCACCCCCCAACCCCGAATAATCCTCCACCTGACTGGTGAAACTTTCAGATATATTTTTGGCCACTTTCACATCAATATTCCAATGATACTTAGATTTACTCCTTTATTTGAAGAGGAGTGTGAAGAAAACTGAGCAGAATGTGACACCCCATCTGAGAGATGGTTTGACACAATTAGGAAAATAAGTGAAAACTACCTTTAGAGGATTAGTAGGCCTTTGTTGAAATGGTCAGGCATCTCTAGGACATGGTACAGTTTGTTAACATTAGTTTTATAGAAGCATCTGCAGGTGCCCATCATAGGTTTATTTGTTTATACTGTCCTGCATGGCTTCGTGCACCTTAGGACAACAATTCCTGTCTGGTGGATGAGGATACAGAAAAGTTTGGTCAAAGCTGACCAAAGCAATAACCTGTTTGTTCCCACTGACTGGAATCCTTTGCCAAGGTCTCTTGGGAAAATCAGAGTTTGAATTACCTGTTAGCTACAAATACAAGCATCAGGTTTGCAGCCTTTCTAAAACCTCCCAGTAACTGTGCTGCTGATCATTAAGTGGGAATCCTCTATAAATTGATCATGGTATTGTTATATAGAATAGTACCTCTTCCTTTCAGAGTGTTTTGGGGTTTTCATGTTTGACATCAGAGCTTTAATAAGCAACTATGCCCTTAACGTTTCTTTTGTATACTTTGGAGACTTTCAGGGTAATTGTTGGGGGGGATTTTTTTTATTGGCTTGGAGTTGGGTTTTCTGTATTCTTCATAACCAGAATTTCTGCTGCCAAATCAAACACTGTTGCAAAAATTATATGAAAAAAAGAATTAGAAAATAAATCCAAACTTCCAGGCTAAAGTGAATATAAAAGATCTAGTGGTATATCTAAAAAAATGTTATCCTACTCTTTACAGCAGTCTTGTTGTGGGAGAATATGAGATTTACACTTTTCTTATATTTCAGTTTGGGAATAAACTGTCAGGGCTGTGTAGGCCTGACAGAATGATGCTTGTAGAAGTTCTGTTACTGACCAAATAAAAACATCTGATATTACCAGGTGTTTGAATAGCTTTATCTTTTACTACTCTTATGATTTGATATTGTGAAATAAGCATCTGTCATCCTCTCTCCAGTAAGAGAAGAGTTTCTTCCTCTGTGTGTTGTTCTTTTGGATGTTCCTTATAAGAGAAAATATTTTTCTCATTTTAAAAGTTTATCTAAGTTTTATGTATGTTTATGTGGAAATTTTGAAATACTGTAATGCTTTCTTTGCCTGGTTAATATCCATGATATCTGGATAAAACAGTTTTCTTAAATGCCTGTTTTTTTCCTCATTGCTTAAGTGCACGTCAAGAATCTGCAGTGGTCAGAAATAATTAAAGAATATTAGACTAGAACTTCTCTTTTTGCTATTCTTTTTAAAACTGAACATCTGATCCAAGAGGATACCATACAGAGAAGTCAGATTGAGTTGCATTATCCTGTACTGTTGTCCTGATCTTTATACAGTAGTGTAAAAAGTCAGCTTTTCACAGCCAAAGCCTAAAAGCCTGCAAAGCCCGAGACTAAAGAATCTGCCAGAGCTGAAACACAGATTGTTTTCCCAGAGACTGGAAGTGGATTGGCAGATGAGCTGCCTGTGTAAGACACAAAGTGGATAAATGCAGAGCCACGTGGGACTAGCTGTGTCTCACAGCCCAGGCTGTGCCTGCCCCTTATGGATAAGGAAGCATTTGGAAGAGGAGCCTCTTGGCTTGTCAAAACCTTTCCTCTGGATTTCCAGAGCAGCTGTGCACTGTTTTGTGCTTGATAGTTGCTGTTTATTCCAGCCCTGGGAAATTAATATCTACAGCTTATCAAAACACTTTTCTGTAGTGAAAAGTACCTGCAAGCTTTTACTTATCACAACTAGTATTTAGATATATATATATATGAGTGTGTGTGTATAATTAAACAAAGCTGTTCTTTAAGTATGAGCCCTGGACTCTAGAAATGTTTCTTTGATCATCTTGTGCAGGAAGTCTTTCAGCAAAGGAGTTCATTGTCTCTCTCCCAGCTATTGATAGCAAATATATCTAAAATCCTTTCCGGAGATCACCAGGAAAGGTCCCATCAAATAAGCAGAAATGAGAGTCGTCATCATGAGACAGAACATTTTGCTTTGCATAAACAAAATACAACAAATTACAAAGAAGCTGTACCTTAGCCACTGTCTCTGTTGGGTGCTCCTCTGCCAGCCTCCTGCAGGGCAGCAAACAGCTTTAGGGAGGAAACACACAGGACTGTTTGGGATTTTCTGTGTAAGAACAGCTTAGCTTCAAGGCCCCAGGGGGTATCTAAAGCAGACCAGAAACTCTCATGTCAAGGTGTGGTCCTGAGGAGACAATTTGCTGATCACAGCTGTGTTTCCACAGCTGTGTCTACAACTTCCTCCATTGGTGGGAAGGAGTTGAAAGGAACATAAATGGTCCTTGGAAACTTCTAAGACAGTGACAGGCTCATGTGTTGGTGAGCAAGGGCACTGACCTTGATAACTCAGAAGGAGCAGGAAAAGTGGCACTGAAGCAAACGGTGGCAATAGTCAGGTTATGGAAGTGACACAGTGGAAAGGTGAAAATAGAGGGAGAAGTTGTGGTTGATTACTCCCAGGCACTTCCAGCAGATTGTCTTAGAACTAGGAGAAAATACTCCTCTGCATGTCTTTTGAGGCAGTGTTGGAGGAGAGAAAGGACATAAAAGGTCCCAGGGTCACTGGATTTTCTGTCAGAATATACTTATATTTAGCTGGTGAAAAAATACAAATTAATAGTTCTCAGTATTTCCATGTGTCTGTCACATTTGCACTTGCTTATCCAAGATATCTAAGCAGTGAACAAAATCCCACTCCATTTGAAATCTTTATAAGATCCACCGAGCTTGCTATGATTGCATAAAATACACAATTATTATGGATATGCGTTCTAGAAATTGTATTCCTCCTGAAAAATAACTACTTTTTTTTTTTTTTCCCCCCAACAGAAAAAACAGAGGAATGTTTTGCGGATCGGAATCCAGAGCCTGGGCTCCCCGTTGTGGGGGGATGATGTTTGTTGCAGTGATGCCCCTGAAGACCCTCACAGCCTGACCAAATTCCTGTATGCTCTCCGTGGGCTGCTCAGGAAGTCTTTGTCAGCCTGCATCATCACAGTGCCTGCCCACCTCATCCAGGTAGGAATGCTGCTTCTGCTGCCTTTCACAGCTGCCACATCACTTAGCAAAGCTTTAGAGCTTATGGTGGGGAAACAAGTGCAGCTCTGGGCATTTCTAAAAGTCTCTTTGTTCAAAGGGTGAATGTCAAACATGACTGTGTCTTATGCTTTATGCTTCTGTGGGAGAGTCATGCTGCAAAATCTACAAAGGCCTAAGTATAAAGTTATGTTAGGAACAGTTATGCCAAATGTGGGTCTTATTACTGTTTTGAAAAAATGTCAAAATTTCAGAAACTGTAGCAAAGCAAAGAAAATACCAATGGTAATCTCTTTTTCAATTATTTTTACAACATCTCGATGCACTTTTCCAGTGCCTTCAGAATGCTTTTTGGAGTATCACTATAAGGCTTTTCCATCCACTGTCTTTATCTGTCACCCTCATTATGATGGTATCTGATCTTGTTTTTGATGCCAGGAATTGGAAGGTACAGGTTTGCTCTGTAATTCTAATATCCTCTTATATTGGGACCAGGAGCAAAAGAGTTATGGCATCAGTCATTTTCTCAACTGCAAAGTCAGAAGCAATTAACAGCATTGATCTTGATAGTACACAGGGAGTTAAATATATCTTCTGAAAATGAACTTTCTTAGCAAAAGGAAAAATGTAGGTAGTCTTTTGTTCTGGGAGTGGTACTGTAACTTACAAAAGCAAAATTATTGTTCACAACGAACAGAGAGCCTATAATTTTAGATATTTGATTTGATTGTAGTAAAAAAAGTACTGGATAAAACCTCATATTATGCAAAATATTTTTGCAGTAGGTGAGTTTATCAACAGATTAAATCCTGGCTTAGGTAGGTACATTACTCACATGCATTGCATTTTGTTAAAGGTCTTTGAATACCTACAAATGTTATTTATTTAGATGCCAATGCAATTGCTCCTTTGAAAATACAGAAGGTCAATTTTCTAGTTTTACTACTGTAGTCAAAAGTGTGTGAATATTTCTCTTGCAATACATGCCTCCATCTCTTTACTTGTTATTTTTAAATATTAGATGGCAGTCTCTGCCTTCAGAAAGAGGGACAGTTAAATTTAATGCAAGAAATAGAATTTGTGAATGTAAAACTATCATCCTGCTTCTTTCACACTGGAATTGCCTGTCCATAATTGACTTTATAACGAAAAAGTCCTGAATTAGAATTTGAAATATTTTCCCATTGTATTTTTTTCTTTAATTACTAGAAATCATTGGTAAATCCAATCCCTTTCCATTGTAGTCTTCTTTATATATCATTCCAATAAAAAGTATATTTGTGTTTTAGAGAGGTACAGAAGTGTCTCTAAGAAAGAAACTCAAGTTTGTTTCAAACTTACCCAAGAAGTTGATTACTGGTTTGTGTTTATAAATTCCGGGGAGTTAGGGTTGAAATCACACCTCATTTTTTTAAATAACTGAATTTTTAATTTTAACAGTAAGTGCTAGAATATTCTGAATTTTAAAAAAACAGGAACATTGTGTACAGGATCTTTGCTCGGCTGTCTCAAACGAGCAAGGGCATTCATTTCTTTTCTTTTTGAAACTGCGGAACTTCGCGTCTCCTCCTTTAAGCCCCGCACTGCGGAGAGAGCTGTCATTGGGAGGAGGCTGGGGGGCTCCTGGCTCCTGCCAGCCCCCATTTCGAGTTCCCAGAGCCCTGCTGAGTGGTGGCTGCCTCTCCAAGAAGCTGCTAAGGAGCCCCTGGGAGCACTGTCCAGCCTGCCTGGCACTGCCGAGTGGCTGAGCTGCAGCCGGGGCTGCTCCAGCACAGCAGCTGCTCACAGTCTCACTGCACAGCTCCCCTCCACTCTGCTGCTCAGGGCTCTTGCTGCATTCAAGAAGTAAAGAAAATGGCTCTTCTTTCCACCAGAGGGAGAGGGATTTATTTTTTCCCCAAGTGTATATGTGTTTAATTTTATCAGCCAGTTCTAGCGTATGCTTTGTCTGTCGAACCCTCAAGTCTCAGTGCACTGAAGGCATAGACAGCTCACACTGTTTTTCTGAAGGTGTAGTAAATTCCCATTTTTCCCCTGAACTACTGTTCCTGTTCATCCCACGTTGCAGTTCAGCCCCTAACTAAATTAATTGGGTGGCCTCCTAGTAAATCCTTCATATGCGTAATTTCCATGAGGGACGTGTAAGTTCAGCATCATATTTAATCAAAGTTTTGTCTGGATGACATATACAAAAAAAACAGTTTTGTCATTACCTGCTTCGTCATGAAAAAGTAAATTTTTGGTAGTGACATAACTTATCTTGTCTCTGTCAGTCTCCAGTACTAGTTACTCCAGTGAAGAAGAAATGAAACAATTGGTAGCACTGATTTTTGACAGGGGCAGTGTCTTTTCAACCCAGACTAGTTCTGTTTTTTATATGAAGTGTATGAAAAACGCATGCATATATATATATATATGTATGTATGTATGTATTTTTGTAATTGTTTTCTTTTATGTATTTTGCCCAATACTTAAAAATACATATTTTCTTTTTTGTATTTGCCAAATGTTGTACTATGACAGGGAGTTTACAAATTAAAACCGCCTGGTTTCTTTCTTTTTCAGAAAGTTTAATTTTGCCTTTACTTTTTATATATTATCCTTTTTTGGCTGCTGAGACATTAAAATGGTCCTCCCTATTTCATATTTTCTGTACTCTGGTTTGTAATTTTTCTCATGCTGCCTCCTCAATCTGTCTCGAAGCAGTCACTTTACCTTATTACAGTAACATAATACAGTAATGCTATTATTGTGTGTTCACTTTCCCTACATTCTCATGTCTGGTTTGACTCTTCAGTGATTACAGAGCATTAAACAGTGATTTTGTTCTGGACGTTTTTCCCTCTGTGATACACATGCACCAACGTGGCTCTTTCATTATTCCAGCAATTCATTGTCTTAGATTTAATAACTTGGAATTGCATTTATCCAAAGATAATGCTCATTAATCCAGCCTGATGGGACGGTTCATGATGTTCTGTGAGGCTGTATTTTGGTAAAAGACACAAATTTTCCAAAAAAGTCTGTTTGTATGTGGAGTTTTTCCAGGGTAATTGGAAGAAATTGTAGTCCACTAAAGCACACAGATTTTGGGGGTTTTATTGATGAAACTTCTAGGGCAAACAGTGCGTGAAGAAAAAAGAAAATTCTCTTTTCTCAACCACAAAAATAGAAATATGTTATTCTGGAAGAGGATTTCAAGAAAACGACACAAAAAACTTACCCAATTATGAATTTTATTCAGGTGATGTGTGACAAGTTTTACTTGATTGATATTTTCTCCCGATTGAACATACTCTTATCTTACCCTGTCTGTCAGGTAATAAATATTGAGCTACTTACAAGTGTGATTAAAATAGTTGATGGAAGGTTATTTTTCAAGTCTTCCTACTGCTTCTTGAAAATGCATTGTGCCTAAGAAATCATATGGTACATTTGAAAAGGGAAAATTACTTCCATTTTGAAAATCTAGCATTGATCAAGGAGGGCAGATTAAAGAGGCATTCCATTTTTGTTACGATTTCCAAGTTTAAGGAATATTATAAAAGCAAGTAAGAATTCTTTTTCTGCGTGTTGATAATCAGTGCGTTTAAATACCAAAATTTAGAAAAAGAATTATTGTGCAATTGTGTGACTGAAAGGACTTTAATGTCCTTGGTCTATAATGGAAAAGTCCTGAATTAGAATTTGAAATATTTTCCCATTGTATTTTTTTTCTTTAATTACTAGAAATCATTGGTAAATCCAAGAACATCTTTCCCTCAAAATACTAAATAATGTTTTAAATTTTATTCCTGTTCTTTCCAATTTTGTATCACTTAAGTAGTGGTAGATTTTTTTGAGTAGATTATTATATTCAATGGGAAAAGCATAGCACTCATTAAAGCCATCCTTTATTTTGAACTCAAAGCTGGTATTACTGGTAAGGACTAAAATCCATATTAGTCAGCATGTACCAAGGGAAATTAATTGACTAATGAAAAGTCAGTAAGAATAAGTCTTCTTACAGAACGTGTCCTCAGAGTCTGAACTTCTGTTTAGCAAGGTATTTTCATTAATTCATCCAGTATGTTAAAAAATTAATTTCCTGCAATATTAATGTTTTGCTGTTTTGAACTCACCGAAGTGCATACGTTACTGTACGTTTCAGTGTAGAAAAATTCAGAAACAAACCTTTTCACATCCAAAGCCTTTTGTGTTCACACTGAGTGATTTGGCAGCTAAACTCCAAGTCGAGCAGCGGAGTGCTTTAGAATCCATTGCTAATATAGGATTATGAGATGTGAACTCCTACAGCTGGTGAATTTCTCACAGTTTGAAATCTTTATTCCTATGGCAAGAACTTGAGAGTGATGCCTACCTTAGAGCCCTAACTTCTGAGAGTTCACTGGTGTAAAGTGCTGAATAACCTCCAAATGTGTTTGATGAGGTGGCTGCACGCAGATTTGTGTTGAGAACCAACCTCATGGGGTTTCTATATCATAATTAAAGAAGCTTTCAAATTTCTCTGCAAAACAGAAACTATGAAGGTGAAATGGTAGTCATATTTTTCTGTTTTGGGGTTTTTTTACCTTCTTTTTAATGTTGCACGTTGCTTTTTGTTGTATGCGAGACATAGATTTTAACAACTGCACAAATAAATGTCAAGAGTTGTAAGTTTCTGACAGGTATTTTGGGTTGCCCACATAGTTTTAGGATATGAATATTTTTGGGGTTTAGACGTACTTTAAAATTCTGACTGAGTAGGAAGCTCGGGGATGCATCCTATTCAAAATTAAATTTGGAAAACAGTTTTGTTTTTTTTTTTCATTTCTCTTATTGCTGATGTATTTGCTAATCAAGCTGTAGAAAAAAATGAAAGTATTTTGTGGTTTCATAGAATCAGATTTTGGTTGCCAACAGGCTGTGTTCTAGCACTACCGCTTCTGATTTGGTAACAACAGCCCATGTCAAAAACAAACACAATATATATCTGAAGCATGTTTTTGTCCCCACATATTAGCTGTCTGTTAACCAAATTAATTATATTATGATGAACAGTCACACTGTCTGTTAAAGTGGCGTGCCTAAAACAGCCTTGTCATTTTAATAAATTTTACTTTTTAGAAGGACACCATTTACACATCCTCACCATCTCTCTTTAATAGAGAAAATCTCTTTCCCAAAATGCATATGTTAAACTGGAAAAGTGCACGAGTACATGCAACTTGATTTTACATTTTATGTGTATGAACTGCAAACACGCCTTTGAAAAGCAGGTAGGGTTTAGAACCAAATCTTTGAACTGCAGCATTAGACCTAAACAGTTAAATATCCCATCACAGTATGGAGATAGTCATCTGTTCAAGCATATGGAATCTTTTGGCTACTGGACTAAGTAGTTAATATAGTGCCCAGTGTCCAGACATGGACACAACTGTTATGGAAGCAGAAGGGGAGAGGCTCTTGTATTGAGCCCATTTGGACACTGATGAGTAAAGATTAAAAGAGTGCCTTTAAATAATACAGGGCAAAGTAGTTATTGCTTTAAGCAAGGAACTCTTTTAGAAAATGGAAGGTAGCATATTTTTTCTGAAGTTTTTTGGTTTTTTTTTTTTTGCTTAAGTAGAAGTTCAGGTTCTTGAGAATAAAAAAAATAGCCCTGTGACTCTAGCATTAAAAATAGGGTTTATCTGTTCTGTTTCAGAATCAGGACAAAGAACTATAGTTTTGTGTAAAACTATTTTACATTTAAATCCTTGCATATGTATTTTCCATCTTAAGTGATTCTCACAGAACCATATATTGAACTTCTATGCAATATGTGCTTAGAAACATTTTTATGAGAACTTTTGGTGTTGTTTAAAAATCCTGAAATTTCAGCATCCAATTCTACCTCTTTTTGTTTAGACATTCTCTATTAATTAGAATATAATCATAATAAAAAGGAATGCTGCATCTTTAATGATGTTTTTGGGCCTGTGTAGTTAAGCTTTAATGCTAGGAAAAAAAAGAAAAAAAAAAAAAAAGATTAAATTAGCCTTGTAACCTCTTTCTCTTCCAGACTGATGATGGAAAATAAAAGCTCTTAGCCACAGAATGTAACACTTAGAATTAATATTTAATTAGACCAGCAAATTGTACACCGTGGCTGAAAGCTTCCAAAGAGTTGTTAGTGCCACAATTGACCTACAAGTTTAATAATAACTCACTTCTAGGAGCAAGTGCCAGTTCAGCATAGTGGAGCCACTGTAAGAAAGTCCTGGGAGATTAAAATCAGCAAACCAAATGGCAGGCGAGGATTCCTGGGATGGAGCCTTCTGGAAAGCTGGGAGCTGGAGTAGCTTTTCAGCCAGGATTCAGATGAGAACAGTGGGCAAAAAAAGCTGATCCCTCCTGTTCTGGGAGCTTCTGGTTGTAGGCCAAAATCTTAGAACAGATTTTTTCTAAATGTTCTTACTGCTGCTATTAATTTATATCACAAATCAAGTAATGAATGGCTCATCTTCATATTTTAATTAAGTTTTAATGCCAGCATTGCCACTGAATTCACTGGTCATGAATTTTGCTCATGGAACAAGAACAAAATTTTGGTATGATGTGTCATTTAGTATGTTTGTATTGCAGAATGTTTAATTTTATATTATCTTACTGCTACATAAAGGGGTCCTTGTTAGAGTAAGATATGACAAGCAATTTGTTGTAATATTATGAAATGTGCAAATTAAATATGAAATGAGTATACATTGTAAAATACAATATTTTGAAGGTCAAATAGCTTAATCTTGCTTTTCGTTTTACGAAGAATTGAAATATAAAGCCAGTAACTCCCCATTAGAGATCCATCTGAGCCCTAATTCTGTGGCAAATTATTCTAGTGAAATAGGGCACCATAAGTTCAAAAATGTGCAAGCACACAGCAACAGACTGAGGAAGGAACATTCTGCATTATTTATTGGCTAGATCCTAAATAATTAAAGAAATGCCTACTCATTAGTTAAAAATTAAAGCCGGGGAGGACCTTGCCAGCAGAGGGAGCAGTCACGTCTTTCCTTGGGTTCCCTTCGTTTCCAGCCCACCCATCATTTCCACCCTACCTCTTCTTATTGCCCAGCCAGTTTCCCATCTGGACCCAGCTTTGCCAGCCTGCTCCTGATGACAGCCTATAATTTTATACTGGATAAGGGATTAGTTTTTTAAGTGATTTTATATTACAGAATCTTGCCACTTGATTATCAGCATCAGTTAGGTGCTCCTTTTGATACCCATGTGCTATTAATTGAAATAATAGCGCAGGTCCTTTTTGGTCACCTGGGAATAAAATGAGATTCACTGTTTGAAGAATTCAAATTGCAGTGAGTGTTAGCCTTTCTAAATTGGTAAGCAAACTGCAATGACTTTTTTTTTCTGGCAAAATGACAACAAAAGGAACTCCTGAACCTTTTTCTTATAATGAATGATTCCCAGTGGAGTCATAGGATTTTAGTTAAGCCAGTTGGTTTCAAATACGTAATTCTGGCGGTTTTGTTGTGGCTCTTTTGTAATATGGCTCACTCTTCAGACTGCTTTTGCATCTCTGTTTTATACTGCACTATGACCAACTTGTAGCATGGAGTATTTTCTGTGTTCAGTTTCCTAGAGGAATCTGCTCAAATAATCAGTTAATTTTTTCAGTGCTTAAAGACAAGTAATAACCTATAGATTTCCAACCAAATGCTTTTTTAACAGTGAGACAGTCTCGTTAGTGAGAACCAGATGATGTTCAGGAGAGGTGCTGGGCTCCTCTTAGCCTTGCATGGATTTCTTCCCATCCTTCACTGGGGAAGGGCTCAATCAGATTTATTTCATCTCCTCAGTGCAGCAGGACTCGTGCAGGAGCCCCAGAACCATTACCAGTCACCTGCAGCCTGTGCTTTCAGTCATTGAACACTAAGAAGAGGCACGAGAAAAGCACTGGACAGGATTCAGCTCAAGAAGTGTCACCCTATAACACACTGTGCATCTGTCACCTCTTTCAGCCAGATAATAACAGGATTTTCATCACCCAGCTTCCTGGGCTTCCACTCCCACACCATCCTCACCACACCAAGTATTTTACTGATCCCCCACAACCATGGATGCAGCCTCCTAACCCAAGCCTCAAATAGAGGGGGGCAGGCAGAGCAACAGTGAAAGGCTGAGTTGGGCTCCCAGCTCACTGGTGACTGGCTTTGGGCAGCTCACATGGCACCTTTGTGCTTGTTACTGACTTGTAAATGAGTTGTGCAGCACTTGCCTGTCCTTTGTGAAGCACTTGGGGATCAACAGATGGAACACTTGATTTAAACTACTAGACTTGGTTCATTTTTTTTTAGGCTGCAGCAGCAACTGTTGTTGATTTGCTTAATTTATCTCTGTTTAGTGATCTCTCATTTCCCCATTGGCCTTGAGGTCTGCCCTTCAATGGCAAAATAGGCATGCTTCTTATTTTGTAAGGTGCCAAGGTTTGCTGGTCTTAGATGCTTTCATAGCTCAAGTAATACACGAGTCCATCTTCAGTGAAGATCCAAAGATTTATTTTTTTTTTTTAGTCTGTGATATTTAGGTTTTTTCTCCTGGCTCGCTATTCTTCCTGAAAATTTATCAAAATCAATTATGTACTATGTCATCCACCTTCGTCTGACATTTTATGGTAAAATGCAAAAGCACTGCAGAGTTCCCACAGCAGAGACAATATCAAGACAAATGTTATTAAAAGCAACCTTAAGAGAACGACCAAAATCTGGAATTAATATGTTGTGCAGCATATTGACCAACAGCTTCTTTGTTACTCTCTTCCCATCTTTATGAATATGTTGCATCTCATTCCCTGGTCCTGTCTTCACTACAACTCCTTTCTTTGCTTCTGCAACTTGTATAAAGTATTTCAAAGGTATTATTTACTGCTTTAAATTAGCCACTGTAATTAGCTAATGTTATTGTGCCTATAAACAAGTCAGCCAGAATCAGTGCTTCTCCAGTTTCAAAAGGAATTTTTTTTTCATACAGAAGGATATTATACCTAAGTTCTGTTATAGTCAATAAGGTTCTTCAAAGGTAAAAGAAGATGCTTTCTCAGTCAGAATCCCCAAGTGTGGATTTCTTATCATTGAATGCATCGTAGTTTGTAGCAAACCCTCTGAGTTTATTTCTGGAGTATCTGTCTTCCAGCAAAGACATCACACTTGTGCTCAGTTTCCTTGTGAGATTGGTACAGATTTCTGCACAACAAAATTTCTTAGTGGTCATCTTATACTCCAGCGGCCTGAGCATACATTCATTTTAGAGCCAAAATTCAGCTTTCAATTAGTAGGATTGCTGTGTGCTAAAACTGTTATCAGTGCTAATCAGTTTGGAGTTAGAAGTATAGAATTTTCTAGCTTACAGTCTCTTAATTATCAAATAACACTTCTTGGCAGACCAGTTACTAATCATTTATTTTGGGGATTCGTAAATAGCCAAATGCACAAACTGGATCTCTCTCCCTAAAACTCGTACAAGGTGATACCGAACTTCTTTTACCAAAGGAAGATGTATGGGTAATTCTGCAATTTTTTGAGCAGTAGTTATTAACAAATGGTCATAAATATTTTAGCCATGTTTCTTAATAATTTATATTTCCATTGTAAAATCCTTTGGAGATTAAGTAGTAATGACAAGTGGTAAATATTTTCATATTGTGAATTGCCACATCATTGTGTGATTATCTCTCAAAAATATCATGGATGACTTCATTTATTGAATATCCAACCACTGTTTCATTTTAGTCCAGTGTGGCTGTCTCCATTATGGTGCTAAGCTTACTTCAGCTTTATGACAGAATGTAAATAGAATTTTTTTAAAAATACAACCAATTTTTTTAGCTTTTCTTGAAAATTCACCCACCAAAATTTGCTTTAAGCTCATAAGATTCATGTTACTTTCCCTGAACTTTCTTGGTGTTTATAATGGAGACATTCTTTCAAATGAAATGTCAGGATTTCTGGATTCACCTGTTGGTAACAACAGAGATTGTTTCTTCCAATTACGATTTTACCTGGGCTTGGGAAGAGTATCTGAATTGCTCTTCGAATACTTTGCTGTCATACAAAATACTTAAACTGGGTTTTGTCCCAACACAAACAATATTTGTGAGTAGTATTTTAGGTGATGAAATTAAAATAGGGTTCAATGTATTAATTCTTAATTAAATGTTCTAAAATAAAACCAGTGATGAGATTATATTACCAGAATGTAAAGATACAGAAGTGGCCCCCTTCCAAAATATAGGCCTAATGTCTCTTTGAAAAGAGATGTGGTCTTAAAATACCTTCTCTTCAATGCAGTGTGTAAGTCCATATTAAAATTATGTTAATATACTGATCAGAACAAAAATGCAAATACATGCAAAAAGATCAAGTATTTGTATTGGTGGTAATTGTATCGCATTTTAGATCTTTAACATGAGTGTCTTATTTTCCCTTTAAATTCTGAGATTGTTTATATGTGCTGTGTCGAAAAGTTGAGGCTATCCTAAGAAAAATTTCCATTCTCTGACTTTTCTTTACTTATGCAGCGCAAGGACTGAGGGTTTAAATATTGTCCTTGCATAAATTTTGTGAGGTTTTTAATTTTTTAGAAACTGACAAGATGAGAGGACAGATTTTGGGTGTTAGAAAAATTTTGACAGGAAATCCAAGGAGAGCTAGAAATTAGAGCAGAGTAGAAAAGACAGATTTTTTTCCTAATACAGAATCCAGATGAACCAGGAGTGGTTTGATTAATAGTAGTGATGCTAAAATTGTGGTACATTAAGAACTCAATCCAGTAGAAACACACAATATTAATTAATTTCAGTGTGTAAGTTTGAGCATACAGGCTATGCATGAATTTGTATTGGTAGAGTACCGTGCTTTATACCCAAACACAGAACACGATACATTTTAAACTCTTTTTGTTGTAAATAAATATTTTTAAACATGCACAAATAATTACTCAAAGGTATGTACCATCTGAAAAGAAATTAGTAAGACAGAGCAATCTTTTTCCATAATTACCCTTCCCCAAAGCTGCTTAAACACGTGCACAGTTCCCTTTTCCACAGCCAGCTCGCTACATGGATTTTCCTGACGTGTTTTGAAAGTACACTTTGGTCGAACCCAAATATTGCAAGTTTGCACTTAAAAGAAAATGTCTGTCTAAAACAGTAGCACAAAGTAAGATATAGAACGGATGCCCAGCCCAGCCTGCACAACAGGATTGCTACCATGTTGTTAGAATAATTATATTTTGGCTGAACTAACTAATTTAGAAAAACTGCAGTACATCTAGCAAGACTGAAAACTTTCCAAGACTGGATTGGTTTTTGGGGTTTTTTTGGGTTTTTTTTTTCATTTTTAGTATAATTTAAAACAATACCTCTTCTGGCTGCCAACAAACTCTTTCCCTGAATCTCACCATTCCTGGCTTGCCTCCTAACCATGTCCTGGCTCAACTCCAGAGCTGCCAAGTTTATGCCAGAAGCAGGAGGTAGATTTGTATGGGGCTGGAGGAAGATCTGGAGCTCTGTTAAATTTTCGAGCCCAGATGGGGCAACATGATTTGTGTGTTTATGTCAGTGTGCCATACATCACAACTATCTGTGTGCTGACGTCAGCTCTGGTTGGACATTAATGTGCTGAGCACTGCAAACTAGAAAATACATGATAGATACAGATCTATGGCAACAATGCCACATAAGCAAGTGTCTGTTTGGTGTGGCGACTCACTGTGCAAAATATTTCCCGAGATACACTGCATTGAGCCAGGGGAATATTTTGACACACTTTAAAAACAAAAACAAAATCAACACGGGCAAAGAGAGAACCATTTAGGAAAGCAAACCCTTTCAGAGGAAGGGCTGAAACCAACATATTAACATGTGGATCATGAGGCAAATATTGAGGTGCTGTCCCTGACTTGAATCTGTCCAGAATTAAAACCAAGTAGGAGGATGCTATTCTTAGGATTTGCAGGACTGTCAGTGATGAGGATGTGTTGCTGATGGTTGAGCACCGTTCTTTCCACAGTTTATGTAACCCATTGTTATCAAAACTGGTAAGCAAAAAACATCAATGAACAGCAAATGTTTTTTTCAAAGGATAGGAATTTTCTTCTGTGTCAGGAGTTCAGCTTTGTTGCCAGGAATCATCAGGGTTTATTTATTTATATAAAAGTTTTGTATTTCTTACTGATACGAATAGCACCCAGCAGCCTCCTGAAGAACTGACAAAAGATGGTAATTCCTGGTCTGTGGGTTTATAGAGGTCACTGACTACTTTAGATTTAAATTTATACCATCTTTATGTGATTGCCCCTATAGAATAACGTGATTTCATTAAAACATGTGGTGTATTGCCTTTCCCTTCCTAGAGGAGGAAATGATTTCCAAGTGAGCTTTACTATTTCAGGGCAGATATAACAGGAAAGTCTAGGGATTGGGGTGTGGGCAGCGTTCTTTTACCTCCCATCACTCATTCACTCCTCACAAAGGGTGGCACCACTTCATCATTGTCCATCATGAAACTTGGTGGGTAAAATGGAAGTTCCCTGATTCCCCAGGGCTGGATGCTCTTGGCCTGAGCACAAGTGGCAGCTTTGGAAAGAGACCCCTCCCCAGGATCTGCTGCCATCTGGCCCAGGCACTGGGCAAGGGAGGGGGTGTGAAGGTGCCATGGGATCTCTGGATTCTGGTAACCTGAGCAGATTGGGCTGTTCCAGACAGGCCACAACTTCACAGAGAGGTCAGAAACCCAAATTCAGTTTATTCTTTGAGAGGAGCAGGAAATTTTCACCTTTCGTGCCTGCTCTGTAAGCGTCTCTGTGGCTAGAAAATAAAGATTATTGAAATGTGGGTTCATGAAGGCAGTTGGGATGTTGATGACCATTTTAATAAACCTGAATGTCAGGACAAAGCATGGGCTGTTCTAACAAGTCTGGGGATGTTTTAGTCTCTCTGCTCCTAATTGATGAAATGTTATTATGAAATATTTTACCAGTATTGAAATTGACTTTTCAGAATGAGCATCAGTACATAGTTTATGAAAGAAGTGTAAAATGCACAAAATATTTTAAAATTAATAAAAAATACAAAATTATAACCTGGAGCTGCGGAGCTAATTCATTGTTATGGGTATTTTAAGGTGATTAGTCTTGATGCACCTGAAGGTTTGATGAATGTGGCACCTACAACCACCAATAAAAAGAGTATTATACCAGCTGTCCAGGGACCTTTAAGATAACTATTTCTTGTCTTAAAGAAATATTTTGCTTTTTGCCCCATATGGGTTTTCTTTTTTTCTTCATTAAATACTGACATCATCAAAGCATTTAAGAACATTTTTTCTCACTTCCCTCTGAAGATCTCTTTATTTAAGGCATATGGCAGTACACTGTAGCACAAGACATGAGACAGCACTTAAAAATCACAAATATATTGAGAAATGGTAAGAAATTAATTGAGTTTTCCATGTCATCCGATAGGCAAAATGAATAATTGTGTGGGTTCTACTTGCTCAAAATATTAGACACGATATGCCTAAGTGTATTAAAACCCAGGGTTTTCAGAACCCAAACAAAAACTGGGCATCAGACTCATAGTAGAAATCAATGAGAGATAAGCTTAACACATGGCTTGTAAATATCGCTGATGTGAGCAAATGCTTATTATGAAGATTTAGGGAAATGTTAATTTAATGCTAAGTTAGCCCTTTCATGGTTTACCCTTGTCGAATATTTGTTTGCTTTAGACAGATATTTCAAGTTGTTGTTCTTTTTTTAAGAAAAAAGCCTTCTAACATAATTTCTAAGTATTGATGACCTATTTTTCCCCCACAGTTTGTCATTGAGAAGACCGAGGCTTACTCTCTGAGCATTAATTACCTTTTTCATCACATAGGATGTGTATTTTGTTTCCATGTCTTACAGAACAAAGCAATTATGGAACGTGTAACAAACTTGTCAGATATGGTAGTTGGTCTTGAATCATTTATTGGCTCTGAGAGAGAAACCAATCCATTGTACAAGGATTACCACGGTAAGTTCCATCTTTTTGCTGTGCAAAAAGTCTGCCCTGAGTGTTTCTAAGGCACTTAGCAGCTCACCCTCCAAGTGGGTGTGTTTGGTTTCATTTTGGAATTTACCTCTCCAACGTCTCCCTTTGCCCAACCAGCCTCAAGTTAGGGGAAATTTTCAGCAGAGTGCATTAAGGCTGCAAAGGAAACATGGCAACTCCTTGCATGTTGTCAAGCCATATTACCGAGGCATGGCTCAATCAGACGTGCATCTCAACAGGCAGGCTTTGGGGAATTCACATGCAGGGGAGGCTTGGCAATCATCTGACCAGCGAGCTGAACCTGTCATGAAATCAATGCTTTTTGATCTGCCAAGTTTTAAATTGAGAACACGGGAAAACATATATTACAGGAAGGTGAATAAACTGCTAAATTATGTGCTAGGCGAATTTTGAAAAATAACGTTCTGGTTTTTTCGGCTATAGGTTACAGCACTTGCACATTGAAGGAAACGAACGGGGGTATTTGTGGCATGTGAAATATGAAACTTGATTTTGGTAAAAAGTCATGTAGCCTTTCAAGTGTTTTACCTTCAAAATGTGTAATGGTGCTTAATCTTGCATTTAGATTCCCAAAGATTTTCGTTGGCTGTTGCAGCAGAACTGTTTACATTTTTAAAATTATATTAGAAGTTATGCACAGCCAAAGCAGTGAATAACAGTTTTAGCTAATCCAGAGCAGTGCTCAGACTGTGCATAAATTACAGCTCTTATTAT
>JAWWMU010000237.1:1912626-1926999 GCA_035048155.1 Cinnycerthia olivascens
GTTCAGTGTTGTTCATTTGTTGTGCTGGGGAGTGCTTTGCCTGTTAAATAAACAACTTTTTTCCACTTTCCTCCAAGAAAATTTTTTTCTGTTCCGAACCAGCTGGGAGGAGGGGCAGTTCGGATTCGTTTTCTAGAGGGACTCCATCCAGAGGTTTTTGGTTTTTTTCCCAAATTTGCCTTAAACCAGGACAAAGGGTTTGGCTGCTCAGCCTGCAAAGGGAGGGTCAGCTTCTCCTGGGCTGGCCTGACAAGTCAAGCAGTTGGCATATTCCCACTTTCTGGCTATTGGAAGACAGGTGGGCTAAGGACATCTTTTGTAAGAATGTTGGTTGATAAAGATTGAGAAGCTCTTTCTCTGCAAGGGTTGTTTTATTCACTGAAGCAGTAGGATATTTTAGGCAAAGGGCATGAGTTAGACAGACGCTGATGATGAGTCTTTAATAAGCAAAAAGAGTTAAGCCCCATATTTGTTGTTGTTCTCAGCAAGATTGCATTAAATGCTCTTTAAAATACCACAAGTTTTAATAAAATTAGGGTATTTTATAGTTGTATAGTGTTCTCATTTTACAAAGAGTTTTGAATTCAATCAGGCTGTTACATGGCGAAACACATCTCTGGTTTTCTGTGTTTCTGTAAAGGCAGGAAAATAAAGATGGAAGCTGAGAGGAAGTCTCATTTTCTCATCCACAGGTCTACATAGTACCTGAACCTGACTGCCATGCTCTGAAATCCAGGGCTCTTAGTGAAAGGAACAAGAGGAGGAGGATTTTTCATGTCCGTATGCATCCATCTGGGTCTCTTTGTCTCAGCACTGTTTGTTATGGTTTTAATTATGATCTCTGGGTAGGAAGTGATTCAAAGTACTGTCTGAATGAGGAAAGTGGAAGATAGCCCCATCTAAGACTTGTAAAAGGGTAAAATGGCATTTTGTGGGAAACAGACCAATGCTGCCAAACACCTGCCATGACTAGTAACACACCTAAATTTCAAATGCTTTATTATGACTTTGGAAAATCAAGATTAAGTGTTAACATTTCTAGTCTTTTGAAAATATTAATGGTTTTGGATGAACATAAATTTGTAAGGAAACCACAAATGTATGGTTTCTTTAAATTTTTCACCTCTACAAAAATTGTTTCATACCATTTCTCTGATCTATTTATTTTACTGGTACACAAAAATATTACCTTCTATTGATCTGTTAACATGCAGGAACTTGAGTTTTTAAATTATTTTTATTGACAGCAAACTAGTCATTTTTAGCCTGAAAGACTTAATGAAAGTGGCAAAAGGAGACAGGGGAAAAAAATCTACATACACTGCAAAGTACTGTAGCTGAAGAAAAAATGTTCTATAATCATTGTGTAAACACTGCTAAATTGTGGGGTATTATTTGTAACTAAATTCCAGAGTACATTTTATTCTTATATTCTGGCTCAGAGAATTGCAGAAAAAATAGATTGCCATAAGCAAAATGGGTGAGGACTACAGTGCCCAAGGTGTACGTAAAGTTAGACTTTGGTCATGCCATCTTTATTGCTCTCTTTGTCACAGTTGTTTTAGTTACAAAGTTTTGATATTCTTTGTATTTGGTTTTTCTTAGTTCTATTTCATAGGTTTTCAAAGGATTCTGTATCACACCTAATGTAATTTAGAGTTTCTCATTGCTTGTTGAAAACCAATAGCTTTTGAAATCTCAAGTGGAGATATCTCCTAGAAGGCAAACGTTATTTATTGCAGTTAAAGTGGTGTTTCTGGCCAGCTTAACATTGACACCATATTAACACCCTTCAGAATGAATGTTACCAATTAACCATTATGTTTCCTCCTTCCTTCTGAAGAAAGTAAGCAATAGTTATATACTGTACAATAATTAAAGCTTTTTATTGATGTCCATAAATGCATAAATAAATAAAGGGAATTTGGGTGCCAATTTATATCAGTCATAGGCTGCTTGACCTTCAGAAAGCAGCTGGTAACACTTGCTGAAAATAGTTCCTTTTAAATGCCTCATTTCAGGTATTTAAGGTTTGAAAAACCTGGGTTTAGCTTATTAAAATACAGTCTATAGGTTCGTCATCTACTTTTCTCCTACTTGAAGTCTGTTATAGCAAAAATTACTCAAGAATTCACTCTGATGTTCGTAAGTTCATGTTTACAAAACAGTTGCTAAATGGACTTAACTTTTTTTTCGTATTAAACCAGTAATCCTTGAGTAGTGTGCCTGCTTGAGTCGTGTTAAAAAGGAAAAGCAGAAATCAAAAATAACCAAGCAGTTGACCACTTTTAAGTGAGAGGATATGAGTGTGCTGCTGCATGGGAGAATTCCACTTCACCTGGCGTCTGGAGCAGCGCTTGCAATTCTTGAAATACCTGACCACTCAATATTGGAAGTTTTAAAAAAGATTTTCAGAAATCTCTGCTGAGGCACTGTGCGCTCGCTTTTTCTGGGAAAGACAGGCTTTGTGTCGCCCATGGGTGTTTGAGGTGGCTTTGGCTGAGTCTGGAGGGGATTTGTGGGCTCTCTGTGGTACACCCGTCATAGCTGCTGGGCATTTGAGTGTTGGTGTTTGTGAGCAGAGCATCCCCTGTGTTTGGCAAGGGGCTGGTCTGTGACCTGCCCCACCAGGCACCTGCAGACCTCCAGACCTGGGAGAGCTCTCAGCCAAGGATTGCTGTTCCAGGATAGCCCAGGTCTGGGACATTCCCCCTTAGCTACTTTTCCAAGAGCTGACCAAGGCGACCCTGCTTGTGGCTGTAGCTCCAGCTTGTGCCCATCTGAGCACCCAGTGTGTGATGTCCAGGGTAAACACATCTCCAGCCCCTGGAGGTGCCGGGTGTTACAGCTGAGCTGCACTTTCTTCCTGGCTCTCTGTTACGTGCAGTTGTCCATTGGTTTCATCTCTCCTCTCATTAATTTATTTGGGACTCAGTAACATGCTGTTTAATCAGGAAGCTCTGGAGATTGGTACTCTCAGGTCTGCAATCTACAGCCCCTGAAAGCAGCACCATAAACTTGCTAATAACACTTCTCACCTTTTGGTTGGTGTAAGGCTTTGTAATTCTGGGTGGGTCACAGGTTTCCTGTGACCAAATGCACTTTTGATGCCTTAGGTTTTAGCTTTTATATTTTTCAGATTCTGTGCTGTTTTCGTGGGTAGTTTCAGGTTTCATATTAAGTGCTACTGAGGTCTCTTCAAAGAGTAAATAAACAAAACAATTCCCTCTCCATCTTGGGACCAAAGACAACTTTCAGGCCCAAGAACAAAAACAACGGTGAGGTGAGAACAAAAACCAAAGAGTATGGAGCTTCATAACCTGAAGCTACAATTGGACAATAATTAACTCCAATATGCTAATGGACCAGAACTTATAAAAGTGTGGGACCTCGTGATCAGATATCCATGTTGTGACCATTTTGGGGCATCTTGAGTGTGGTCCAGCTGGACTCTTGTGCAGCCCAGGTGCACCCATTGAGGCCTTTTAATAAATCCCTGCTTTATCCTCCTGCTCTGCCTGGTCTCTGTCCCAGGTCAGTGTCCTGAAGGCATCACTTCCACAGTTTTCTACCTGAGGCTAGTGTGGCAGGAATTACATCAGCTTTGTTTTTTGCTTTAATGAAGGGAAAAATGATTCTCCTTCTACGATGAGTATTAATTAAGAGGTACAAGCCAGTATGTAATTTGTAATTCTTGTTGCTGTTGAAAAAGAAAAAAGCTAATAAGAAGGAAATCTAGTACTTGTATTTAGATCTGATCCTCAATGGTAGCATAGCCATGGGCTGTTTATGCTTGGTCTACATCATCTAGACTAAAAATAGCCTTCCTGTCATTTTATTGGCAGAGTTTTAGCTACTCCTTTAATTCTGTTTAAAAATGGATAGAGAGAAAGACAGCATAAATATTGAATGTGTGCAGATATTTCAGTAAGTAACTAAAAGGAGATTCCTGATGCTTTGAAGAGCTCTATAATTAAATGGAATTCCTATTTTCTTTGAGACATTTCTTAAATTAATATAATCTTTAAAAGCATTATGTTAATTTTTGAATTTGTATCATTAAATAGCTACTTTTAAATAGCTGAGTATTAAAATATATTTGTTTTAGTACTGTCCTGCTTAAGTTTTATTCTTTTTAGATTTTCTTTACATTTTGATAAGAAATTACTGGTGAGGTATTTCATTTCTCATCAGTAAAATGGGAAGCCACATTATTTCTAATTTTTCTATTAATAAAGTGAATTTTTGAGAATGAGAAGACAAGTCATTACTGCCTGCTAAAATCTTCAGCAATGGCCTGAAAATTTCAGACTTATTGTGTTATGGTTTTTGAAAACCTGTGGAAACAAGGAGAGAAAAACTGGCCTTTTTGTGTTCTGTCTGTCCTACAGAAACACAGGCTGCTTTAGAAATTTTCAAGGCCACAGTCACGTTTTGGAACAGACAGTTTTAAGGCGGAAGTACATCTCTGATGATTTTTTATTATCTGATAAGGGGCATTTTTGACTTTGAAAAAGCCATGAAAATTAGATTCTGGTGACTGAAACACCCCTAAATCTACAAAGGAGAATTTTTACTGCAGTAGTAGAATAAGTCTCTGTGGCAGAAACATTGCAGTGGAAGGATTTTGTCAGTGGGTTGTCTATAATCTCATATAAGAAGCATTTTTTCCTCTGCCTGAACTAAAATTCTGTTTTTACCATGGTCTTCAGTGCTTCTGCTTCTCCATTTTTCCATCCACACCCTGAGGTGTATTTGCATCTTTTAGGACAGTATTATCCTGCACATTCCATGTAGTTCTCTGTGCTCACACAAATAGGAATAACCAGAATATCTTCCTGCAGCTTCTTTGATTTTTTTATTTTTTGTGTCTCGGGTTTTCATCCTGAAATTCTGTTGTTGATTTACAAATTGATCCAAAAATCAGCACTTATTGTGGCCAGATGCATTTGAAGGTAACTTCTGTTAACTGCTGCTTTTATGGAAGGTTGGTGGTGGTGTTGCAAATGAGATGTTGAAAAGAGAAGCAATGAATATTGTAGTTTTTGCATTAGAGCATCCAAAATAAATAGTTGCAATCCATCTGTTGCAAGTGCATAGCACTGACATAGGGGGCATATCAGTTTTCAGAACTCATAATCAAAACAGAACATTTAATAGTAAAAGTTATGCATGACTGGAATGGTTTTATACATACAGTCTAGACTTCTTGTAAAAATATCTATAAGTAAAGCAGAAACTGTGCAAAGCCAGGAATAATCCCTCAGCAATCACTTTTGTTATAAGCAGTATCACTATTTCTATGACATTATTAGTATTCAAACAATTTTGTCACAGGTTTATAACCTTTTTTTTTTTTTTTGAAGAGGAAGCATGGTTCCATACAAAACTACATCCCTTAAAGATTTAAAGTTCCCGACATTAAAAAAAAATATTGTAAAATCACTTTCTATCTCAAAAAAAATCAAACCAGCTATTCTTGTTTCAAGTTTCATCTAATATATTGTTCCCGTGTGGTTGTATGATAAACACATTATTCCTTGAACAGGAATTAAGAGTAAAGCTGCCAGGAAGGGGTTTTGTTGTCGGAGTAGTTCCCGCCTCGTGTTTTGTAAGAGATTTCATGGTCCCATTGTAAAGAGTGGATGATTTAAAACGTGTTCCCAAGATAAACTTTCCCATTGTCATTAATGAGGATGGATAATACTGAGTGACAAGTGCATTAGGAATGACACAGAAAGAGCTGTTAGATTTGTCAGAGCGTATCACTTCAGGCAATGAAACTTGAGGACATTCTCTTTTAGCAATTTTTTGCTATTTATTTAGAGAACCAAGGATTGTGATTGCTCACACAGGTGGATTCTACTGTTTAGCTTATTAAATATTTAGGTAACTTTGAAGAGTAAAGGTGATAAATACGAGCATTGTACTCCGCTCTGAAGGGCACAAGTGGTTGCTTTGCTTACAAATAATTCAACAAAACTAATACACTGTTTATTTGTTTTTAAAATGTTAAACTAATACACCGTTTATTTGGTTTAAAAATGTTTGTTTGGTAGATAATTTTTTAATTTGCAATACTCTGAATGGGAGTATTTTAAAGTTATGTAATAAGAAATGCTCTGAACTGTCATAGTGAAGCTTCTGGGATAAAGAAGCCTAAAATTAGGACACTATACATGTAATTTACATCGACTTAAAAATTGTATTTCTCTACAGAACAAGACTTTTTAAATATTTATCTCTCACCAATTAATAATGCATGCCTTTTTCTAGCATTTAAAACCCTTCCAAACTGCAACATGCCTATCAATTTCCATTTTGAACATGCAATTGGTCACTTTTTCGCCTTGATTCATCTTGCCTGGCTGCCAACCAAATTCTGCCCCTGCGTCCCTCCTTGACACTAATGCCGGCTGAGCCCCATTGGTTTGCGTGCAGGATTTCCCAGGCGGGCAGATTGGGGCTGGGATAAACCTTCCACCATGGCTGCACACAACGGATCTGCCTCAACCAGAGCAGCCCCTGACGGCAATCGCCTTTGACAACTCACCTCTCCTTGGTGTGCCTGAGGTGAACACAGCCACAGCCCATCCCCGGAAGGGCACAGCAGCTCCTCCATATGCTGGGGAGGAGCCTTCGTTTGTGTCAGGAGATTTTTGCAAAGCCTGTATAGGCAGGGATTTTTTTCTTTTTTTTTTTTTTTCCCAAGACTTCCTCGTTTGCAGACACGCGGCTGCTGCTTTCTCCTAACCCAGAGCATTTTGGGTTCGCGAAGTGTTTTGGGATCTTGCTTTCAGCAGAGCTCTTGCTCTGAGATGAGCCAGGGCAATATTGGATGGATAGGAGACAAAAATTCAAGAGGGACGTGAAACAGAAATTGGTTTTTGTTAGAATTCACAGACCAGGAGTGCTGGTCAAACATCAGGCAAAGTACCTGTTACTCTGTTGACCATTGCCAAAACTTATAGCTGCTGGGAGCATTTGGATAACACAGAACCTGAGAAAGAATGAAAAAGCAAAATTTTTTCTTTCTGTCATATAAGAAATCTTTTAATTTTTTTCCAAACCGTGAATTTATTCATGCTGTGTATAGTTAATGGTTTAATGACCTGACTGTAAAAATATGATCTGACAAAAAACAGACCTTTTATTTCTGGGTAAGATTACTCAAATTATCTTCAGAGTAAAAAGCTTTCTAGGATTCTTCTTTGCTAAGTATTTTCCTTTTTGTATGAGTTCACTTTTATCATAATATTTTAAGTAACAGCCTGCAGCAAGAGTGCTGCTTTTCATGGTATGTGTATCACTAATGCTTTATCAGATATAATTAATTTTTCAAATGCAGCCTCTCTGAGTAGCTAGAGTAATAAAGTTCTATTTCTAGGCAGATAATTTCTTTGTAGTTTTCTTCCATAGTTTCTATATATTGAGTTAAAAGATAAACTCTTTGGATAAATAGATCCCTTCCAACCCGAGATGATCCAGGATTCTGTGATAATGCAGTTAGAAAACACTGACGAATTGCACTCTGGGGTATGTTTTGATTTCTCACTGGTTTGTGTAACAGCATGTTTTTGCTGGTATTTTTCTATTTTAACAGGAGCAAAAAGATCCCCAGTCAAATTGTCCTTTCAAATAAGTACAGCCCATTCCTGTTGCTGGAAAGGGGAGTGGCAGTGGCACACTTTTAAAGGCACAACTCTCAGCCTGATTTTCTCTCTCACACGAGTCATACTTTTCTCCTTTAAACTGAAATACTTTTTTTAAAGTACTTTCATTCAGCAGATTAAGTTCAAACTGAATTAGTAATCTTTTTGAAATGCTTGACAGCTGAATGTTGTGCTTTTATCTATTTTAGTTGTGGGGAGGAAGCTAAATATTATGGGTGTCATGCTTCCTACAGCATTTCCAGCCAACAAGTCCAGAAGAATCAGCACCTTTCTGAATATATAAATCATTAATCTTAGTAACCAGCTGCTCTGAGGGCAGGAAAGAATTACTCAGCCACAGAGTCATGCTCAGCTCACCTGTTACAGTAGCAGTCTACTAAATCTACCCATAATTTCCTGCTTTCCATATTCGTGCATTTATTTATTTTAATTGATTTCATGCTGATTTGTTTTCCTTTGAGTGTCCCTCTGTGGCCCAACACAGTGCCCTGTGTAGGTGCTGGTCACTCTAAACCTGCTGTCTTGGGGACAGAAGGCAGTGTCACCATCTCAGAGCTGGCAGCCCAGGCAGAGCACCCACCTACCCATGGCTGTTTGTGTCATATTGCCTTGCCATGTTCCACTCCTTGGGGAAACTGTTTGGTTTGTGGGTGGTTCCAGAACTCTTTTTTGGGTTTTGGGGGATTTTTTCGGTTCCCTTTGGTATTAACCATGACTTCTTAAAAAACAATTTCTTAAATTCTTTGTCTGGGTTTGAGATTTTCTCGTGTGTTCTTTCCCGTGTGACATCAAAAGCTTTAGGCTATGTCTTGATGTAATGACCTTCCTCATGTGTAATAGCTCTTGTCCACATCAGAATGAACAGTTGTCATACAAAAATGAGACCTTTCTCAACCTCTGCTGTTGCATATTAAATACCTGCACTGCTTTTATTGTCTGTAAGCAATACTAGAGTGGTTTGGAGGTGGTAGAGGAGTTCCATCCTGTAACCACTGCACTGCCAAAGGAATTAAGGGAGAGGGATTTGAAGTGTTGGGGGTCTGCAAATTTGCCAGCACTTAAAAGTACGTGAAAAATATCATATCATTTTCAAGCAAGCCTTTAAAGATATTCAACATATATTTTTTAAATAATTTTGTCAATCTAATTGTACACTTAAATTTCCAACAGTTATCTTTTCACACCCAGTTATGCCCTTATCACAACTAGTTCTGACCTTAGGATCTCTAAATGTACTTATGTGCAATGCCATTGAGCATTCCATTTTAAGATGAAAATGCAGTTATTTGTAAATCTGGTCTGTAATTCAAGGTAGGCTTCCTCAGCAATTTCCATATCTGCAGTGTGATGGTCCATAACCCCTTTGTTATTGTAGAAGTAATAAGAGATCATTAGAGTGCCTTTGTATTACAGGAACATAACTTTTAAATCCTCTTGAAATTAGATTATTGCTTTCAGAGACTGAACTAGAAGAGACTTCTACTTAAAAGAAATAGTAATTTTTATAAAAGAGAATGTGTAATGCTCTTTATTGCATTGATAAAGCTTTACACATCATCAGTCCTTTGAAAAACACTTCATAAACCACTCATAAATGCAATTCCTGAGATACAGCAGATGTTTGAAAAGTGTCAATTCAGACTTTCAATTGACTAAAGACCTTATGTCTTCATCAAGAGAGCTACTGGAAAATACTTAATTAGCAACATTCTCACTATAAGTTTTAATGTTGGGATGTACTTTCCATACCATTTCCAACTCTGTAAAAATGGAGTAAATATAATGAATGTAAGGTGCTAAATCAGGCCCCATGGGCAGCTGTTGGGATGTGTATTTGTTATGTAATGCTGTTTATCTTTGAGCTGTGGTTTATCACTGCTCTTTGATGTTACCATTCATCCTGTGTTCCTCTTCTCTTCTTCATCTTTGCTTTAAAAACCATGATAGGAAGGTCTTGCTCTTCTTGGGGACTGGACTAGATCATCTCCAGAGGCCAACCATTCCAACCCAAACCATTCAATGATTTTGTGATCCAGACAAAGACACCAAATATTGGAATGCCTTCAGCAGCTGGATTGGTGCCTGAGCCTCTTTACTGCTACACTTGATTAGCAACCAAACTGTTGGCTGCCTATTAATATGGACTCATTAACAAAAAAAAGCCTGATAGTCTTATGTCCTAGAGATTCAAAGGAGGATTCTCTGTCCTCTGGGATGGAAGTTCAGCTGACAAGCAGAACTTCAAACCAGGCTGCTTCAAATGCTGTGGACACTGCCACTGTTTTCTGAATTCCTTGGCAACAGGGAGTCCTTGTGACTTAATAGTGTTGATTTGCCAAAAGAAATGCAATCTCTGGTTTGAAAACTACTGTTTGATGAATTGTTTCATTCAGCCACACAGTTGGTGAAAGTTCCACATAACATTAAAAATTCTAGGCCTACACTTAGATGTCTTTGATTCTTCACAGAGCCCGCGAAGACAAAGACACAAAAAAAGCTTTTGCACAGACTGAAACCTGTTCCTCATGAATATTCAAAGAACTGGCTTCAATCACACAGAATAGAAAAAACATATCAATCCAACCACTTTTACTGATACTACTACTGATTCAGGTGTTTCATCACGCTGCCTTTCCTCCTTTCAGCACAAGTCTCTGAACAATTTCTTGTTTCCGGATTGTTGCCCCTTAGTCTTGTGCTGCTTTAGCACTTATTTTGGAGATAGGTCTACTTAGCACCGTCAAATCTTGCTGCAGATTGTGTAAGACAGATGACTTATGGACACTGTCACCATTATTTACTTATTTTACATTACTCATTTTGTCTTTCTGCTGTTACACAGTGCCTGTGTCCTGTAATGTTTAGGTACTCTGGTTCCATAAAACTGCTTCAAAAGAACAACAAACCCATAGTCAGTGGAAAGCAGGAGACACCTCAGAGACGAGCATTCTTCCTGTCAGAGTCTCTCTGTCCACAACAGAAAGATGTTGGCCCACCTTGAATTCGTGGTTCATTTGTGAGTTCATACCCAGAATGATGATTCTGGCATCTCTGTCCTCATTTTTAAAGAGGGTTTTTGCTGTCTTTTGATACACAGGACGTCTGCTTCTGTGTGTCATCAGAGATGCATTCATTCCACAGTGAGTCAGGACCACTGTTGTTGGAGTTGTCGGAGTTCCAGAAGTTTTTTACCCAACTGGCAAATGGCAATTGTTCATTTGAATTAGCCTGCCTCCTCAGGACGCAGGAGGCTGACTGACAAGGAGCAGTCAGGATAGTGCCTGTCATGCTGCAGCTTGGACTGTGCAGGAGGGCTTAGATCCAAGGGGGAGCAGTCAGGGGGTGCTCCCTGATGATCTGGCCTCTCCAATGTATCAGGGCAAGCATGGCCAAAGTAGTCCTAAGATCATGCCTTCATCAATTTAGGTTTCAGGGCAGTTTTGGATGGATTTCCATTGTGTCATCATTCCATCAAAACATGCCAGCTGATACACAATGTCTTGTAGATGACAGCAGGTACCAGGTGTGCAAACCTAGTTTCAGTTCATGCACTCAGACACCTCCATTCCTAAAGCAGTTACTGGCACTTGTGAAGCTCTGCTGCTCAGAGAGTCCCAGGTGCCACTCAGACACCTGGAATATTCCGTGTGTTTCTGTTTGCTGTGGAGCAGGTGGCCTCTGCACGGGGACACTGCCTGTGAGGTGGGGTTCTGCTGAATGCTACAGTCTGCTGGACCTGCACTGGGGTGTTTCCTCAACACAAAAGGGCTGTGAACCCCTTGGCTGAGTAGTGCCTGCACAGCCCCAGGTGTGCTCTTTGGAGGCCTTTCAATAAATACCTGCCTTTATCCTTTCACTCTTTCCAGCCTCTGTTCTAGGCAGCCTCTCCAGGCTGCAGTGTCACAGAGGAAACAGCTATTTGCCAGATCTCTGCCCCCATTTCCTCCGTCTTTCTTGCAGAAAGGTTCAGGTTTTTGGTATCCCAGCCATGACAGGCTCCCAATTACAGCACAAATGATGAGCACATCACACTGTTAAAGTACTCCCCTTGTTCCTTTGCAGTTCCTTCTCATCAGCTGGGAGGGTGATCTGCTGCTTTGTTGAATGAACCAGGTTCAGTTGCTCTCCTAAGTCTATCATCAAACCCTGGATGTTTTAGCTGGACAAAGGTTTGTTCCTGATCTAACTCTTCCAGTTTCTCTCTCTGCCTATCTTGTAAAATGCCATTTTCCTTACACTACCTCCTCCTCCAGCAGCCCCTCAGGAACCTTCAATCTTTTTCCTTTTTATGGTTTTGCTTCTTCATCTTTGCCAAGTCCTGCAGCAATGAAAAAATTCTTGTGCAACTGAGATGTACACGAAGAGGAAAACCCTTGCATTTTCTCCTGGGTTTTTTTGGGGTTTTTTTGCAAAGAGAAGAGAAAAAGAGAGATAAAAGTCAAGGTCAGGAGAAAAAGCTGGAGAAGAGTTCTACAAGTTGTGTCTTTTGACCCTGGTTGCTACTACAGGTGAGACTGTGCAAGGAAAATTAATTGTACTGTGGAGAGAGCAACACACACATACACACACCCTGACCCTGTCTCCAATCCTCTGGCTGCATCAAGAATAACAATTTACAGCTTCACTAGGATGAGGCTGGGGGAGCTTTTCAAGCTAACAGTGCCAGTCCTTATCTTCTTAAGCAGACAACAGTCAGTGATTTGCTGTGTTAGGATTTCACCAACATGGCATAAGTCTTAGATTAGTTCATCATATATGTTCTGTGTTAGAAGAGGTTTTGATAGAATAGGAAATTTTTGAGGAATTTTTGAAAAAGTGTAATGAGACATTTTGGGAATTTTCATATACAAAGCATCCCAAGCTTAAGATGGGAAAACGAGAGATAGATTTCACAGATACAGGCTCGATATGATGCTGTTTAACATATTTAAGTGATGTTAAATTCCAAGGACCTTGAAAATTAAGGTATGTGGTTTGTGTTTTCTGCAGCAGTAAAAAATGGGATAATGGAGGGCTGGAACGACATTGGTGTTCCTAACCAAAGCACTGGACTATTGCAGTAATGTTTAGAATATGTCTGGATTTATCAAGATGATAAAAAAAAAGACTGGAGACAAATAATTCAGGTCTTGGCAATAGAAACAAAATATATAGGCCAAGAAGAAAGGTTACCCATTAGGAGTGATCTATAGGAAGAAGTATTGCTTTCTTCTTCATTTTATTATGCTATTTAACTTTGAGAAATGAACTGTCAGAATCTGAGTTTGCAGTGTCTAAGTGCTAGAGTTACATTATTATCAGCTATCATATAGCTCTTGATTTAAATCTCTTTGTATCCATCATCATCGTCAGTATTCTGTAAGTCATGGATCTGTTCAGGAATTTTTGATGCTTCCACTTCTTGTTTTGGTTCCTTGTTTTGGCTATCAGCTTTGAGCTGTTGAGTTCTGTGCAAGAGTACTGCATCTACCCAGACTGTTAATGGAAATTTGATTGATTTGGAAGTACAGTTTTCATGAAGCATGTTTTCCCAAACACACAACAGCCAGTGTCAGCTGGATCTGTGTCCTGGTAGCCATAACATAAACGACTCATAAAAAGCAAGTGACATAAACAGGCAATGCAGTTGATTTGTGTCTTGACTATAAAAAAAACCTTGGAGTGTGTGATTTCAGGGCCCTGTGGAGTAAATGATGTAAGAGCTAGCAGGAATATCAGTCTGAGGCCTGAAGAATTCCATACAGCTGCCTGTACCAAATGGCAGAGGATTGGAGACAGGGTCAGGGTGTGTGTATGTGTGTGTTGCTCTCTCCACAGTACAATTAATTTTCCTTGCACAGTCTCACCTGTAGTAGCAACCAGGGTCAAAAGACACAACTTGTAGAACTCTTCTCCAGTTTTTACTCCTGACCTTGACTTTTATCTCTCTTTTTCTCTTCTCTTTGCAAAAAAAAAACAAAAAAACCAGGAGAAAATGCAAGGGTTTTCCTCTTCATGTACATCTCAGTTGCACAAGAAGTTTTTCATTGCTGCAGGACTTGGCAAAGATGAAGAAGCAAAACCATATAAAGGAAAAAGATTGAAGGTTCCTGAGGGGCTGCTGGGCATGGATTCCAAGGCATGGATTTCATCTTGGGCATGGATTCCAAGGCATTCTAGCTCAACACTGCAGATCAACCTGTTCTTCTAGACTTCTGCCTTTAGAGGAGCTGTGTCCTGACTGTAGGCAGTTTCCAGTGGTCATTGACAGTTTCCAGTGGTCATTCACTCCCTTTGGCAGCCTGCATAAACACCTTCATGCTCAGCTTTGTCTGGAACTCAGATGAAGGCAGAGGGTTGTCTGGAGTGTGACTCATTTGTCGTTGCCTGATGCAGCGGGTGGGAGCAGGTAAATCACCACGGCTCGCTTTGGCTGGAAAGGTTTCTAGGCTGCACTCGTGTGTCCTGTAATCTGCAGAGCATAAATTTAGTGAGAGGTGACAACAGAGTAAGAAATTAAAGGAATCTGGGCTGAAAGGGCTAAACACTTGTTGGGGTATGGAACAAAAGAGAAAGAGAAAAATAAGGGGTTCGGTGATTTGTACTAAAGAGTTGAGGTCAGAATAAAATACCACACAGAGAAAGAAAATGAAGACATGGACAACAACAAATTAGGTCTTCAATTATGTTTATTAAGTCTATAACAGGTTTTTAATTATTT
>JAWWMU010000237.1:1935973-1965636 GCA_035048155.1 Cinnycerthia olivascens
ATTTTGCTAGTCCTTTTTCCCCAGGTATCTGTAATACAAATAAATATTTTGCATTTCTGTTCTGAGTTCCTTGGACTGGTATTTCAGTAGAATATGACTTTAATTGGCTTGCACCAATTGCCTTGAAGAGTTGTGTGTGTGTATTCTAATCCCTGCTGCAAAGTACAGCCTGGTTAATTGATCTCCATTCGGATTTACAAACCAAAGTCCATTAGGCTGGACTCTGAATCACTCCCTGAAAAAACCCCTGCAAAACATTTTCCATTTGAGTTTTTGGCTAATTGAAAAACAGCCCTGTTCCCCTGAGCAGTGCCCTATTCCAGGCACAATTTATCTGTCTCTAAGTCACGATGCCTCTGATTAAAATTAGTCAAAACAGATGGAGCCAGGGAGGGAGGGTTCCCTCTGGGGTCTTCCCCTCGGCATGGGCTGCTGGGAAAGGGCTGGGAATTCTTGGGTGGTGGAAGTGCCTCTTGGGGCTTTCTCCAGCTGAACCTCGTGGCAATCCATGAGGCACAAACACAGGCTCTGGGGAAGCTTCCTCTGCCAAAGGCTGGAAAGTGCAGAGCAGGGCAGGGAAACCTTCCCCTCCCTGGTGGGGCAAACCCCGAGAGGTGCCCATGGGGTGATGGTTTCCTCCATCCCAGCCCTGGCACCACGGCCACAGGGCAGGCACCTGGCTGCCCCCAAAAACCAGGGGAGACATCCTCCACAGTGCTGGAACCTGGGACACAGAGGATTTCAGACTCTGTGCTCACAGGGAATGATCCAAAATTATACTGCATTTGACCTGAGACCCTGGGAAAGGCTTCCAAAACTGAGTGATGGTATTGACTCTGTAGTCATGTAGTAGTTGAATAGAAGTGTGTTATCTTACAGGGTGAGAAATTTAGAATTTAAGGGGGCTGGTTAATATAATATGTATGTAAGAAGATGAAGGATTTAGGGTGTAGTCTTCTCCTTCTTCACATGTTTGGGTGATTTTGTGTGATTGGTTTCATGGGTGACCGGTTATTGGGTTAGAACTTAAAATAAATTTGTTGGCATCTCATAGTTGAGTAGTTTAGACTTAAAGGCCCTTGAAGCTTCTTTCTAGGCTCTCCATTTTTGCCTTGTTAACTCAGCATGCAGAAGCACTCAGGGTCAGCGAGGCTGTAACTGAGACAAGGTAAAACAAACACCGAGTCCGAACACGAACTCGGTCTCCTGTGCTTTTAATCCTAACCCTGAAAAGAAGAACCTAGAGGAGCAAAGGGGTTTCCCACACCACAGAAGCTGGCCTTAGAGGTAAAAGTCACAGCGGTTCTCTCTCAGCTGACCTCCATCTACCCCCTGCCCCTGCACCTGAATTAACCACAGCACTCCTGCTGATGGGCAAGTTCATTCAAATGTAATTCCTGATTAATCCCACGTTCAAAATGTTGCCCATTGCATACATCCTGCTTTTGTAATAAGAACTAGATCTATAATTTTGCTCCGGAAAAAATTGTTTGCAAGATTAGTGAGCTGTTTAGTAGTCTACAGAGCTACCTAATTGGAGAAGTTCCACATTTTGCTGTTGAATAATCACTTTTTCTTTAACTGTCACTCTTGTGAACTTTAAAAGAAAAAGAATGGAATAATATTGGTAACAGTGTGCACCCCAAAGAAGAAAACATGAAATTAAAAATCACTGATGTTGGGAATCTCAGTGCATTTTTAATTTCATGATTACTTCACAGTAGTAAAATCTGTGAAACGTTGCATTTCACCAGCTGCCTTTATTGGATTTTAACCTGTATTTTACTTTAAAACACTGTCTTGCATGCTCAGATCCATTAGTTAACTTATATGTATCATGGTAAAAGTCCATATTTTAAAAATTTGCTATTATAGTGACCATACATTGAAACAGGTCTGCTTGGTTTAATACTGCTAAGGAAAAAAAGGCTGGTAAAGATGAATTACGAATTGCAAAACACATGTAAGATGAAATTTTAAAAGGTGGTTCAATAGCAGAAGTTGATTCAGTAAGGACTTCATATTCTACTTCATGTCAGAAAAGGAACTATTGAAATATGTTTATACTGACTGCATGTTTGAGTGGATTTCAGGATCAGTTAAGCATTGCTGTAACACAGTGAAAATAAAAACAGCTTTAAAGTAATTTCAAGATTTAAATGGGAAATGGCATTATTTCTGGGAAGGGATAATTTGAAATTGAATGAAAAAAATACAGTGTATGAGGCAAGTGATGTTAGGGGAAACTGATGGCTTTCAGAAAAAAATGAGTTTAATCTAGAAAAAATATTTGAAACAGAGTTATGCAAATAAAGCAGTTATGTAAATGAAACTAGTTTCCCAATGAATACCAGAAGATAATGCTGATAACTTTGTCAGTTATCTTTCCTTTCCTAATACTATGTTATGTACTATTACTTGCAAATATTAAAAAATATTGGGGAAACAGATTGTTTTGGTTGCTTGTGTAGAGGTTAATATTTCTCTACAGTTAAAAAACAAATCAAAAAGTTCTTCAAAACCCAGTAAAGATTTCCAGTAGAAATTTTCCATTAGTTCCTTGGCTTCATTTAGCTGTAGTTTCTGAAAACTCTGCCAGAGGGTGAAAAAATCTGGTCTGCTCTAAGTCTCAAGATACACAGTGTGAAACTTTTATTCAGGCTCATCTTCAAGAGTTAAGTAAATTTGGGGTTTCCAGGATCTCTTTTTCTCTCTTAACCACAGTCTCTTCTCCCAAGAAACAAGTGGTAAGATGAGAGGAAACAGTCTCAAATTGCACTGGGGGAATTAGATTGCGTATCAGGAAACATTTCTTCACCCAAACAGTTACCAGGCCTGGGAACAGGATTCCCAGCATCTCTTGGAGGTATTTAAAACACGTCCCTAGGGCACTTTGGGATGTGGCTTAGTGGGGAGCTTGGCAGTGCTGGGCTTCTGGTTGGGCTCAGGGATCTTGGGAGGTCTTTTCCAACCTTAACAATGACAGGATTCTTTAAAGATCAAGAAAAATGAAATTTTTCAGTATATTTTTGAGGTGTATTGATTGTGTTCCTTATTGTATAGGGGGTTGACTACTGTGTGTTCTGCTGTCCTGGTTTCCTTAATCATACCATTTTTTGCTAAACAGTGATGGTGTCACATAAATTTGATCTGTAATCACAGGCAAGTCAAAAATGCTGATATGTAGCCTGAACCAGCAAGCTGAAAAAAAACCCTCTGCATTCTTTGACTCCTTATTCTCCATCCACTTTTGGAGGGACTGTGTTTGAGAAGAAGCTATATGCAGAAGTTGTCCCAGTGAAGAATGTGCAGCCAGCCTGCCTGTTCTGTCATTTGCCACGGAGTGATGGGCTTGGCAAACCTTTGAAATCTCTGAAAACTGGTCCTTGCCATTTACCCAGGTGAATGCTTTGTATTTATCAGCACATCAGGATTCAAACACTCTGCCAGTGTCTCTGTCCATCTCAGGGTGTGAGCCTTTCTGGCTGGTGCCAATTAATTTAGCCCCTGAGGTGGCAAAAGAACTAATTCTCCTTTCAGTAATTTCCACTTAGCTTTCTAGGAAGATTCCCAGCTGGGGACTTTTTTGGTTGTTTATTTTTGTTGTAGAAGATAGATGAAAATACACAAGATGTGGCTAGAGTTCAAAGGAAGGGACAGTGTGATGGAAGGCCGTGCATCCTAAATCAGCAGTCTTTAGGGATATATCCAATTCAACTGAAAGTTGCATAGTTTGTAGCTACAAAACCATCTTGCACCAAAAATATTTCCATTCTGAATAGACACAGAGCTGAGAGAGAGATCTAACAAATGTGGAGAGACAAATAATGCTGAAAACAAGTTTTTCCAGAGTTAGTTTTTGCAGAGCTGGTCACTAAACCAAGAGCTTCCCAGACCTATTCCTGGGTTTGACTTCCCACCTCCAATTTCTTCATAGGGAAAAAAAAACATCTTTTCTGCCTTCTGCACTCATACCTAAAGTTTCCCAGCAGCAGTTGTATATTATCTATTGGTATCAAAACCCTTGAAATTGTGCAAGAGCCAAAAACATTGTGACTAGGCTGGGCTACTAAACCATGATTTTGTAAGTCTAAAAATGCCTGTAAAAGCAGCTATGTATTCCTTGGTGGGACTCCTCCTTTGGAGTTAGCGTCTAAACCACTTCAGTCTGGCCTCAGCTGAAAGTGTATTTACACATGAGCTACAAAAATGCTCTTTTATTTGATTTTTCCGTATGTACTGCCTGAACAGCGTGGCGAAATACATGTGGAACTGGTTTCTTGGTAAAAATATTTCTAAATACCTTTTTCCTTCCAAAATTATGCCATAGTATTTGAAGCCTAAAATGAAGGTGTGCTTCGCTGATGCCATATTAGTGATACCTTTATGATTACATGTCCTTAAAACCGTAGGTTAGATAGGGAATTGGTTATATATTTTAAACAAGCCTTTATAATATCGTTTGAGCAACGTCAAGTACAATTTTTATTTTAAAAGATTTTGTTGGAATTTAGTCTTCGAAAATATTAATAACAGCTTACAGCAGGTAGGCTATAAAATAACACTGTATGCTGTCTATTTAGTTTCTGGTTGAAAAAGCACAGCAGTACTTTAGTTCATTACCTTTGAAAAAAACAGTAACAAGATAATACAGCTGCCTCTGATTAAGATGTAAATTCTTTCTAATTAGAATGTAAATTCTTACATTTAAATGAAGACATCAATTGTCAGGATGCCATATGATATCTTATTCCACCTTGCCTGAATGAAGCCCTCACTGTTCATCTATGGCGCTGAAATAGTTTTGCAGTCTCTTTGTTCTCTGATTCTTGTAATATTCTCTCTTCATGTTCCCTTTACACATTGCTTTTGTTTGTTTCCCCCTGCATCTGATATTGTTGTGTCTTGGGATTTTGCAGAAATTTGGAATGAAAATTGAGTTCAGTCAGTGCCAGTATTTGCTTGTGCCTCAATTACTTCTGCTGAATTTTCCTCAATGCAAATCAGGCAGGTTGCATAAAGTGGTGCATGTATTTGAAATAATTAATTTTCCGTAAAATGATGGATCAAGTCCAATCAACCTTCATGAAATCCAAATAAAAGAATAGAGAATTAGAAATTAATTAACATTTTGTGTTGCTAATACTTTATTATGGAGTCTAAACTATAAATAATAAGTTTTATTTTTGAACATAACTTTTTATTATGAACTGTTGATGATAACCTTTGACATAATTATCTTGTTAATATATATTAGTATATTAACCTAAATTTAATGTCATGGAAGTCATTGTAAATTAATAACATTTTAAAGTAGATAATAACAGGATACAGAGAGTTTAAGAATTGACCCATTAATTAATTTTGCATATAAAGCTCTTCTGCAGATTGAAGGCAATATGTGTCTACCAATTTTTAAAGTGTTTACCAGATTTTAAAGTGTTTCATTTCATTGGTTGATTAAAAGAGCCCATAATACAAAATCTTGTTGTCTGACAGCAAGAATGGTTTTTCTCCCTGAAAGCCTGGTTTTAATCAAATACCTATGTAGGAGAAGTTTACATTCTTCTTACAAGCACATGCCTTCTGTTACGACTCCAAATTATTTTTCTTTTCCCCATTTATGAGTTTTATCACTTTTTAATATGTATTTTTAATGGAATATTTCATGCCAATAAGGTTCTCTGCTTATGAGACTTGGTCATAGGCAGTGACACCATTTTGGTGAAGTGACCAAATCTTAATATAAATGGCAAAAGGTTTCTTTGATCTGTCACAATTAGATATGAGTGTATGCTACAAATAATATTCATAATGCCTTTATGCACAGAAAGTTATAATTATGACCAAATTGTCAGAAGTAATAACAGTTTATATGATGATTCCAGTTCAACCGATATGTCTCTATCACAGTTTTACTTAACGTTTTAAATCTGAGTTCAGTTTTAAAAGTTCTTGTAATACTAGTTGTGTTTTCTCACTGAACAGTGCTTACCAAAAAGTCTTTCATTGAAAGTATTCCCCTGGTTTTTTGCAACTGAATTGTAGCAGGCATCACTTTACTTTCAGCCACAAAACCTGTTTGTTAGGGAGTCATAAGAGAGACCATAACATTAGAGTTTTTTTAATTGTAACAAGCAGGAAGACTCAATATGCCAGAAAAATATGATTTATTTATCCCAAACCTGTTATTTGCTAATGTAAGTCCTGGTTTAATACAACTGTAGTAATCTTATCAAACAGGAAGTTCAATACAGTCTTTGAAATCGTTTTTACTCGGTGAGGAGCTATAGAGCATTATCACAACTTCAAATTGTAACTTGAAATATGCCACTTCTTCCTCTTAGAGCTGCAAAATAAGCACAAAAGGTGATTATTCTTGAGGAAGTTCCAGCCCTGTAAAGGTTCAGTCAGTGTTTTTGATTGATCCCCAAGAATTGGGATATCTTATGCATAATACCAAATGGTCAGGTGTTCTGAAGTATAATGTAATTAACTCTGGGCATTGCAAGTGGTTTTGACAGTTCCAGCAAAAGGAATATTTAAAAATAGAGTTTAGAAGTAACATCAAAATCGGCTGCATAATGTACTGTCCAGTGTCCCTCTCAGTCCTGACATTTCAGAGGAAACTGGTGAACTACAGGAGTATTTTATGTGGGGAGCTCACTCTGAAATTCTGAAGGACTGTACCCTCCTCCTGTCTACTTTAGAAGAAAATTTTCATAAACATGAACCTCTGCTGTTATGAAGCTTTTTTTTTCTCTTTATATTCCTTTTTAAAAAATTTACTTGTACTAAAAACTGATGCATTTTTTCAAAGGGAGTAGCATGCCATGGTCCTGAAGAGACTCATTTATTTCAGTTGGGGCTAATCAATAGCAGCTAAGTATTAAGAAATTCCCCTGGATTTACTGTGTTGCAGAGAAAACAGAATTGTTCTGGGGTATAGGGTTGTTATAGTTCTCTCTATGTGTGCATATATATAAATATATGTATATATGTGTTTATAGATGTATGTATTCTATATATATGTATTCTAGGATGCCTTATAGTAATACTAATATTAAATAGCAATAGTAATATTAAATATTACTATTTATATTATTCCAAACAGATAGCAGATTAGTGTCATGTTTCATAGTATGTTTAATAATTCTCTTAATGAGTGAAGAGGAAATAACTCTGATCAGTTCAGCCTGGATATTGAAGTGGAAGGAAGTAAGAGACTTTTCTTCCAATAAGACTAACATCTAAGAAACATGATACAGATAACATAGTAATAAAAATAAATCTGTGTACTCAAACATTTTCATATGCAAAATGAGCTGAACAACTGTAAAAACTGAGATTCTAGCCTTTGAGGGGTTTAGTTAGAGAAATAAAAGTATCATTTACAAAAATTTTCTTCCTGTTGCTTTCTTTCCTCAAAATACCTTCTAGTTTATCCACAAAACAAAGAATGTTACCAATCACCTTCCCTTGCAATCAAATCCCTTCCTTTTTTAACATTATGAGGTATTTCTGAATGAGAGGAGTATCTAATAAAAACCATAATAATATAAACCATCACAATTTTCACTTTAAGGCTTTCTTTAACCACTTGCTCTGTAGCCAACCCTGATGCCTTGGAATACAGCATAAAATGATGCTTATAAACTTCCTTTTCTGCAACACAGTGATTTGTCCTGTATCTCTTCTCCCTTAAATTTATATTTTTGCCTTCTGCTTTATTCTGCATTCACTCAGATATTTTTCTCTAGCAAAAAAATGAAATTGTCTCCCATTCACAGTTCATTCCATTCATTAGTCTGAACAATCTGACAATTTCTCATTCATCATAGACACTGAAAATCACATCTCTGGGGCTTTCTTTGCAGTCCAAGTCTCTGTTAGATCTCTTTTTGTGAAAGCAATCCAAGACCCTCCTCTCCCCTGGGAGAGTGTACTGCTGTATCAAAAGGACTGTTTAAAGTGTAAGCTTAGTAAATTTGCAGAAGTAATCTTATTTATGTGCTGCCATTGGCTGGCTTTCACCTTCAGTAAGTTCTAGAATTGCCCTGTATTTTGTGGCTAGCATACAGTTTGCTGACAGGTGAATTTTCTAATGGATCAGATATCTGAACATCTCAGGAGGATGTGTCAGCAGAGGTGAATTCCATTCTGAGGCCCTCTCTGCTGCTCTCTCACAGAGCATCTTCCTCACTTCTGGAAACTCACATTACTGTCCCATCTTGCTCTGGACCTTTCCTCCTCAGGTGAGATTTCTGACTCTTCCTAACACATGGACCTGAGTTTGCAATGCTCCCCTTGCCAAGGCAAAGGATCTTGTCTTTTTTATTTATCAATTTTTAATATGTTGCATTCTTAGGGCCATCTGGAATCTTTTACATTACTCAGCAGCGTCAAGGTCATCTTCAGCTTTTAACACAGTATTAAACCCTGATATATTGCTGCAAAAGTCCAGCAAGCTAGTTCAAATTTAAATGCAAATCAAATTAATCAAATTAGACTTTTTTTTTTTTTTGTCTCCTAATGCAGTTTCGCCACCACTTAAATTGGGAAGTTTGGAAAGAAGAAGTGTCACTGCAGCCAATTTTTAGAACACAGGCTAAACTTTGGGTTGAATGTCAGCCTATCTGCAGATGATATGATGGGTTCAGGGGATTGTTCTGAATTTTGAAATATTTAAGTACTCCATGAAACAGTTTGACTTGTCTGCACCAAGTAGCAGTGAGGCAGACTGCCAGAGTTTGTTGTACTAATCATTTGTCTCTACAGTTGGTGAGGAAACAAAGACATTCTGCCATATTAATGGGGAAACATCTGCCCTTCTGAAGAGAGAAGTCTGGTTAAATAAAAGAGAATAACTTATACTGTCAGGATAACTTATATTGTCAGTGTGGAGAAGGAGTGTGGAATAATTACTGGAAAATTATCATCAGGTGTGGGGTTTCTGTGACATTTTTGGTCTTCTGTTAATCTGTCCTGTTTTAGTGAAAATGTCAGCAGAGGCACAGATAAGAAGCCGATTTTAAGCTCTCAGTATAAACTAGACCTACCAAAGAGATCTGAAATATTCAAAACTAAACTATTTTGAAAATCATTTACCGTGATTTTATTATGGGCAGGATTCCCATTACAGAACGATAAATACCTTTTCTTCCTCTACAGTCGTGAGAGGAAAACCTTTTCCTTCACGTGCTGTATTATGCATGACAAAATGAATTAAATGCATGTTTATGATAATTGTGTAATTCATTTTACTTAGCAGTGGAGAGGTGATGGAATGAGAAACAAATATTTTGAATAGATGCTTTCATAGAGTAAACGAAAGCAGTACTGAGTGTATGAATAAGTCATGGTAAAAACAGTTCAGACACTGATTTTGGACTTGCACAGCATTATTTTGCCTAATACGTACATTAGGTATGGCTTTTGCTTATATTGTGCTCTGAATATGTCATCAAAAAGCCTTCTTCTGAATAAACTTGATTAAATTATGGATACAAGGACCCAGAGTATTTTAAAATATGCTTTAAAAAGTATGCAGAGTGCAAGTGACATTGAAACACTTCCTATGCATCTATTCATTCAATTTGCTTTATTCATTTTTAAAAGTCTAGAGATGGCTTCAAAATTGTGCATAATAATGTTCAGTATAAATCAGTAAAATAGGCAGAGGCTTTGGTTTTCGTATTGTTGGTGGTTTTTCACTCTTATCTTAAAAAGAGGGAGTTTCTTTAGTAATGCAGCTTCAAGCAAATGTGGATATCCATCCCCAATTTCCCCACTATCAGACTGAACCCATCACACTGAATTATTGCTATAAAAAAGAAGCAGCTTTATAGTTGAAAATAAGGAGTTTTCTCACTGAATTCTGTCCTGTGTGCAAATATGTGCAGCCTGATTTGGAGACCACTTTGCTAGAGAACTTTGTGAACTTTAATATGAACCATGTTTATAACAGTGTAATTGTAATAATTCAAATATCTGCGAAGCCTGAGGATAAAAGCTTATCTCATCAGGTTGATAATAGTGTAAGTAGTACAAATTATCAGAGATTCAAATCATTTATTTTACAAATAAATCATTTTTACAAGAGAATTATGGGTGGCAGTTATTGGAAATTAAAGATTGATCCATGATAATAGTTCAAAGTGGTTCATACACAGTTTTTAGCATTCAGCTAAATCTGCTCGATTCCTAACATTAACTAAAAAGATGGTTGAGATCCCTAGGTGATTTGGTTTAAGAAGATATAAAGCCATAGAAATATGCAAGAAAGTGGTTGCATTACAGCAGTTTTGACTATAAATCACATTTTCACACTCACCTGTAGTTTGTAGTCATCCAGCTCTGGGTGATGCTGAGAAAATAATGTCCAATTATTTTCAAGGTCCAGGTAAAAAAAGTTGGTTCCCTACACCTCATTCTGCCTCCCTCATCCTGTGGGGTTTCTGTAGGGTACCAGTCCTTCCACTCAGATGAGTCCTTTTGTACAGGAATCCCCTTAAATTTCTGCTTTAGAATGTGTAAGACACGAATTGTTTCTTGGCTGTGACATCTTCACACCAAATTTCAGAGCTCTCTATTTAAAAATTCAGATCCATTTTACTGCTCTGGCTGATAAACCTTTATCCGTTCAAAAGACCTCTCACAACTGGTGTTACCCTTGACACGAAATAATGATAAAATTAAATTACTTAAAAGCAATCTGGGCCATTAAACTTCAGCCAGTTCCATTAATGCATCATAGACATGGGCTGCATTTTTTGTTCTGTACATTTTTGGGTTGTTCTTACGGAATTAGAAGAAAAGTTTCATTGCCACAGCAGTTTGAGATGTTTTAATTGCTTTGCTCAGTTTGTTCTGCTGGGGTTCTCCACTGCTCCAGCCATTTAAGCAGTCTCAGACCAATTGTCTATAACCTGACCCAGAAGAAATGCAGAGTAAAATGTCTTTTTTACTAGTTCAGAGATCAACCAAAACTGAATGGGGGTTGTGAATTTATTTTTGTGCAATCATTCGTTATAAATTCAGATAAATAATTACCTACATCCCTGCTAATGTGCAAGCAACAGAGATACTTAATTACCAATAGCATGTTTTGCCCCTTCATATGGGAAATACAGTGTAAATATATATATATGTATATATACTGCTGAACAAGCTTAGCTTGTATTAATTATATATTCAAAATAAAATTAAAATTTCTTTCACATAAATGTTTTGTGTTTTGATCCTGGATGAATCTTGACACAAATAGTGATGATCATGCAGCTATACATAGTCAATTTAAAAGCTGACAGAATAATTCATGCATGTATGAGTTACCATATAATATAAAAATCTCAATGAAACTCTATTTTTTATGACCCACCTATATATGCTGAATTACTGATCTGTAATAATTTTGCTGCTTCATAATAAATTGCTACCATAGAAACCTCAGAGTACTGTGGAACAGCATCCTCTCAGATCTCAGCCAAAAACCTACTTCCAGTTACAAATAATTGGAGATAATTCAATAAAAAGTTTGTGAGAAACAGCAAAATTCATCCATTTATTTATTCTTCCAGAGGTTTTCCTCACTGCAGTACCAAAGTGTTGTTAAGTTACACAATTTGCACTGTAGCTTATTTCTTCTATTTTTCTTTTTGTTCTTATATTTCTTTAACATATAGAAGGCATTAATTATAGTCCAGAACTCCAGCTGAGAGCATCCCAGTAGGCAGGAAAAGGGAGATGCCCTTTTTGGAACTGAGCGAGAGTAATCTGAGAAGTGCTAAAAGGTGTGTTTTTAGCAATCCCTTAAGTATTTTCTCACCTTCCCACATGCATTAAATTTCAGTTGTTACCTTGCTGTGGATGTCTGTTACAGTAAGTATTGCAGTTAATGAGTGTTCTTGAAAATGGACCTTTTTCCATCCATGGAAGCTATTTTTTGCCCTTAAAAAATTGGGGCTGGTGATGGCAAACACCTCAGCCAGAGCCACCTGAACCGAAATGCTGATCCAGAATATTTTTCACAGATGCCACAGACACTCTTCATGAATCTGTATTTTGTCAGCTTTTTGATTTCTTGGCTATTTCTGGGACTATTCAGCATCTAATATGAAATGTGTGATACATTTTGAAGACGAAATATTTCTTTCAGTGCCTTTTAGAAGAGACCCTAGGAGGAAGAGGTGGGATATTTTGAAATATAATATATATTTCAAGTTTTCTTGAAATGATTTGCATCTACAAATTGTATCAAAATTCCAAGGAGTCCATCTGTCATTTGTACAGATCTAAAGAAACTGTCTGTATTTACAAGTACTGAGTTTCTTAAAAGCAGTGTAATATGATGGCTACTTCATACTGCCATTTTTCAATATCTTCATTAGAAAAGTTGACTAATTATCTACTATGAACATTAGGTCATTCTATCAGATCTTAACAGGTGAATTTTAATTTTTGACATAATTTACAGTATGTCAGCCATTGATGCTCTAAATAAACTGTAACTATGTATTTGAAAATCCATTGGAAAATAGACTATTTCTTTTAGGAGCAGGTAGTGTCCTTCTTAACATAGTCTTATCAAAAGAAAAACCAGAATAACTCTTTATACTATTTTAAAATAGGAAACTCTTCTTAATGAATTTGCTTTGTCTCTAAAGTAACTTTGAAATATAATTCTTAAAAAAATACGTTCACTTCTACATCATATCCACCGTGGCAGGGAAAAACCAAATAGAAACTTTCCTTACGTTTTTCCTGATTTTATGCAAGTTGCTCGTAGCATTTATTTCAAATCGCAGGCCCCTCAGGCAAACCCTGCTCCTCACTTTTGATACTTTATCTGCACAAAGCGATCCTTTAACTTTTTATGTGGGATGTGACATGAATTGATCCCTGTAAGGACAGAGGTACAAAATAATGCAGAGTGAACTGAAATAATCTTAGGTTTCCATGGGTGTGGTATAGGTGTGTGGGTGTTCCCTGATGCTGCTCATGTTTCCTTCTATTTATGGCTTCTACTGTACATACTCTTTTCATTGCTCACAGGTGCCAAACCTATTTGGATGGTCTTTCCCACACATCCGGCGTGGAAATGAGATACCTGCATTTTTATTCTATCAAGATAAGCAGGAGAATGTTCAATGGTCACTAAACTGGCTGTGCCAAAATAACTGTGATCTTGTCAACCCTTCTAACTGTATTTTACAAGCCCTTTGCTGTGATGCCAATAATGAAATTATTTTTCAAATAATCACAGTGGAGGTGGAGGGAGAAATGGCAAAATTTGGCAATATGTCATACATTCTTACACCTAGGTACGTGACACTTTATGCCTGCTCTCCTAATCAGATTTTCCTTATTTTCAAGTGGTTGTGGGGAAGAGGAGTGAGGACACACTCTTAAAGGGCCAGCAGGCTCCGAGTGGGAGCTGCCATGCCCACACATAGTGCTGCTGATCCTACTTCATCCCACTAACTGCTGTATTTTCATTAGGAGCTTGGATTCTGTTTCCCTCTTTATTACAAGGATGTTACAGTTCTTTATTCTCCACTGACAGCTGGCAACAGGTAATGCTGGCTGTTATTTTGTTCAGTCTAGTCAAGCACATTCATTTCCAAGTATAACCATGTTTTGTTTGCTGTATTTTGTTCTTGGGGTGGTTGAATGCCATCCTTGGAAAGATGTGCATTGAGTTACTATTGAATAAGTGCCTTGCCTTCGGCATTCATGAGTAAATTCTGTAGTTTTTGTTTCAAGCCTTTGACATGTCATCAAGTGTAAATCTATTCTAATGCCAAAATCCCTCTTGATGTCTGATGCCAATCAGTAGCTTTTCATCTTGAAAAAGGTAGTGAATAATTTGCCCTGTGGATATTCCACAGACACCATATATGGCAAGAAGCAAAGAGAGGGGAATCCCATACCCATTTTTTAAATTCAAATAATCATGTTCAACCAGTTTGCTTTCCTAAATACCATTGGTAGTCTGGTACATTTTCTCGCTTTCAAGTGAATATTGAATACTTGTCTCATTTGCATATTTTCGATGTGTAGAAACAATATGCTCTTTCTGTTGCAGTATTTTATTTCATGAGCAGTAGCCAACATGCTGTAATATGTGAATTATATTACATTTGTTATTTTAATAGGAAGGTCAAATCTTTTACCTCCTTCAGCTTCATTAGTGTTTCTTTATTAAAATAAAAAAAAAAAGGAGAACGAAAAGGCATTTGCTATATAGGAAGGTCAACATTTTCTTTGTGAACACAGTTTGTACCCATGATTTTGAATTTCAATGAACTGTAAGCCCTAAGAGTGTTGAATTAAAGGCATAAAACACTGTAGTTCACTCAAGAGCTCAAAAGTATGTAATTTCTTTCCTTAGAAAGGAGGCCTACTGAAAACCTAGTGAATGTGTTTATATAGTTGAATGGCACTCATATAGTTTATACTCAGAAGAAAGAAGCAAGTAGAGCTTTGTATTTTAACTTCTTTTCAGCCTGAAATATTACAGGATTTTAGAGTGCAGAGACTATTGTGGTTACTTAATCTGACCTCCTGTGCAATACACGTCATGGTACTTTGCACAGTAATTCCTGCACCAGGGCAGATAAATTTTTCATCAGTGGGCAACATCTTGTTCTGAGTTTGATTGCTTTAAGCTGCCACCTTCTCCTAAATCTCGTATTAGCAACACTGATAATAGCAATGCTGTGAGGTATTTTCCTTATAATTTGTAATAATTATGTTGAATCTTACACCTCAAGTTACTCAGAATTCTTGCATGTCTTAATTAAACGCTAAGATACCGTTATTTTAAAATGACAAGCCATGTATAAAATTTCCAATGCAGTTAATCAAGAGTAGAATTTAAACTCATAATCTTCTGCTTTAACTAATAAATCATAAAAATACTCATTAGTTGAGTCACTAACCAGTGATGATTTTAGGCTGAATAACCTAATCATAATTAGAGCAAGTTAATTTTGTCAGGTTTAAGAATTGTTTGAAATGACAGTGAACCCACAGTGATATTTAAAGATATTTGCTATTTCAGTATCAGGGTTTAAGTTCCCATCCTGAAATCCTGGGGAGTGCTCTTGCTTTCTGCTGTGCATGTATGGACTGGCTCCATGCATACGACATCCCAAAGAACTTTAGCAACTGTGTTTATACAGGAGATCGTCCCTGTTTTATTTAACTGCACCATTCTTTCAGGAATGAAACACAATAGCTGCCCAAGCCCTCCGAGCTAAAAGTTTATTTTGGAAAAATGTAAACAATACTTTATCCCAGCAGAATATCTGTTATCATTAAATTAGGCAAAGATTAATTATTTGTGAGGGGTAGGGTTTTGCTAGGTCAGGGTTAATAGCTGACCTCTTCAAAAACGGGCTCTCTGAACTCCAAATCTGGTATATCACCTAAAAGATCCCTCAGCAGGACACATAATCTGACCCCTAACTACCAAAAGCAGCCAAAAGAGCAATATTCCATTTTCCATTCGGTTTTCTTCCCCGTGCTCTCAGTTAATGTCAGGATACTGTCAGTGTTTGTTACAGCCTTGGTGTCTGTAGGGACAAACATGGATTTACAGTGGGGCTGTGACTGCAGCACAAATGGAAAATGCTGAGTGTGTCCTAGATCTGATCTCTGCAGGAGTAATTTAGTGCTAGAGCTTCACAGGAAGCAATGTCTCTGCAAATATTTCACCATAATGCTACTTCTATGTTTGTAATGGTAGTTCTAATGCTATGGCCAGCCAGGGACTGAGGATAGGCACCCATAAATATACAAATATAACAAGCAGATGATCTTTGCTCCTTGCAGACACCTGGCAGAGAATGAACACATAACACACAGGTTCAAAAAAAATGAGTCAATACCAAATGCCATATTAATTCCATTATTAATGTTTTGTTTGGAGGAAGGGGAACTTAAAATATAAGCTAAATTAAGACAAAACCAAGAAACAACACTGAGCACAAGGAGATGTTGGACGTGGGACAATAGGGAAGATAACAGGTGGGAAGTGGAAATGAGGTAGAGACTGAGAAAGAGAGAAGGCTGGGACAAACTGCACAAGGCAGAGAAATCCTGGCCAGACTTACAGGAAGTTTTCTTCTTGTTTGAATCCCCCTACTTTGGCTGCTTCTGCTGGGGTCTAGCTCAGTCTGGCTAATTTGTTCCCTCTTTGCTTTCTCCTTGGGTGGGATGTGCACTCATGTAGGTCTAGAAAAAGAGGTTCTGGTTTGGCTGCTTCAGCTAAAATCCAGATTTCTCATTCCTGATAAAGGCTTTGCAGCTCTGAGTATATTTGTGGGTGTGGGTAGGAAGCATTACCTCATCTCTGCTGGGTTTGCAGGCTCCAGAGCTCTCGATGCACCGAAGAATTCAGTTTGGGCTCTGTACCCAAAAGTGTGCCTGTCGTGTCTAGTGAAAGTGAAATGGAAGAGTATCAAATGCACTGAGGATTAGGCTTGTTACCCCGGGGATTTATTTGGCAGTGAATCATTTATTTACTGCTGTGTTAAAATTACGGTTGAATCTTGACCGAGGCAGTACCTAACCTTCTATTCTTGGAAATATAATGGCAAGGCAAATCTGGCATGAACTGAATTCCTTTAAGTTTTTTTAGCCCTGTAAGTCAGGGATCTTTCATACGTGGCTTTTCTGTTTAACCTGGTAAATTTTTGGCTGTTTTCTTTCTGACAGAAAGGGATCTATTGCAGAAATGTTCAGCCACCCTTCCTCTGTAGTAGCTTTGGTTGGGATCTTTACTTCCAGAAACTTCTGTTTAAAAAGGAGATTGAACTGTAGACGGTGACTTCAATGAAGACACCTTTTACACTTCAGACCTCAAGCGTGTCACCAGTAGTTAAAATGCTGGATGATCTCAGCTTTATCATCCATTTTGCCAAAAATCAGGGGAAGCGAGATTGGGCAGAAGTCTGGTTTTCTTTGTCTGGATTTCTGCCAATGTTTTGGTGGGAGCATCCAAGAGCTCTCTGTCACAGCACTGGGGAAAGTGGAGTTTCTGAATCCTGGCTGAGTACCTTCATTGCTGGGCCATTCTCTGTTGGAATAATGCATTGGATAGATTTATTGGAGGGCAGTGTAGGTATTGTGAAAAGTGAACAGGGTGATGATAACTAGGAACCAAACCAGGAAAATAAACTATTAAAATAATAAAAAGTGAAGGTGTCTGAGAAGAACCTGAGACATAAGTAGAGAATGTAGCAAAAAGAGAATGTCCAGAAGTTAATGGTTTTGCAGTGGAAAGTGTAAAAAGCAGGAAGCATGTTAGGAGTAAACTGGAACATTCCTTGGTCTGGAACATTTCTGTGGCTGTTTTACAAGGTTAAATTTAATTTAAATACATATTTCTCTTCTAGTTCTTACCATCATATAAAGCCAAGTAATTACTTTTTTTAAAACTTATTTTTAGCATTTGATTCATCAAATAGATCTACTTGCCTGAGTCCAAAGATCAGATTTAGGTTCCCAAGATAGAGATTCCCACTTGTAGGCAGGCTTGGCTTCTCAAGAGACTCACCTTGCTCAGTGCCTGTGGTGGAGCTGCAGCCAGTGAAACTGTAATGTGGCTGCAAGTGTTTGGTTTGGATTCTTTGCTTTTCCCTGCCCTGCTGCAGGAAAAGAACATCCACAGTGAGAGCCCACGGTCTCCAGGAACACCGTGCTGCTGCTAAAGACAATTACAGGCAGTGGTTGCTGGGCAATCAGCCACCAAGTAAACTGAGATCCCTTCCCATACTTACCTTGATTAATGATTTAGCTAGCCATAAAATACAATGTTATTTATAGTTTAGAGAGAAAGCCTGATGTTTTTCAGGGGAAATGAAACTGCATCTCATCTGTAAAAGCCTTCCTTCTGGTTCAAATAGGCTGAAGTTAGTATTATAAACACAGTCAATTTTATATAAACCTCTAGTATGTTTTAATGGCAAAACCCTTTACATTTACTAAGACAAATAATGCAAAAAGTGCCGAAGTTGACATAATTTTTAGTTCTTTTGGTTGACACTGTGAGGTTTTTTTTAAGAGAAACAAGTTACCTTCTTGTCAAATTATTTGTTTGCAGTGGTAGTGAGGTCTGATCCAGCTTTGGTCAGCATTCCATATGCTTTTGAGTAGTTAAAACACTACTCAAGCTAAAAATATCATGTTATAGAAAATACTTCTCAAAATTATTTTATTCTTTTGTTTAGTATCTAAATATAATAATTTTGATAGCAAAAGATGGAGCATTTTTTTTCCAACTGAGCAGAAACATTCTCTCAAAAATGAATATCAATATGCCAAGGTAATGCCATTTGAACAAATCCCATTTGGACAGCCAAAACTGTCTTTACCAAGTTCTATAAATATACTAAGAAATAGAAGAATGGCAACCACATACATGAGGCACAAATTGCCTTCAAAGTGTCCATGTAAATTTTCCCACAAAAATATGAAAGTGACATTCATTCACAATGTCAGAAGAATATTATTTTTATGCTTTGGCTCTACAGGCTTAACACATGCACTAACTTCTTTATGATTTGTTCTGTCTTAGGGCTATTTTCAGTGTAATCTTTTTATGGGGCTGTATTATGTATAAAAATATAGTTTTCTTGACATAAAGCATATGCTCATAGGTCCATAAAAATGCTCCTTCTTATGGGTGCCCAGGACCATTTATAATGTCTAAATGATTAATAGAGAAGAAAATTTATTTCTAAGTTAGGAAACCAGTCTGAAAGTTGCCTCTTTTTAAAAATTATTCTTTCTTATCAGAGACCAAGAACAAGGTTTAGTTAGTGCTCAGCTCAGCTAGCTAAATTTGGCTGGGTGCACTTGTAGCACTGCAGTGCTGCACCTGCATAATGCAAACAGAAATGTGTATATATGTGTCTGTGTATGTGTATAAACTCTTTTACAACCTTTAGAATAGAAAGATTGGCTACTCCACATCATTCAATTTTAGGTCTCTTGCAGCTTTCTTGTCTACTTCCTTAAAAAATGTGAGACAATTTGCAAACACTTTTAAGACAAAGTCTTTCTTGTGAAATAATTGCAATGGAAGTGGATGATATGTGAAGAAAAAGAAAATTAAAAATAACAAAAATCAAGTAGGCAATGATTTCCATGTCTTCCTTAATTTTTTTTTCCAGAATTAAGTACTATGTTATCACTAATAAGTTAAAAACCCTTAATGATTGATTTGTTTCACCCTGTACAGAGAGCAGATATTTATTGAACATGTTAAAAACCAATGTTGTAGAACTGCTTTATAGCTTTCAGACAAGTAGCTGTAATGGTGAGTTTGAATTCCTTTTCATCACACATGATATTCTGCCTTTGACTTTCCATTGTAAAACACTAAAGACCTGAAGAAATACACATTTTAATATTATACAGGGGCTCCGTAATTTCATATAAGCAGTTTTTCATTTGACATTTGGCATCAAAGAAAATCTATTAATAGCCTAGGCATCAGATTCTTCTCATGGTTGAAAGTTTTCACTTTCTCCATTATTAACCAAAGCATCTGGCCAAGATTGTTCCAGCTAAGAGGGAAAGTCAGTAATGAGGTCAGGACTTCCTCCATAATCTTGTTTCATTGATTACGAAGTGGCATGGTATCTTCTTTAATTCTGCTTTTCAAAGGAAAAAAAGAAAGAAGCTGTGCCTTCTTTCTAAGTACACTGGGCTTGGTTTGCATCAAGGGAGCACCTGAATTCTTTGCTCTTTACCTCCTGGGGCAGCACCTCAAGAGCACTCATATATCCACATGCTTACACTGGAAAGGGGAGTGGTATTTAATGACCATTTAATAAATACTTTATTCAATGAGGTTGCTCTAAGAAACAGATAACAAGACCTTTGCTGAGCTATATGGAATTAAGGGATGGGTTGATGACTTCTGGAAGCTGACCTGGAACAGAGACTAGACAGAGCAAGAGGATAAAGATATTTATTAAAAGGCCTCAATGGGTGCACTTGGGCTGCACAAGAGTCCAGCTGGACCACACTCAAGATGCCCCAAAATGGTCACAAAATGAACACCTGATCACAAGGTCCCACACTTTTATAAGTTCTGGTCCATCAGCATATTGGAGTTAATTATTGTCCAATTATAGCTTCAGGTTATGAAGCTCCATCCTCCTGGTTTGTTCTGTTCACTTCATCATTTTTTTTGTTCTTGGGGCTGAAAGTTGTCCTTGGTCCCAATCTGGAGAAGGAGTTGTTTTGTCTATCTACTCTGTGAAGAGAGCTTAGTAGCACTAAATATGAAACCCAGAACTAAAACATCACAGAATCAAAAAAGTATAAAAGCTAAAACCTAAGGCATCAAGGTACTTGCATCCAAAAAACTGCAGAGAAATAAAATTTTCACTTCTTTAGCTTTTGAGTCAAAGCAGTAGAGGGATGCCTAAAGAGGCTGACCTGGAACAGAGACCAGCCAGAGCAAAAGAATTAACCAGGGATTTATTAAGAGGCCTCACTGGGCACTCCTGGGCTGCACAAGAGCCTGACTGGACTACACCCAAAATGAACCCCAAAATGATTGCAAAATTTACAACCTGTCACAAGGTCTCACACTTTCATTAGTTCTGGTCCATTAGCATATTATAATCCATTGTCCAACCATAGCTTCAGGTTATGAAGCTCCATCCTCTATGGTTTTTTGTTCTCACCTCACCGTTGTTTATGTTCTTGGGCCTGAAATTTGTATTGGCTGTCCGTGGTGCCGAGCTGGAGAAGGAATTGTTTTGTCTGCCTGCCCTGTGAAGAGAGCTCACCAACACTGAACGTGAAACCCAGAACTACCCACTAAAACAGCCCAGAGTCTGAAAACACAAAACCTGAGGCACCAGAAGCTGCAGGACCTGTTCCACGACTGCCGCGTGCGCTTTCCTGGAAGGAGGAGTTGCCGGCCCCGTTCGTGGCAGGGGATTTTCCCGGTGGCTGGGCAGCCTCCCGTCTGCCTGCTGCCCATCCAGGGAGTGCCAGCCTCACCTCCCTGCTCCCTCCCTGCCAGTGGGAGCCCTCCTGGCGCTTCCATTGGCGTCCTGTCCTGGAGGTGGCTCCCAGGGCAGCAGTCTCCAGTACCAGCAGGGTTTTTGGGAGAGCTGGCCCCGGGTGTAAACCTTCAACAACTTCTGCTTTTGTTTGTCAACATAATGCAGGTTAGCAAAAGAAATTTTAGCAGAAAGGGCTGCAAGTTGTTTTTTTTATCACAGAGTTCAGTGTAATAAGAATTAGAAGTATTTTCAAATAGTTTGGATTTTATTTTTAGAGTTACAGATTATAAGCAAAGAGAAAGCATACCATAAATTAAACTTTTACATATGCAATACTAAAATTGTCTGCTTGCAGAGCTTTCATCTAGTTTAAGTCTCCTCAAAAATGCCTTGAAATTCCACAAATAAAATGACATTATTTGACAATAATTAAATCACAACAAGGAAAATAATTTTAAATAATAAATAATTTTAATGATATCTCAAAGTGGTTTCGTACAGAGATAGCATTTTCTGCACCCTGTAGTATCAAAAAACAATTAAAGTAATGATCTGATTTGATACACAGGCCATAAAATAACCCATAACTCTGTTCTTCAAATTTCCTATTAATTGTTTCAATCATGTCCATCTTTTTTTTTTCAAGTGTCATACTTGAAGAAAAAGCAAATGAAATCAAGCCCTCCCCTCCAGCATAAATTTGTATTATTGTTCTTGTCTGCTGTTAAATATGCAAAATCAATAACTTCCTCCTACTCTTAAGGTGACTTTCAAGTAATTGCTTGGCAGAACTTTATGTGCAGAGTGAATGCCACAAGCTGACTTTGTGTCATACAGGTTATGTGCTTCCTGGAAAAAGAGAGAACTATAATCTTGATCTTGGGGGTAACTTCCTTGTTTTATAAAAACCCATATTTTAATGCATGCACATGAAAAAAATATTAAATTGGACAAAATAATGCTAAAGTAATTTTGATTAGCAACAGAGACCGTATTATCATTTCTGTTGTCCGTAATTTTTTTTCAGAGAGACAAATTAGGAGACAGATATCTTAATTTCGTACCCTTTGTGTAATTTCCAAATCCTTCTTTTGTTGTCTTCCTTGTTTGAACAAATGAAAAAATTAACTTCGTGAGGTAACCTGATAGACTTCAGTTTGCTTGCTTTGTTTATTTGTGGGGTGGAATAATTCTGTTTCTTCTGTTCAAATTTCTGCGCAAGATCTCTCAATATAAGCCTGAGAGGCTTCTTTACCTTGAAAGAAAAGAAATCAATGGAATGATTTCCAAGAAATGAAGAAAATGAAGAAAATGAAGAAAACTTGGACTGTCTGTTCCACTTCCTAATAAAGCTTCAGGAGTAAAGGGTACATGGAGGCAGCTGTTGAAAGATTTGTGCCTTACAAAATAGTATTAATGTGGATGCTGGTGAAGAAGAGTGAAGGATAGTTTAGGAATTTCTATTTCATTTTCCAAAGTGTATATTTGTCTTTCAGGCTAAGACACCTTGTCCAGTAGATGGGGGATTTATCTTCCTGCCCCTTGTTTAGGCAATAAAGAGTGGCAGCCTTTCCTTTTTGGCTGAAAGACGCAAAAGAAGGAAAACTTGTGAATTCCTTTTCCTTCTTAACATTTTTGAGATACCTTTTTTAGCAGAAAATGTGTTTTCATGATTCAGTATCAATTTTTTTTTTATGTCATTGCATATGGAAATATACAGATACCATTTGGATGGTGGAGGCCTAGCTAAGGAGCCCATGGGACTGTGCCAGTGCACAAAGGACAAGGCTAGGAACAAAAAGTCATTGTTGGTTTATTTCAAGATGAACAACTTTCTCTCCAAAGCTACTGTCTTTTCCTGACCATTGGCAGAGAAGTAACTTTCCAGTACATTTGTGCTCAACAATCATCTTCCCAACCAGTTCCACCTCTTAAAATAAACTTTGTGTTATTTAAAAAGTTCATAAGTGAGAACAGATAAATTTGCAGTCCAAGTATTGTAATATCCTTAAAATGCCTTTAAAATGCTTGTCTGAGCTAGGGGAAAGCCATGGCTGCTGATTTCAGCGTTTTTTATGATTGGTGCTTATTCTCCCTTTTTTGACTCATCATGGTTGTTTCCTCTTCTTACCTAAAAGCTCAATATCTCCAGATATTGTTGTGTTTTCAGGTGTTCTCTGAAGGTAGATTTTCTTTGAGATACAAAACTCTGAACTGTCAGACTTCATGTTTCCTGTCACATCCTGTAGATACCTATTGATGTGTCAAAATAATCCTTGAAGTCCCAACATGGCACTGACATCACCAGCACAACTTCTCATCTTGTAGACCTCCTTGAGTTTGGTCAGTGGCTTTCTTCTGAAATCAATGATCATTTTCATTAGGAGTCTGAAATTTAAAAACTCTTCAGTGTCAGTGTCTGTTTTTAGATGAGCGTTCCATACTAAAGATGGTAGAAGTTTAAATGATCAAATATAGCCATCACTGGGCAAGTCAGTGACCTTGAAAATGCAAAATAAGAAGAGTGCCTAATTTGCAAATTACTGTATAATTGTCTGCTGTTAATAGAAATACACAATTCTTGCAGCATAATTACTGTGCTTTTTCTTTTCATTTCTTGTGACTTGTGTGTGAGTGTTGTTTGGGAATGAGACATTTGATCAAAACATAGTATTGACTAATTTAAAAGAATGAAGTCTGGAGTACATTTGAGAGTTTTTTTGGCCAGCTAAGCAATAATTGAGTATTTTTGCAATGGTTGGTTTCATAATGTGATGTCCGTAACTTGGATTTATCTGGGGTCTTTGTAAGTTCTGCTATCCTTAGCACACTGGAGAAAAAGGGAAGATGATGACCCAAGAAAAACATGTGAAAACTTCTCAGGGTAGAAGCTCCAGCATTTGGCAGTGCATGCCCTACTTAGCAATGTCTCACAGTGTGTGTGATAAGATTGTTTTAGGCTCTTCATGACTCACTACTCACTTTTTCAAAGCTTCAGATGTTTGTCTTATATTAAGAGAGAGGAAAAGTCCTACATAATTAGTTCTGTTTACTTGATTAATAGTTTTATTCATATACTAAGTGAAAAGTTCTGTTTACTTTAATAATTTTACCTGTATACTAAATGAAAGTGTTTCCCCTCAGATGACATGGCCAGAGCAAGAGACTTCCTTTTTTATGTCCAGTTCATTTAGCTTCTGGTAAAAAGAATGTCCTTTTCCCAGAAGTGGCTCCAACTCTTCCTTATTTGAGTTCCTATTAAGAAAGCTCTGCATAATACTGGTGTCTATACCCTGACTAGCATTACTGACTTTAGTAGGTTGGAATTTCTTACCTGGACTCAACTATTTCTCAAGAGTTTTTCCAAGGCTTGGAAGGCAGTTCAGGTCTGGAATGCAGAGCAGGAGGATGGGGGATGGACTGGGTTTCTAATGCTTAGTTGGAAGGTTTAACTTTTAAACCTGATACTCTGTATATTACCTGGCTGTTGTTTTTAAAATGGCAGATTTTTGGCAACTCCATGGTGTTCCTGAGGCCACAGCATGTAATTGTAAGAGAGAATGAGTGATTCTTTTGGAAGTAGAAACTTCTAATAAACTCAAATGAAATAAACAAGCTAGTGCTTCACTAAAACTGGGTTAGATTCCAAAATCAGGCTCTCAATAACTATGTGGTCCCCATGAAAATATTCTTCTGTATTGTTTATATTGTACTGGAGTTGATATATTCTTGAATGGAGTCCAACCCTTCCAGCAAAGGTGTTTTCCTAGTATACCTTTGGGTGCAAGCTGTATTTTTCCAGAGTAATTCATCTAGCTTGTAATAATGAATGGTTTCATAGAACTTACAAAGCTACCTTTAAAAATATCAAATTTAGGTCTTAGTGTTCCCCAAGCATGCTGTAGGATTGCAAAGAGAGCACAAATATGTGCTTTAATTCTGACAGAGTTTGTCTGATTTGAACTATACATGCACATGAGGTTACAGAGACCTTTAGCATCTCAGATTGGCCTAAAAAGCAGGAAATGAGTGCATCATCCGACAGGTATTGTGCACTGCAATTGTGCTGTGGTTAGCTCACGTCGAGTTTCAGTTAGACAAGAATGTGAAAGGACCATTTCATTAATAAGTAAATATCTGTGGCTGGCAGCTGACACACTGGGAAGTCATGGGCTTTGGAGGCTGCTGTCCCACACAAGTCCTGTCAGGCAGGTGATTGTCCTTGGGTGTTGTGCAAGGCCTCACCTCAGACTGGAACCCTTCAGAGTAAATGGCTGAAATTTGGAGTCTCGTTCTCTTAACGATATGGTGGCAAGAACAGTGGAATTTTTTAGTAAGAGAAAAATAAAATTATAGAAGTCTTAAGTAACCAGCAGCCTGTGTCATGTGTCATATTATGTAACATATCAAACTGTTATTTTCCCCTGCTTATGATGTGAGATATGCTTAAGACTTAATCACCCAAAGTTGTTAAGTAGAAATTGATTTAAAGTGTGTAATGATGTGTTTCTTAGAAATAATTGGTGTGATTAAAAATCCAGCTTTAATAACACAGCAGCATCAAGAAGTTTTTCATTCATTTTCCCTTTTCTTTTCATCAAAAATACTGGGTTTTAACACGATTACATTTTCCTTCCTAAAAAATGCTACTGCCCTCCTGTTTGCCATCCTGCATGTACACAATTACAGTCGTATGGAGTAAAGACAGAAACACACAGCCTCTTCAGAAGTGAGGATTTCAATAATAGATCTTGGTTCTTAAATCTGTGCTTTCTCAGTTCATGAGTAGTGGGAACTCCCTTAGGTAAAATTTTATAAAATAAGCATTGACTGTAACTGTCTTTTCCTTTTTTGGTTTCTGTTTGCTGAGAAGCTGCTGTGGTATCTGTTTAAAGACACATGCTGTAACAGTCATCTTGAATGCTGAAATGTATTGTCATTGTGCTTTGTGGTTTTCCAGTGATAGGTTACGGTCGTGGATTTGCTTTTTGGGTTTTTTATTTGAGTGGAGATGCCTTCACCTCACAGGCTTTGCATGCAACGTATTGTGCCTTTAGTAAAGGCACTTTTAGAGTGCTGATCTCTCTCTAGTGGGGATTTTTGACCTGTGCCCATATTCTTGGGTCAGCCATCAGGAGGTTACCTTGTGTGTCACAAGACAGGTTGGGGAGGTGCTGGTGCTGCTCAGGAGGAACCTGGCTGCTCTGGGGATGGGTGAACTCAGCTTTAAGTGCTAGAAAATGTTTGGTTAGAGCTGCCAGGAGTGCTCAGAGTCATCAGTGGATGACACTATGGGATATTTTTGATGTTTCTGGTCTGGCACCAAGTCCACCTGTTCTGGGAGATGCCACTGCCTCCTGCCTCAGCTCCATGGGACTAACTGTCCATTCACCCTCCTCACCCAAGAATCGTGACCCTTACTGGTCCTGCAGTGGGAGGAGGAAAGGTAGCAGAGGAGGAAGAGGCAAGGCTGAAATTGCTCAAAACTGTCCATGGTTTTTGATCGTTTCATCATTTTCAGGTTACTAGGATTCTGAACTTGGGACACGCAGGCATCCTTCACTGAGTGTTTTTTTTTCCTCTGATAGATAAGGACATGGCAAGTACTTTATGCTCTCTTCCTCATCCTACCCCCTGTGCAGAGACTGAGGAATAGAAGTAGTTGATTGTTTTCCTTCTGTGTCTGGAATGGTATTTTAAGGAGGATGCAGCATCAAGTGAGATAAACCAGCAATAAATTTACAAAGGGATTGCTGGAGGACTAAGAGGTTACTGAGTGGGGATGTACTGGAATGAAAGTGGTTCCTGCAGAATTTAGCATTTCAGTGAAAAGAATGGAACATCATCTCTGTTCTCAGGGAAAGGATTCTCTTAGAGCTAAATAAACTATTCTGAAGAATCAAGAAAATTAGAAACAAAAAGCTGAGGCCTAGCCTAGTAGCAATGGAGTGTACCTCATGGAAGCAACATGCAGTAGCTTGACTTCTTTTACACCTCTGAAGAAAACCTGACAAGTACTGTGCACCAGCAATCATGCAAAACCTCATCAGTTGTCAGGTACAGAGGGAGAAAAATCCTTTCCTTCCTTTATTCTTGCAGCTGAAATGGGGAGTTGGTTCACGCGCTTGTTTCAAGACTCCTAGTTTTCTGTTGCTATAATAAAATCTAGTTCTTGCTTCTAATGAAATTGGCAGCCAGCTTCCTCATAGGAAACACATTATCCCACAAATGAACGTGGGATTAAACCACTGATAAGTAACACCAAGGTATTTCGTTGGCCTTTCCTGCCCTTTGCTGGGTATGGATCAGAAGATGTGACAAAAGAAAAGGTATTCTCCTGGTAACAATCACTTCCACTCACATTACAGAAACTCAGAGAAGCAATACGTCTGCTTTCCTAGCAGTAAGCTCTTTTTAAAAGGCACAATTTCTCCCGCAATGCTGACAATTCTGGTTGAATTAGTCAACATCCTGCCCATATTTTTTCCATATCCTTGTTCTTGTGCCAGTGAGAGACATTTCTACATTTCACATTTAAGTATTCCTTTGCTATGGTCACAGCCATGTCTGTCTGACTTGCTTTACTTGATGCCTAAATGTCAGCTGAAGCTATTTGTAAGGGATCCAAATGAAAGTGTTATGCTGCTCATGTTATACAAGATTTTCCTTGTCTAGTAACCAGCATCTTTGGCAAGGAGGAAAAGATAGTAAATAAAATTTGGCAAGATTTTTATTATCTCAAGTTCTTTTTATTCCAAGAGATTTGTGTGGCTGCTACACTGAATCCTTTACATAATTTTTCCTAAATCATAATTACCATATCTGAATTTAGCCTTTTGTGCTGTAGAATTTATCTGTAAAGTGAACTAACACAAAACTGTCACTTCCACCATTTTAACATCTACTATTCCATTTAATTTAGATATATCTATTATTGCTTCTGTGCAAAGTACCTGTGTTTCTCAAAAAGAAAAATAACTTTCATGTCCTCAATGCTTTTTGCAATGCACTGTTCCCTGCTTGGCTCTGATGCCCAGTGAGTTTGAAATTGTTTTGTTTTTCTTTTTTCTTTTTTTTTCCCCCAAACTGGCATCATTGACAGTTGTTCTGTATTTATCATCTTCTCCTCAGAGAGTGTTTTATCTCGGCTACTTGATGATTGTTTAATGCAGTACAGTAAAGCTTGGACATGTTGCTGACCCCCATGGCTTGCGGGTTAATCCGGTTTGGTGCTGGAGCTTCCCTTGCTGCAGGAGAGCCACCAGCAGAGGCAGTGCAGCAGGGAAACGAGAGCTGACAAGGATGTGCATGAACCTGACCCTCGAGTATTCCAGAGGAGTTGCTCCCTTGGATAGGAGCAGTTTCCGAGGTGTGCTGGGCAGGCAAGGAGCTGAGCCTCTCTCAGCTCCGCGGATTCTGTGCATCTCTGATGTACAAGTGGGTTTTGTCCTACTTTGAATCAATCTTGCTTCACTGGCTCCTGATTAGAGAGTTCCTCCAGGTCATGGGCTGTTAGCAGACTCTCTCTGAGCGCATTAACACCTGCCAATGAGCCAATGTGCAGTATTGATGCTGAGCCAGCACAATTCCTGCTAAGGGTTTGACTGCTGCCTTTGCCACCTCGCTGAGGAACACCCCCAAGAGGGCTTAGTCTTCTCTGCCACCTTCCTGTGCCCTTGTCCCTGCTAGCAAAATCCTGCAAACCTTTAGAACTGAAAGGTGAGCAAAGAAAGTGGGACTTTTTGGTGCAACTGTGGAAAAGGCATTTCTTCTTCCTCTCTTTTTTTTTTTCCTGGCCCAGGATCGAATTCAACGACTAACCTGAAGCGTACTGAGTACTGTTTTTATATCCCATACTTTTAGCAATGGGGTAAAAAGAAAATCTGAGTACAAGGCACTGTCTGCACTGCTATAGGAGACTGATTTTGGGGAATGGTGGTGGCACACCAAGGGCAGAGCTACCACAAATGGGGAAGGACAATGGCTGTTGGCTCCCGGGGGTGTGCGCTGGGCAGCTCGCAGAGCTCAGCTGGCAGCAGGCACCGTGCACACTGGCATTGCTTAGGCAAACTGCAAGACAAATAGAGACTCAGACTTCAGGGTTTCAAATGAGAGGTAGCAAATGTACAATAAATTGGGAAAAGGGTCTTCAGGTTGTGTTGAAACCGGTGAATAGCAGAGGTTGGGTTTGCTGAGTAAGCGCTTTATGACAAAGGCATTCATTATCCTGGGGAGAATTATCTACTCCTAGTTGTGAGTCATGCTCCTCTCTTCTCCATCCTCCTTCCTTATTTAGCCAAGGAGAAACAAAATGCTGTGGGTCAAAGCCCAGCATTGTATACTCAAAACAAACACACACCCCACACTCCATTCATAAATAGTCACTTTTCGGTACTTTCCAAGTCAGAGGCTTAGCTGCAAATTAGAAGATGGAAAGTGTAAAAACAAATGTACCTACCCAGCACTGAGGAAAATTAATACCATGCAAAGTCAGCCATATAAAGGGCACAGATTAAGCCTGATATTAAAAAGCCTTTCCTGTGAAGAAATATATACTCTGGAACAGTTGTTTCTGAAAATTCATTTTCTGTTAAAGTAACTATGTTTAGGGTAGTTAATTATCCAAAA
>JAWWMU010000237.1:1970736-2000641 GCA_035048155.1 Cinnycerthia olivascens
TCAGGACTTAACAGCTCTCAAGAGTGTCTAGCTGAATAGTGGCAGGCTTCTAAATCTCAAATCAAGTGCTCTTCAAAGCACCTTACTTCACTTGAGATAAAAACTTGAGGCAGGTTTTTTCTATCTGGCCTATTCATCAAGTATAATCTACTGAATTGTTGACATTTCTAAACACTAAAGGGATTTTAGATCTTATTGCTCTAAAGAGACTTACTTGTAGTACAGAATAAAGAAGTGAAATGAAAAAAATACTGACACATGGAAAGTACAAAATGAAATAACTGAAAGCTGAAAGCAAATAGCTATAATTTGACATATAGTTTCTTTACAAAACACATTTTTTATGTAGGAATCAGCTCAAATGTTCAACCCTCCCCCTAGCTTTCCAATAAATAGCAATGTTTATTTTAATCAAAATTAGTCACAAAAGTCTTGCATTTAATGTGATACCAATTTTTGTGATTCACACTTAACTTATTTTCATTTATTTCATATATTTATATTTTCATTTCACTGAGACCTGCTGTCTGAAACAGAGTTGTTTAAAAATAATTTAGTGTGACCTGTCTTTTAACCTTTCCCCTTCTCATTCTGTGTTTAAAGTTCCTTTAAAGCATGGGTTTCCCAAAGGGTGGGCAGAATGATCACTTGGTCACCAATGCAATTTCTCTCTCCTTTTAATAAGTAATATCAATCACTGAATAAAAATATGCCACCATGAGTTTTCATACCAAAAGAGGCTGAGCCAATATTACAGAGATTATAAATTATGCTTCAGGGGTTTCTGAAAGGTTATTTGGAAGTAACACTACAAAAGGCTTTCTTACCTGGGGTTTTAAACTGCAGCCCTAGATCACGGGGGATTAATGCTGAGGAGATATTAGAATATGAATTATGTAATGTCTGCATCCTTACCTGGGAGTTACAGGAGCTGAACATGCTTCCCATACCAGTGCCAGTTTCAGGGTGAGAAGACAATGAGAGCAGAAATACCATATTTTTTCCTCTTCTGGCCTCCTTTTGCCTTAGCATGAAGTGTCTCCCAGTGGCATTTGACACTGCAGAGCTGAAGTTTCTAGCTTATGAAAAGCTGAAAAAATAAAATGGTCGTCTGTTTAGCATCCCTGGTTTGTAAATGTGCAGAGTATTGTAAACCAGCAATACATTTATCTATCTAAGTGATACTTGTTTTTAAAACAGAGGCTAGTAGCAGTAGTTTGCACTTAGCCCTTTTTCTCGCACTGTTTTAAAATGATTGAATAATTTGTGTTCCTCCACACACGATGATCCTGCTAGGCAGACCCAGAAAATACCTGTAGCAAAGAAGAGCTTGTCCATGCATGAAAAGCAAAATGAAAAAAAAAAAAAAAAAAAAAAAAAAAGGGATAAGAAGCTCTAGAAAATTAGTCTGCTTCAAAAAGCTATTAAATTGTTCCTGTCCCTGAAGCTTTACAAATGTGATAATTGTTGTGTTCTGGTGGTGTAATATGTTTCTGCACCAAGCTGAGGCACTTCCCTGCTGCTGAAGCCCTCGTGTCTGTGGCACAGGGGCAGTGAATCTTCTCTGTGGGCAGCCTGTGCTCCAGGTCTGAACACCCAGAGATGCTTCACAGCCCTGCTGGGCTGCCTAGCAGGGGAAATTTTTTTAATTCCAGCCGACTTTAAAAAGTAAATAGACAGTACTGGGCTGTTCCTGGTATAAAACAATACCCACACCCCATGCCACCCCCAGCTAATTTTTTTTTTTTTTTAATTGGCAAACCATCATTGAAATGCACTTGTGTTGGAGACTTACCAGTGTAAGTTACCTGTCTTGGAGCAGAAGTGGTGAAATCCGTCTCGACAATTTTGTCAAAGGCAGAATACATTTTATCAGTTAATTGGTGCAGTTGCACACCCTCAGTAAAGGGTTTTAAAGGAGGATATTCATAAGTTTTCTGAAACATGGCGTGACTGAGACAGAAGCCTGGTAAATTACAGTGAACTTTGCAGATAGTTTTGGATGCAGACTCAAATATTTGTTTAGGTTTTCAATTTAGCTGAAATTTTAGAGGGTGACAGCAACACTGTCATCCTGGAACAGATGCTCCTGCTCTGAATGCTGTGTCTCCCTCCTCCTCACATACACAGCTTTTGTTTGTACACACAGTGCCTTGAACACTTCTCAAGCTTCCCAGTAGAGAGGCTCGAGTTGTTGTAGAGCGTCGTGGGCATCCCCAGCAGCTCTGGAGCGTTTCCAGTGAGCCATCTGTGGTGTGATAGGAGATCTGTACTCCGTGGCAGGCTGAATGTCATTCAAAGAAGGAGTAGACACAGTGCAGGCACTCATGCAATGAGAAGCTCCACAGAGCTGGAGGACTGAATTCCTCCCCTTGACCTTTTAGACTCCCAAGTTAAGAAACTTGGTTTGAGCTGGTTCAGGTTTTCTGAATAACCAGCAGACACTTGCAAGGAGGACTCATCCCACCGAGTCTATAATGTAGGTTAGGCTGAATGGCTGACTTGTAGGCAGCTGCAATTAGGTTGAATGAATCTGTCAGGGAAGAGAATGTGACATTAACATCAGCATCCACTGGGGATGTCCTGAGAGCCCTGGCATTACTCAAACTCACATCACGCTCCTCTTACGTAAGCTCAGGGAGGAGATATTCAGCAAAAAGAACAGATCCACAGGAGAAATGTCCTTGCTTTGGACACAGATGCTAACATCAGACTCATGAACTGCTACTTGAATTTAGAACAGTATTTTCCTTCAGGATTTAGACGATACATTCCAATCTCAACTATAACATGCCTAGATTAATACATCTCTTCCTGGCCTCCATCTTTCCCTTTCTTCACTCCATCTTTTCTTCATCACTTAATTTCTTTCCCTGTGGCTGTTCTCTTTCACTCACCTTTCTAAACATTACTTTTTCAGTTGGAAGGATTAAAAAAAAGCTTTGGCATTAACATGGTATGTGTACATGATTATATTTTTTCCTTCTGCCTTGATATTTTGTCTTTTTTCTTTTTCCCCCATTTTATGTATTCAGACCATAAACTCTTCAAGACAGAGACAGTCTTTCAATTTGTGCCTGATAAGAGCTGTATCAGTTTTACTATAGTGTGCTATGAATGTATTTAGTCCAGTTCTGCTTGTAAGATTACCTCAGTTTCTCTGAATTTTGGGTCAGGGAAGCAGATGAACACGTGCAGTCCTTGGGCAGCCTGTGACCATCACTGATGGATCCAACCCTGTTTGTGAGATAGGGAGCTTCTTCATTATCATTAGAGACTGCAGCTGGAGCCTGAAGTGGGTCTGTTCCTTGGATGTGTGATTTGGCCCCTCATGGTGCCAAACACTGGGAATTCTCAGGAGTCAGAGAAGGCAAATCTCAAATCTTCCTGGGGTTTTTATCTTTCCCTCGAGTCCCTTCACATGTAACAAATCCATGTGTTGGAATTTTTCTTCGAATGAGTTTGTTTGGACAGTTGTCTGTGCTTTCCTTTCCTGTCGCTGAAAATAATGCCTGGAGCTGCACATCCATAAACCCACCCATCTCTACTCAGTCTGGAACTGGGACTCCTTCAGCCGCCCAAAATACCCCAAGGGATGCATTTTGCACAAACATGTACAAAATTGGATTGTATTGGTACAAGCAAATATCTCTGAACAACAGCCAGTGTTATAAAACTAAGGTTTAAATTCAGGCTCAGGAATGCAGATTTCTGGTCAGAAAACAGAAGCAGTACCATGTGGCACATCCAAATAAATCAGCAGAGTCCCAAGTTGAATCCTCCTGGATGTTATCATGACCCTTCTGTAAAGCACAGTGTTCTGAAATGTGAAATGAATTTTTGCAAAGTCTATCCTAAAAGGAAGCAGGTTTATTAATGGTTGTTAATTTTTCCACATGCCCTTGAAAATGCTGTTTAAATAATCTGTTTGTGCTATTGGAAACACACAATAAAACATCACTGTTCTCTAAGTGAGGTGAAAGTGAGAATTACCCTGGTTTTATTTTACATTCTCTAAGTGATAGAAAATAAGAGTTTTCGAATTGTGCTCAAATATTCTCCAAGTATTATCTATCCTTTAACAGACAGACTTATATAGGCAGTTTATTTCTCAGTTATTCTTACAGGAAGCCTTCTCTCAACACCTAGTGTTAGCAACAGTTAACATCGTGATGGCTTGGGTTGTGCTTTAACTTTAAAAAAAAAGTGAAATAGGACGTGCATATGGTAAATGTAATCATTTTAATGTGAGTTGATATAGTTGTAGTTTCTTGTAAGTCAATCACAGTTGTAGAAAGTGTAGAAAATGTAGAAAAGTTGTTTAAAATGTAGAAAATTTTAGAATGCTCTTTTTAAAAGTCAAGTCTTTTGTCCTTTATGACCAGTTTAGAAAATGTATCCCTGTGATCTGAAAAAGGTGATGTAGTGTCAATGAATACAACAGAACAAGAAGAAACTGAGTTCATGTCCCTTATACAGAAAAATAGTTACCAGGTATTTTATCTCCTGAATTTGTTAAAATACTGAGCAAATTGTAAAATGAACAGGAACGTAAAAGATTCACAGTGAATGGTTTAAGAAGAGTTTGTGTAAGTCTGAAATGCAGCTATGAGAGAAAAGTTTGGCTCCATTCTCTCCACAAGATAAATGTTGTTGGTTGTCAGACACCATCATTATTTGTGAACCAAATTTCACAACAGCCTTATGATTTCTGCCTGACACAGGTCTAGGCCAGTTGGGGTGACTTTTCTGTTCCTTGCTGGGAGAGCTAATAATGTGTTCAGTGGCCAAGTGCTTATTGTTTAATCATTGAGAAGTGAACTTACATTAACTCAGAAGTTTTATTACTGTGTGGCAGTTATGAAATGTTTGTATATTTTCATTATGATATTTTGGTGTGTGAGTAATTACAAAGTTATGTCCATATAAGTGATATGTCACTCCAGTAGACTACATATCCTATAAAAGAGAATTAATTTCATCAGAATACAGATATCTGGGTGCCCCTCCACGGGTGACCGTGGCAAGAGAAGAAGCCAAAACTTGTAGTAACCTCCATGTCAAATATTTGAGAAAAGCCTTTCTCTCTGGAAGAAATTTAGCATTGTACCCACACATCTTTGTGTTGATATCAAGCCCAAAGGTGGAAGTTACTACTCGTAATTAAAAGTAGGTGATAATGAAAGGACATAAAGGGGGAATCATCATGCAAGTGGTGGGTTGTGGGTAGCAGAAGCAAGAAGAAGCAGGGCAGGAGCTCAGCCTTCCTGCCACGCTCTGTCCCCGTTCTGTCTCCTGGGGCTTTAGGGAATGGGGAGAGCTCTGCTTCAAAGAGAAGCAAGTAGGATGTAAAGCTCCCCAACTAAGAGTCTGCATCTTTCATTTTCCCAGCATTCCTAAAATTCTTCTCCCCACCCCCCTCTTCCCCCTAAACCAAATCCCTTCAGCTTTGGTGACTTCAGTCTTCATGGAGCTGTAGCAAATGGAAGTGGAAGGGATCTGGAGAGGTCATTAACCCATCTCCCTGCCCCAAGGCAAGGCTGCAGCCATAGTAGACTAATAAGCTTTTTTTTTTTCTGGTCAAAGATCCGTAGAAATGAATTGTAGAGATTTTTGGGAAATTTGGGCCCAGTTGTTAAAGCTTCATGTAGTTGTTAACAGAGTTATAAAGGTTGACTTCAGTGAAATTACTGTAATATGAATCAAATTAAGAACAATCACTTCATTTTTAATGACATTTGGTGATTTTGCAACACTCATATTATTATGTATTTTTTGCTATGGTATTACACTTAAAATAGGTATGAAAATGCAATAAAGATTTTGGAGTAAGATACAGAATTACTTGGGATTTAGATTTGTGCCAATATACATATATCTGCTTATCACATTGTTGCTAAAAACTGTTGTAACCTTTATTGCTTAAAGCATTTTGCAGAATATGTGATTTTTGTAGCCCTCTCTAAGACAATCCCCTTGATACAGTAAGATACACTGGTGCAAGTACTTATTAGTGTTTTTATATAGTAGGATTTTAAAAATAAATTGACCCTAACCAAAGGAAGCAGCCCCCTGGAAGTTCCTAGAATAGCCATGGTGTGGATCTTTACATCCCAGAAAACCATCGGTGAATATTTGGTCCTCTGGACTAGTCTCACTGATTGCTCTGTGTCCCTTCTCCTTTTATATAATCTCATCTTCCACTTCTGCCTTTTTTTTTTTTCCCCCTGTTGAGAACAAATAAAGTAATTAGAAGTTTTCTTCAGGCAGAGGGAGGAGCAGACACCAAGTATGTACTAAGTTTTGTCTAAACTGTTTTCCTTTCGTAATGCATGCCCTAAAGCTGTGTGCTTAGCTGAGTTCAGTGTAATTGTTCCTACCCTGCAAAGCCTTCCTGGCTGCCCAAAAGCCAGTGAATGAAAATTAAGAGTCTGATTTTGAAGATCCCGAGTTTAAACCTTCCTGAGAACCTCCATGGCTGAAGATGTTGTGTGATCATGTAATTAAAAACACTGTAATAATGCAGATACACAATTAATTTTGCACAAAGGAAGTTTGCTCCAGCATTCCCTAGTTTTTTATGGATAAACTTTACCTTCCATTAGTTTATTTTCAAGAAGTTATCCCAAGGAGGGTGATTATAGGACTCTGCTTTCACATGCACATTCACTTTTGCCACGTTATGACCATTTTGCCTTAAAATACTGCTGCCCTGCCAGCTCGCCCTTGGCTGCAGAAAGTTTTGTATTTCTGGAATATGTTATTGAAAATATTAAATTATTTTAAATCATTTTATATCTAGTAAACCCAGGGATGGTTTTTTGCTGTCCTGTGAAAACAAGGGGACGCCTGGTGCTGAATTTGAACTCAGGCTTTAGAAACAGGACAAGGGGGTGGGAACAGAAGCAAGAGAAATACAGGATTGTCAGGGGAAAGGGAAATACAGGATTGTCAGGGGCAAGAATGAAGAGCTTGGGTGCAGAAAGCTGAGACTGGGGGCTGCAGATGACCAGAGAAGAGACATTTTTGTCATGAAAAGCAGCTGTGGGATGGAAGGCCTGGACAAGGATTGGGATGGTCAACGTTTGCAAAACCACCCCTGATTCTTGCCAGACTGATCAGAGAAAGAGAGCTTGAAAGAGATGGAGGTCAGAGCCTGGGAAATAACAGAGAAGTCTGTCCACTAGAAAACATTTGGTGCTTAACTGGGACTTTTAAGGTGATTGCTTGTCTGTGGTCAGCAAATATCTGTGAAAATGTCAGTTCTGTGGTGCTGGTCTTCCAGAAGGGTCACAGCCTGTTCATACCATCACTTACTGCCTTAGTTCAAGTGACCACAATGTCCCTATTGGTGCCAAAAATAAAGGCCAGTTGCTTAAATGTGGATGTCTCTATAATGCCATGCAGTGAATTTCCTGCTTGTGGCTTAACATTTAGAATATTTTTAAATGGTGTTAAAATATTTATTAGGACTAATATTTTCAGCCCTGTATATGGGCACAGAGAATTTCTCCATGCAGAAAATTTCTCCACACAGAAAATGTAAGGAGTGTTTTTTTTTAAATACCTGTGCAGGCTTTGTTCGCAGGGAACATGTGCATGTCCAGTGATTCAGATCTTAATGACAGGATAATGCTCAGCTGTTTTCAAAGGACTCTGGAGTGGTTTGTTGTTCAGAATACGTCTGATCTAAGGATGGATGTGGTATATGCAGTGAAATGTGCTTCCTGGAGAACCAGCAATTTTTTATTAACGTTTGAATGTTGGGATTGTAGAGGAATGGATTGTAGAGGAAAGGATTGCAGGAGGAATGGTCTCATAATTAAGACATGGAAGGATATCATGGAAGGCATGATGTGTGTCTCTGCCAATACCACTGAACTTCTGTGTGATCATGTTGCTTCAATGCAGCATTTTTGTTTCAATACTCCTATTCTGTGTCTCCTGCTTTCTGAGTGCCTGATTTGGAGGTTCTTGAAGAGATACTAAGCACTCAGCTGCAAATGAAGTTAGCATTTGAACATGTGATTCTGTAAAAAGCTAAACATTCCGGAAAAGCAAGTCCTGATTGCCTCAGATTCTGTTTCTGAAATTAGTAGATACCTTTTGCTATGTGTTTTATGTGCCTCAATTCCCTCTCTCTAAAATGGAGGTAACTTTGCTGCCTTCTCTCCCAAGAATATTAGGAAAATAACACAGTTGGTATTTTTGAAGCATTCAAGTGCTATGTACTGACATGTGCTATTGAAAAGCCATTCTGTCTTCAGAACAAGGTTTGAATAGTGTACAATACATATGTCAGAAAAGTTCAGAGTAAACACTGACAAGAAAATAAAATGCTGAATAGCCAGTCACTAAATGAGCACTGTGCATCCTCTTCAATGAAGAATATGGGCAAGGACAGTATATGTCTGTATAATGAAATTCTGTATCATAACAAATGCATTTGTAAAAGTCTAACTCACTTCCAACATCCAATCTAAGGATCTTTAATTTTTTACCTTTCCTATCTAAATCTTTGCAAATTTATAGACATTCTTCTGTCTATTTTCTGTTTAGAATAAATATTAGCAAACAAACACTGACATAAAAGCATTGACATAAAAGGGTTTTTTTTTGTTTTCTGACCATGCTTTCAAGTCCAGGGCGGGGTGGCAGCGTTTGCAGTTGTTCCCTGTCTGTGATATTGAGTCAGTCCCTGCATGAGATGGGTTTGCTGAGTCTTGGTTCTGTTTGCTCTTCACCACCTTGCTCAGAATCCATTTGGCAGACCTGGCAAAGGGGCAGTAATATCAGGTGTTCCCTAGGAGAAGCCTCCTCTCCTGTTCCTGGTGAGGGCACAGAGATGCCAGCAGGGAGTGGGAGAAGGTTGGATTAGTTCACTTGTCTCTCCACCTCCCACTTCCCCCTGCCAGCAAAGTACTGTACACTCTTTTAGAAAGAAAACGGGATTGAAAGATCTGCCAAGTGCTCCCCTGTGCTTTCCCAGCTTCTCCTTCTCCTCTGCTTTTCCGTGGTCACAGCCCTTCCCAGGCAGTCCGAACTGTCCAGTGGCTCTCCCCAAACTTTGCTCAGCAGCCAGGGGAGAAGGGCCCGTGCAGTCCACAGCCACAGCCAGGCTTGACCTTCCCTGGAGTAAGGGGAGAGCTGTGGCTGAAGGATGAAGGGCTGAAGGACGCCGTGCCACAGCACTGGTTTAGTACAGTGACATGTCAGAGCTGCAGAGTTACTGTGTGCTAATCACAGGGGCTGGGGGTGCATGCGTGGCTCGTGTTTCACAGGCACAATGCTGTCAATAAATACACACCTTTCTCCTCTTTCAGCACTGGGGTATGGTATCCCACCCTGGGCACAGGCTGTCCTGCTCCTCATGCACTGCTCTGTGCACTTCCTTCCCCTGGAGAAAATAGCAACGCAGTTCTCCTCCCAGTGCTGCCCACAGCCAGGAGTGGCCAGTGGTAGGAAGCCCTTGGAGCATCTCTCGAGTTCCACCCAGCTGCACAGGCGCAGAACCAGCAAGGAATTCAACATTGTAAATTCAGGGATATCCTGTGCTTTTTAATCGAATTCTTACGATGCAGAAGTTCCACAAGTATTGGAGAAAAGGAAGCTGTGTTTAGGTGTGATCAAAGCAAAAATGTAGCAAAAGCTGAGAATAAGGATAGTCCACACAGCCTCCTAATACAGTTTTGCAGCTACCACTGTTCTCCTGTTCCCTTCAGAAGCAAGTGCATTTTAAAAGAACTACCCAGTTTAGCCTTTGCCTGCTAAATGTTTCAAGAAATATGCTCCTTTCATGATACCAGTTTCATAAATTATTGTACTGTGCAGAAGATGCTCTACTGTCTCATCTGACCAGCTTTCAGTGCCTCGCTGGCTCCAAAAGCAAGCCAGTAACCTAAGCAAGTAAAGCCTCAGTTTTCCATTAATTTTCACCTTACTTTACAAAAGCTAAATGGTAATGTTATGTCCTATATATATTTTTTAAATATTTCTGTAAAAGATCCTCTGAGGGTGAGTGGAAATATTTTTGTCACAGTTGAAAAATAAGGTTTATTCTGCAAGGACCATGTGCTTGTGGGCAGCCTCTGTCTCTGTTTCCCCATCTGTAAACTGGATTTAATGTTCCTACAACTCACTGGGGAGGGCAGGCTTTGATTAACATGTATTATTGCCTTATACAAATGCAACTACTGTCACTGCTTGGTTTTATTTGCCACTATCAGTAGAATACGGAGAGGAGACATGTAGCAGAATAATGTGCAACCAGGACGAGCCCTCTCCATTTTTTGTCATTATATAATTTGTTTTCAGATCCGTGTCACCATTGTGAGCATATTTAAAATAAAACTATACTTACACTGTAGTGCTGTAGAAATCAAATAATTTGATGTAGAGGACGACATGAAATTTCAAATTAGCGATCTAAAACTGTTACACGACGACACACTGGTTGTTAAGGGGAAAATACCCGTAGATACAATTGAGCAAATTTGTATTTTGCTTCATAAGGAAAAAAAAATCTATTCCAATTTTCAGCATCAAATACGTTGAAAACTCACAAAACTGTTGCCGGGTCAGCCTAGAAGAGTGTCTGGGAAGTGCTTTATTTGTGTGAGCAAACACGGATCAGTCAGGAAAGCGCCCGCATTTCAAAACGCGCTGTGCAATAAATGAATTCTGCCGCATTTATTTTATTTTTTTTTTTCCTCTCTCTCTCTCTCTCCATGTTTTCCTCTCTCTGTCTCTTTCCTGCCTCTCTCTCTCCCCATCTCTCGGAAACCCTCCTGCCACAGCGGCTGCATTTGCCTCCAGACCTGTCAGGCACAGTGAGCCGTGCGAGCAAACAGGACCTGGCAGGCTCCACCGGACTGCTGAGCTCAGGATGCGGCGCCGCGGCCATGGGCAAGAGGCACCTGGACTTCTAGTGGCTTCCACTTAGCAGCTCCACTCACATTCCTGTGACACGCTAATCATGAGTGTTAATGACTGCTGCAAATATTTTTCTTAATGATTTGACCCGGCAGTCTTTAAAATGAGTGTTTTTAAAAATAACGTTGGTGTGATGCCTTCCTTTTTTTTTTTTTTTTTTTTTTTTTTTAATGTTCTGGTTTCTTTGTGCTAATTTTTGGCCTTGTTTAGATTTCGCTTTTCATTAAAGCTTATGTTGAATCCTGCCATTGTTCTGCTCCACTGGAAAGAGGTAGCATTTTGTTCCTTAAAATACAAAATTTGTGATTACCCTTCCATGTCTTTTTTTTTTTTTTACATTAAAAAATAAAGGGATATTTTTCCCCAAAGAATTTTTTATATACTTACATATAATATTTTGTATGGATATTGAGTTTGTTGAAATAAAGGAATGGAACTAAGCAATTCATTGTCATGTGTTATTCAAATGGCAAACTATACACTTTTTAAAAGATCTATTCCTGTAGCTGAAATACCATTCTGAAATTAAATTTCAGGAAATCTCGACATCGTTTTATTAAACATGTAATAATAAATTTATAATATATAAGATAGCTTTTATTTTAATATGCCAGTAATTGAGGATGGGGTGGGGAGGTGTTAAATCAGAATATATTATAGATAATTACTTTGCCTTATGGCTTACTACATGCATTAAAATGCACTTGAATGGAATTTCCTAACCAGAGAGGAAAGAATTGATTTCCTTATGTGGTTCAAAACAGTAATCCTAAACAATTGAAGTCAGCACTATGAAATTATGTCAACAGACATAATTCAAGATTGAAATTCAAACCGACAGCTACATTAATGCTGGGAAACCAGGAGAGTGCATTTGAGCTGGGGGAAGGATATCACAGTGAGCTGGTCTGAAGCAGGGCACAACACACAAGTAATTCAGGCTTTTGTACCCTCAGATATACAATTTGTGAACTTGTAACTGTTGTGTGTGTGTCCCTGTGTCTCTCTCATCAAACAAAGGAACAGGGAAGCAAAGCTGACCTGGGAATTAAAGTGGTTTGCATTCTTTCTTCTGAGGCTGACTTCCATTTTGAAAGGTAATATCTTCTTCTCTGCAGAACTTCCAAGCCACCCAGCTGTAAGATTGCATTACGGTTTCAAAATTTAGTCCTTATAATAGTGTATTACATGGCTGGAGTGAAATTGAGTCTTCAAAGAACGTGTTAATAGGATGCAATAATGGTAACATATTTTGATGGGTTTGGAACCAAGACTTGAAGAAGTGGTTTGCTTTTTTTTTTTTTCCCCTGCAATCCAGGTTCTACTTTATTTTTTTCTTGACAACGCTGTGTAAAACAAAGACATAGCTTTTAAAACTGTCTAACTAATATGATGAATGTCAATCACTTAAAAAACTCCACTGTAGCATAAACACATACTGTATACAGCTTTTATTCTGAATTAGAATAATTGAATCAATGACAGTGATTTGCCAGGATGTCAAATCTATCCATCATATCCTGTCACTACCAGTTTATTTTTTGTGATCAAAATCAAAAAGACTACTATTTTGTCATCAGCTATTTCATTAGTAGTAACAATCAGGTTTTCTCTTCTATATTTTTTAGATATGCCTGTTATATTTTTCATTTCTAAAGACACAAATCCTTTTTAAATCTTTTCAAAATAAAGTTTCAGAACTGAACTGTCAGTTTAGTGAAGAAAAAAGACATCTTCTTTCCTATGCCAACATATTTAAAATATTATCATTGATGTCTCAAACATTTTTTCTGTTTTTGCATTATGTGTAACACTGAATGGAAGTTCTCATTAGATACATAATTGTGCCTTTTGAAAGCATGAAATAATTTAAATACTTTGGATAAAGTGATTTTTAACAAAGGTGAAGTTTTACATAGTGTGTCTTTTTAATGTAAATAACAGAAAACACAGTATTTCTCTGTGGAATATAAAATCACAAGACATATAAATTGCTGCCAACATATTTAAATAGGTCATTGACTTAGCATGCAGAGGAGAAAATATCATGCAAGTCACAGTCCCATTTGTAGTTGGGATATTACCTGAAGACTGTGAGTGAGCAGCATGTGCATGCCACATGTGTGTCTGTCTGTCTGTGCGCCCTGTGCGTCTGTGCAGCTTCACTTTCCAAAACTTCAGCAGGGTGACATCAAAGGAATAGAAGGATTTTATTTTTGAGTAATAAAAGGAACTCCTTCTACAAACCTGCATTAGTCTGGGGTTTTTCTGAGTCCCTGGACGTGCTTTGTAGAGGGTTGGAGAATGCTGGTGGCGCAGGTGTTGTTCACCTCCGGCCGAGGCATGGAGCAAAATTTCTCTGCTTTTCTTCCAAAATCTCCTCCCAGTTACAACTGCCTGTGACAGTGGCTTGGCTAATCCAGCAAGCCGATAGGGGAGACAGAGCTCTGGATGTGCCACCTGAGAGCAGGTGGAGAGAGGGTGGGTAGAGGGAAGATATGGGAGAGATAGAGGGCAGGTCCTGGGTGTGGTACAGTGTGGATAAAGATTTCAGTTGTGGCACCAGCAGCAGTTTTGACTCAGGCATCCAGAGAAATGTTTCCCTGGTGATTTTTCCCCATAACCACTCTGTGCCTGTCGAGCTCCTGTGCATAAAACAAAACCTTCTTCTTCAGCTCTGTCTTGCCTTGACTCAAAGGCAAATGTCTGCCCGAGGGGAGCAGCTCAGGTAATCGAAGAACGGGCACAGCCTCTGCTGACAGGCTGTGGCAAGGTGCTCCCAGAGCCTTTTGGCATCTCCAGAGGCCCCTTGCTGGCCTGGATGGAAGGTCTGTGCCATCCTCACTCCTGCTCAGAGGCCTCCTCTCCGCAGGGATTGAAGAATGAGAGGGTTCTGTTTATTGCAGTTTTTCAAGCAGAACTTCCTACCTTCTAGCAGGCTACGAACTGAAACCACCAGACTCAGCAGGGAAACAAGAGATTCATCCCAGTTGAAGACGTTCCCAATTCAGCACAGGAACCTGATCTTCACAGGGATTGTGACACACAGTCAAGAAAGCAGTAATGAAATTTAAAACGTTGTGCCTTTAATATGTCAAATAAGAATTCTTTCTATAATTTCTGTTGTGTTGAAGTTTTCAAAATATAAGTATTTGGAACATGAGAAGAATATTATTGTGGATGTCTTTTTCTCTGTTTGTAAAGACATTTCAAAAGCAATTTCCAGGGTGCAGCTGAATTCAATTTTCTGTGACAGTAGCTACAAGCATCTGGAAATGGTCATTCAGCTACTCCAGATTTGATACCTGTGGTAGTACACAACTGGTTTAATATTTAAATTTGATATTAAGTATTGATGCTGTTCCAAACACAGCTTTTGGGAAGGTGCAAAAGCCTAACTTAAAGTGATCTTTTACCATGCCAGCATTGGAAGGTGAGCTGTTCATCAAGTTTCTCTGAAACCACAAGGTTGTAACACATCCCATTAAAAATGTGTCTGTACTACAAGAACTAAACTCAAACGCACACACTCACATGTATTAAACAAGTATTTCTCCAGGATCACCTATTAGAAATTTAGTTAAAATGTTCTTCTTCTTTTGCCTGTGCTGAAGAAACATCATAACTACAGAGCACAACAGAAATAGAAAAGAAGATCCTTTTGTGCCTTTAAGAGATGGTGGAAGCAATTCCTATCCCCCATGTCATCTCTTGGGATTTCTGTTTTCTCTTGTGAGCTACATGAGTGCAAGACCTGCCTACATTGCTTTTTTTAATCACACTGAGCACATGATAGTGTTTATTCAATAATAAATGCACCTGTGTAGAGGAAAAGAATGCAAGTGAATCCTCTTCATCTTAGGGAAAAAAGGCATCACACATGGTGGGGGTCATGTAAGAAAACAAAAATTCCACCACTCTTTTTTTTTTTCAGATTCTATTTAATATAAGCAAATGTTAGACTCTTTTTCTTTTCTTTTAAAAAAAAAAAAAAAAAGAAAAGAAAGAAAAAACTCCTGTATCTCAGCATCCGAGTAGATGGATCTTTCAGGATTGTTGGGCCTCAAGCATCCTGGAGCATCTGCTGAAAATTTGGCTGCTTATTTAAACTCTGCCTTTAAACAATTTAGAAATTTATCAAGCACATCAAACTAATTTACAGGCCTCCTGTTCGTATCAAAACAAAGATGTCTTTTTTCTTTTCAGCATTTTATTGCATGAAAGTGTCCTGGACATGCAGAACTTAATTTGAAAAGTCTTCCAGAGAAGTCAGTGATAGTTTAGACCAGGAGCAGCCTGGTCAGGTAAGGCCCAGAGGATCTTTTACAATTTAGCAGATCTAGAGAATTTTTAACTGCATATTCCTCTATATATGTATTTCAATGTCTTCTGGCTTTGAAGATAAATGAAAACCCCAAAATACAGCTTGAATTTTTTTTTTTTAAAAGTATGCTGGCAGAGTTTGAGTCTGAATGTTCATACCCTCAGAATGTTCTCAGCACTTAGAGTGTCAGAGGTATTCTCTTAAAAGTCTTGAAATGGGTGAGTTTTGGTGCACTTTCAGATACTTCTTTCAAAGTCAGGTGGAAGCAGATGCACTAAAGAAAGCTCTTGCTGGAATTTCATGGTGCTGGGTTTAGAGAACAGAAAGGATGAAAGGATTTGATTTTGGTATGAAATCAAGCAATTTTCAGTGCCTGTATTTTGAGATAGCTTATCGTGTGGGAAAAGAGCTGTAAACCTGCTTAAAATATATTGCTTGAGTGAAACTTTTCAGCAGTTCTTAGAATGCATTTATTTAATGCGAAGTAAGCCAGAGCTTCTACTCACAGGCCAGGACTGTTAGTGCAGGGCTCTGTTCTTGGCCTGGACCTTGCATGACTACAAAACAAATTTGGCTTCCTGACCTGTTTTGAATCAGTAGGACAGGGCTTGTTCTAGCAGGGCTTCACACCAGTTCTAGTTCCACTGTCTCCAGCTCACAGCTGGAAGCTGCAGCACTTCATTCCTGACCAGGGAAGCTTTAGTGCATCCCTTTCCTTTCTGGGCATGTTCAGCATCTCTGTGGATCCAGCAGATGAGCTTGTCAGACACAAAGGTGTCTCAGCTATCAGTCTATGCCATCAAAGTCCTGCCACCAGCATGGCCTTGCGCTTGGGAGAGGTGAGCTGATCACAGAATCCCAGGTGGGGCAGGCTGGAAGGGAGCACAGGGACCCACCTGGGGCAGCCTCCCTGCCCAAGCCCAGAGCACATGGCGCAGGAGTGTGTCCAGATGGGTCTGGAATATCTCAGTGAAGTGTGTGAGAGACTCCACAGCCTCTCTGGGCAGTTCCAGTGCTTCATCACCCATGGAGGAAGGAAGCTCATCCTCATGTTCAGGTGCAGTTTCCTGTGCATCGATTCCTGCCCCTTGTGTCTTGTGCTATGGCTTGGCACCATGGAAAACATCTCCCTCCAGTTCTGGCACACATTGACAGGGGCCCCTCTCAGTCATCTCTTCTGGAGGCTGAGCAGACCCAGCTCCCTCAGTCCATCCTCACAGGAGATGCTCCATCCCTTCATCATTTTTGTTACCCTCCCCTGGACCTGCCCCAGGAGCTCTGTGTCTCTCTTGTCCTGAGGAGCCCAGAGCTGGGCACAGCACTAACAAATAAAACAACTCAGCCAAGACCAGACAGAGAGTGACAGAGAAAGGAAAGCATTTGGAAGAATTCTCCAGCATGACAAAATTTCCATTTATGGTTCTCACCAGTCTACATCCAGGGTAGTTCAGCAATTTTGGAAAATTACTTGAGTGAGAAGGATTTTGACAGCACAAGAAGGATTTTGACAGCACACTCATGGAGGCAGTGGAGTTGTAAGTCCAGCTGTGTGGGAGACGGTGTGGGAGTCTTCCCAGGAGCCACTTCAAAACCAGGGGGTTCATCCCAACTCACCGAGGCTCATGGCTGAGGAGCTTCAAACATCAGTACAGATTCTCCAACTTCAGACAAGCAAATAGAACTTGTCCCAGCAGAACAGAGGGAAAGAGGATGGAAGCACAGGCAGAGTGGGTGGAGGCACAATTACTTCAGGGGAGTTATTACTTCAGGAGAGTATATTTCCTTAACTGTGTAAGTCTCAATGTAGTTTTAAATATACCCCAGCCCAAACGGGTGTAAACCAACAGCAGTGCATGCAGAGCAACTGAATCATAACTCAGAAAATCATCAAAACCAATAGAAACTTTGTTTAAATAAGAATCTAAGGGTTTGAATATGTACTTTGCAAAGTAGCAGTGTTGACTTAAATTCAGAGAAATCAAAGTGGACAACTTGCTTCTTTAAAAGCAAAAAAAGAATTATAAAATTTAAATGGTGGGATTTTTACTTAATCCAGTCTGACAGGGGGAGTTTTAAAAATAAATAAACCCTCCCCTGCAGTATTTGAACCCAAAGCTGCAGAACAGAGACTGGGTGTCAACCCAACTTTGCCAAGTAAAATCTAAAGCGTAAAACGTAAATGGTTACAGAGAGAAATATAGATTTTCTTCACTTATTATAAATTAACATATTTATTGTTACAAGCTGAACATGTTTATCTGCTGTGTGCAGTTCCATGTAAATTAGAGCCCTTCTGTTGCCCTGTAGGTAATTTCTGTGGAATAACTGTTCATAAACTTCTTAAAATCCGTTGGTGTAGGGCTGACCTGAAGGAGGTTATCTGTGAATCTACAAACTTGTCTGGTGCAGCTGGAAAAGCTTGTATGTCCCAGGAGAGGAAGAGCTGCAATTTGCAACCCTCACCAATTTTAGCTGCCAGAGAGTACGTGAGGTCTGTCAGGTGCCTGGAGGCAATTGCAACCTCTGCTGGAGGATTCCAGGCGACTTAGAGCTCCTGTCAGGCACCTGAAGGTAACAAGGATCCTCTTGGGTCACTCACAAAACCTCTGCTCACCATCTGACCCACCTACAATTTGACGTAGGCAGTGAGGCTCCAACACCAGAGACCTCTACCAGCCCTGCAAAAACATCAGTGTCACGGTCCTTTGTGGGGCAAAGCAGCCCCAGCATCAGACATACATTTTCAAAATCATGATCCTCTCACCAGAGATATAACCAGGATGGGCAAAGGGAGCAGCACAGAAGGCCCTGAAATGCTCAGTGGGCTAAAACATCAGAGGTCTGTAGCAGAACTTGAAGGAAAGCAGGTTTCTTGGAGACTTCTCTCCAAAGGGCCACCTCCCAAAGAACAGCAGGTGCTCTGGCAGCTGGAGGCTTCGTGGAAGTCCACAACTCATCAGCAGTACCCATTACCAGGCTGATCAAATGGCTTCATTGCTTTGAGGTTTCATTTCCGCAGACCCTATGGAAACTCCATCATCTTCCACAGCATCACTTTTGCAAATTATCTTAGGATAGGGAACTCTCTGGGGTGAGCTCCTCTGACTGTCTGCTGATACACGGGGATTTTCTTTCTTCACAGCTAAGAAAATGCTGGGGGAGGAATTAATTTAAGCTACGCTCTAAAGCAGGAACTTGCCAACCTGGCTCCTATCCAAACTGTACTATCTTTGCTACTCTGCATCTTCTGCAGGTTCCTCCAGCCTCTGCTGTTTTCTCAAAGAAATACTGTACGGTAACACGCGTGAGAGACTTCCCTAACACCATTCTCCAGCATTAATCCAGAAGGAGCTGTATTCCATGCTTTCTTTTCCACCCAAAGAGGAGGAACGCTGCTCTGCCACTGGGCAGTGCAGGGCTTTAGGGGTTCCTGCACTCTTCAGCCAGAGGAACACTCCCACGCTGCCTTCTCTCCAGGGCAAGAGACGGGAATGCTCCCTCTCTGAAGGAGCCCAAACAGCCACCCCAGCCTCCCCCTCACACCCGTAATTTACACGCCAGTTTCCCGTCAGGGAGGGTCTTGTTTCGGGTGTCTGCAGGTGCCAATCACGCTCTGATTAGGGCTGCAAAGAAGAGTTATTTTAAAAGATCCTACACCGTCCCCAGAGCGGAGGAGCCTTATCAGCTGCACATGGCTCAAAGCTCAGCTGCTGAAACTGAGGGCAAAAGCAAACGGAAATGAACTGGGGGGGGGGAAAAAATGCGAGAAAGCCACACATTTTTGGATTTTGTAGCGCTGGTTTTTACCACGGGACAAATTAAATCCTTATTGTAAGTCCAAACTGCACATATTACCCAGAGAAAGGGAGAGAATGTGTTTGAGTCAGTAAAAAGGAAAAAAAGCCAGACACTTTAGACACTTTTGGCCGTTGAAATGGAGTGAAATGGGACTTCCAATGGCTGGAAAGCCTGGGGGAGGCAATGTGTTATCAGTCCTGGGTCGTTGTCTGCTACTGTAATCTCGCCCCCGCATAAATCCCTTGTTAGGCTGCCGAAAGTGAACCAGCCCGTGGAGGCATTTTGCCGGCTTTATTAGTAAAAAGCCTAGCTAAAAAGCAGAGGGGGAAGCCCCTTTCAGTGCTGCAGCCGGGGTGAGGAAGCAGCACAGGCTGGCTCGTCCTTACCTTTGCGAAGCCATTAAAGCCGGGGCGCGCTCGGTGCGGGGCGGCTCCAACGCGCGTCACCCGTGCGTGTCTGCTTCGCCATCAGCATGTGTGGCTCATCATCTGTCTGCTCTGAACAATAACTGTTAGGTTAGCAGCCTTTTCACTTGTGAATGTAAATATTGTATCTAGAACACAATATTTGAAACACAAAACACAGTGTTATTAAGACAGCACTCACACATCAATTCTTGTGTGACTATAATTTGTGAAATGCCTTAGGAGGGGCTTATAAATAAAGTATAAGGTGCTATTATGAAATACATTTTAACCAAATGCACAGAAATGTTTCATTCCTATTGAAATCAATAGCAAAACTCCCACTAATTTCAGCGGTGAAAAGAGGAGACCCTTGGAAATTGCTGTGTTACGCTGAGCAAATACATTACAGCAGATTTCAGTCTTCACAAGCAATACAGCTCTGGAAGAAAAAAAGGGGTGAAAATGTGTATTAGAGGCTGTTTAGAACACGCTGAAGATTTTCGTTCCCCGCTCCTGCCGCTGGTTGCGGTGGCCGGCGAGGCGGCGCGTCCCCACGCATCCAGACCATCCCCCTGCCCGCTCACGGTGCGGGCGCTGCGGCTGCTCGGAGGCCCGCGCCTGGCCCCGGGAAGGACCCGGGATCCGGCGAGCGGGGGTTCCAAGTCCCAGCCCACCCGGGGAGATGCCCCTTGGCCGGGCTGGGAACTCGACGTGCCGGGCAAGGCTGCCCGCGCCCCGCCGAGCCCCCGGCGCGCACGGCAGCGGCGCTCGGGGCACCGAGCGCCCCGGCTCCTTCCCGATGTGCAGCCAGCCGGGGACCTCTCCTCGCCGACCTCCTTCCACAGGGCACGATAAGGAGCCAGTGAGCCAGAAACGTCTCCCGTGCGCCAGGGCCAGCCAGGCTGTCACTGAAATGATCCCCGGCTTTGTCGCTCGGCTGCGGAGGCGCGGGGGCAGCCCCCGGCGCAGCCTGCCAGGGAAAGCCTTCGGAAGGGCAGGCGACAGCACGGTGGAGGCCACCGGCGGCCGGACCACGGGCGGTGGAGCTGCAAGGCCGGGAAGAGCCGGGCAGGGAAGAGCTTTGGGGAGCTGCGCATCGGCACCTGCAGGAACAGCAATCGGCGCGAAGAAGCTGTCGGGCGAGGAAAGGATGGGAAGCTCCTTTCCGTTCCTGGTTGAGCAGAAGTTGGCATTTCCGTCACAAACTACGTTAGTAGGTATAAACACGATAATTAGCCATAGAAGTTCTGGGTTTGTACCTGTAATTAATTGTTCCCGGAATCAAGTTAGCTGTGTGAGAAGGGACCTGCCTATTGTGGTGTTTAATGCAATCTATCCCTTTCTTACAAATACATAACGCGCAGATCTGATGAAAATATGTACTAAAAAAAATTAAAAACTAACGCCTCTTTGACATTTGTGAATGGTTGGCTTCCAGGTAATTAAAACTGCATTATGCTGGGATAACAAATATACCTAAAACTGACCAGTATCGAAGCTCATTTTTGCTTGCTTTAGGCTCTTCGTTTTAATAACTATCATTTCATGCTTTGAGCTAAGCTGCTCTCTTTCCCTAAAGGATCCCGAGTTTACGTGCATTTAATCTCATCTGCAGCATTGCAACCACCTCAGCAGCACAGCCCTGCTACCCCAGGTCTCCACTGAAGTGCTCTCTGCAGTGACAAATATGCCAAAAGGAAAACATACCCAGCCTGGATGGTATCTTTGCTTCACAAAGGCTGCTTGTGATGCCTGTGCTTTGACTCAAAACTCCCCGCACACTGGCTTTTTAATCATGAGATCTCTTTTTCAGCACAGCATCGAGAGTAACAACTGCAGCACAATGAGCCAGCTTCATAGATATGGGAATGTTTAGATTTCCCTGCCAGTGACTAAAGGCCTTTAGCTTTCACTAGCCAGTCCCAGCTCGCATTGTTGTTGCCTGTTGATTTGTCTTCTCTCATTATTCCTTGACATGCAGCTCTCCACCCACGCCCACACTAACAACCCTCACACAAAGCGCATTGAGGTATTAACCAGGTTACAAGTTCAATGGAAAATTACACTAAGATTGTGCTGTGTGGCAATAAAAAGGGATGGCATTCACTCTCCCAAAGAGCCTGTTAAAAACACAGCTGGGTTGGTTTTTTTTTCCCCTTTTAAGCATCCTAACAAAAACAATTTTCAGAAGTCGGGAATGTGTGTCCGGGCGTATGTGTGTCCGAACGTACTTTAGGTACAACGGGACAGACGGACACAGGCTCCACCTCCGCCTGGCACGCTGCAAACTCCCCCTGGAAATCCTGCCGGGTCCTGGAGTTCCTTTAGAGCATCCCCAGAAACCCGAGCTAAATAAACAGCCTCCTCCTGCTCTCCCGCTGCAATTAGACACGTGAACCTCTCTCCTTTTGGTTAGCCCAAATTACAGGCTGGTGGAAAGGGCTGCAAGTCTAGAAAAATGTTCCTGAAGAACCCCTCCTTACTGAAAACTGAAAATAAAATCAAAATAGAACTTAATGAGGTTAACCTAGCACAGTAACAAAATTTGCAACACCACACTATAAGGTTAAAAAGAAAATAGTATAATAAAGGAAATACAAAGGCTTTGGCATGGTTTTTACAATCAACAATGGTTAATCTTGATATGTAGTTGTGAACAACTTCAAAACACTTAAGTTTAAAACTCTTGCAAGCACTTTTAATTGATTAGGAATGAATTCTAGATGCACAAAGATGATTGGACTGTGAACAGTAGTACAACTACATCTAAGAACAATTAACTCTTGCCGACCAAAAAAGAAACGTATGATGCATGAAAATGTGTATAAAACATCTATAGAATATTCTTGTCAAATATAAATGAAATTAACTTTATTATAGAAATCATTCTGGGAGATTTCTAGGGAAGACAAATACTTACATTTCGACATAAAACAAATTGGATTATATCGAAGACACAATCTACCTTTTATCTATCAAACTCTTTTCTTCATCGAAGCTCTCTCTTAACCCCTGTTTGCACATAGCTTCAGCCGTTAACAACCTTTGGAAATACCAACAGATATTTTTCTTACATAAATCTAGTGCGTATTGTTCCAGGTTTAATTATATGCAATGGAATGATACAAACTTGGAACATCAATCCATAATCTATGAACAGATTGGTAGAAGTATTCGATATATCTCGATAAAACTCTTAAATTCGTGGCAAAGCTTGTTGATCATGGCTTCTTTTTTTTTTTTCCTTTTCCTTTTTTTTTTTTAAACAACTTCATGACCAACACAGATCAAACATCCATCCAGTCTACATTGTTCTTTTTTTTTTTCATTATAACATACAAATGCCCATTTACAAATAATACACCAAAATGAATAAAAGTTTGGATACCAAAATGAAGATTTGTTCCAACTGATATAATGCCTTCAGTGTACAAAGGTCCATGTGAAAGTCTTTTCCATGTGTTACAGCATAGGGCACAGTTGCAGTACAGAAGTACTCTGAGAGCCATTCTTCCTTTATAAAATACTGCTGAACATCCAACTGTTGTCCATATAGTCATTTACGGAATTAACACATGTTTTACTGTAATCTTGGCCAGTATTGAGACATATCAGGTTCACTGCCAGGAACTTGAACTGGAACTGACACTCCAGGGGAAATGAGACCTGAAAATTGAGAGGGAAAATGGTTATTTTATTTTTTCTATGCATAGCACAATTTTTGCTTTACAGTTTCACAGATCTGAGCTTGTTTTTCGGTAAACATCAAATCTCAACATCTACTAGCCTGTGGAACCAGGGGTTGGGGGTGTATATATGTTAAAAACCATGCACATCTCACTGATTGTTGTTGTTATAAATAAACTTCCATGCTTTGAAATAAATGCCAGAGCCTTGGCTCATTTGTATCAGTTGAGAATTCAGCCCAAAATACACTGAACTGCTTTATTCTTTTGAAAAGTGCCTGTTTGCTCCTGTTTATGCTGACACTTGCCCTTTTTTACCCTGATTTGCCTTTTTTATGCACAGGCTAATATTTCTACAGGTTTCCTGCCTCTTTGATAACTTCAAATCCATAGCAATAAATAACATCTGACACAGACAGGGTAAAAATATGCCCAGCTCTGCAAGCAGCTTCACATACACTTAACCTCACCAGCGTGGATATCTCTGCTGAAATTTAATGCTGAAATAAATGCTGATTTAGAATTTAATTATACAGTGAAAGTTTTGAGGAATGGGGGGCTCAACAAAGAGCTCGCTTCTGTCCTGCTATTTCAACATCACCTCTGTTTAATCAGCTTCTCTTTCCATCTAACCCTCCAAGAAGCAGCTTAAAAATCAGAATTTTTGCTCTAGCTTGCAAGGTTATACACTTTCATTTTCTGTCTGGTATGGCAGCAATGAATCCCAACAGAGAGACCTCCCCCAGCGACGGGGAGAGACTTCTCACAGCGAATACAGGTGAGGAGCCTGGTGGCTGGAGCAAGGAGAACATGCTGGCAGGAGGGCTAGGGGAGCCCGGGGCCACTCACCTGTGGAAGTGGTGCCAGAGGTGCCCATGGGCTGGCTGTTCATGTGTGTCTGCATGTGAGGAGGGGTGTATGTATCATAGCTCCGTCCATTCACCGATGGGCTGGTGGGCAGCATGCAAGAGTAGGAGGAGGTCTGGCTGGGGACCGGGGGCTGTGGAAGGAAAGCACAGCGTGTTAAATGTCCCTGCAGATAAAGAGGGCATCACACTTCTGGGCATGGGCGTGCCAGCCCTAGAGGCAGCGTGCTGCAGCAAAGAACGAGCTTCAGGTTTCAAATTCAGGGACCCCAACGCAAAGAGCTATTTGGGAGCCCAACCAAGCAGGCCCTTCCTGGAGGCTCTTGGTCTAAAAACCAACACAGATGGTTACTGGTGCTTTCTCAGACGTGCCTGGTGAGCAGATCCCGACATCCAGATGCTGATGGAGGTGTTACATCCCTAAGCCTGAGTGCTGCCCTTGTTTATACCCATGGATTTGCAGCCAGAGACAGAACCAGCATCTTTCCTTGCACTTGGTGCTGTGACTAAAATCACTCCACTGAGGCGCAGAGGCTGCTCCTGCCTCTGCCAGTGTGGGGCACATACACACAGACCACATGTGGGGTTGGGGGGACCAAGGCTCTGAAGGGGAATCCCAAACCCATACGTTCATGTGCATTGATCCCCATCAGAGCCGCAGCCGCCCCAAACCTGTGCCAGCAGCATCCCAGAACAGACATCTCCATTTACCTCAACTCCAACCCCTAAAACCCAGGGGGCACAGCTGTTGGGGCAGGGGCTGGGGAAGGACCAAGCAGGGGCTGCTCTTGCTCCAGGCTGCCGAGTGAGTGGGGACCAGCGCAGCCTTGACCCAGTGGGGCAGCGAGGGAGCAGGAAGAAGGACAAGCAATTCCCACCCTGAGTGCGTGAGGCCCGACACGTCTGCTCCTATTTCCTGCCTGCACATCCCTGACATTCACCATCTCCAGCAGAACAGAGAGCTTCAGCCCTTGCTGAGCACACGCAGCGCTCCAGGCAGCCACAGGGAGATGCTGATGGCTCGGCCTCTCCGAGGCTGCCCTGCCACGGTGACCACAGGCAGGCAGCCTTTTCCAGAGTGGTACACACGTGCTGTGTCCCTGCCCAGGTGCCCAGTGGTGAATCAGGGGCCTCCTGCTTTCCCAAGGGTCCCCTCCTTGTATCAGCCTTTTGATCTTTTGTCATCTGCTCCCGGCCCGCTGCCGGGAACGGCGCCGCCAGCCTCCAACGTCACGGAACAGTGACCTAGCCAGCGCCCCTTCTTTCCATAGACTTGCAAGACTCTAACTTTATTTGGTTAATTTTGGTTCAGCAATTAGTAACATCGTAATTGCCGCAGTGAAGGAGTCAGGCTCTCTAATCTGCTCGCCTGTCTCTAGCAGTGGTCAATGCTGTGTGCCTCAGACAAAGCTGTAAAACTCCCGTAATTGGCCAGCACCTTCCTAGGCCAACCCCACCATTAAAAAAGGAGGAATTTTGCATCTGAAAGGTCTATAGAAACAGACCCCAAAGGAATAGATTTCTTCCTAACCCAGCTGGTGATCAGCTAATGCTTTCAGGCATGAGGATTGACAGCTCTTGCAATTCTGGCTTAGCTGGCATAACCACTGATGCTAATCACATCCTTCCCTCTCTCAGGTGTTCCTAATGTGCTGCTGCTATGTTACCTACACCCAGAAGGTCGGATCCCTCCAGCAGCTTATTCAAGCAGCAATTTCCACAATATGGCATCAGCGAGTTCCAGAGGTTAACCACATTTGTTTCCTCCAAACAGCATTTTTTATCCCAGACTCGTTGCCTTGCAAATTTGAGGACTTTTCTCTTTTAAAATCTGGGGAAAGTGCTTGTTGAGCACCACATCTTTCAGCACCCTTTCCCTTCTGACTCCCTCAGACAAGCCATCTTTCCAGATGCCAAGGAAGCCTTTGGGGGCCGTTTTCCCTGCAGCACGGTCTGAGACTGTAATCCTTCATCCATTGTGCAGAGGAAGGGTCCTGCACACTCCCACACCACCCAGGCGCCCCCGAGTCCCAAGGGAATGTTGTGGCACAGGACTTACTTGCATAGGCAGGTTGTTGGCCATGGTGAAGCTGGGCATGGGCGGCAGCGCGCTGTACGTGTTCGTGAGCGCCGTGTCCGTCCTGCCCAACATGGAACCTGATGTGAAAGAGGAAACTATAATAGAATAGACAGATAGATGGACAGTTATTAGTTTAACCACAATTGCAACTGGCAACGCAGCCTCAGAGCCTCATTCTGCCCAGAGGACGGGTGGACACGAGCGGGTGGGTGGCATTACCGGGGGTGGTTGGCTGCGGGATCGGCTGGTAAACGCTTGTGCTGAAACTACTACTGATGGGAATGTGGCTGGGAGTGTTGCTGGCTTGTCTTCGCTGGTTCCTCAGCTTCTCTTCCCTTCTCCATTTGGCTCTTCTGTTGGAAAACCACACCTGGAAATACAGCATTTGCGAGGCGTGAGTGACCTTACAAGGACTAGATGCACGCGGCCTCCCCCGCGTAGCTCAAGGCCATGGCTCACGGTGGAGCAAAGCAGCCGGTGAAAGCAAAGCCAGCTGCTGCTGCTGTTTCCCTGAAAGAGGGATATGGGCAAATACCTGATCCTAAGCATGGGTTGCCCCGTGCTTTGAGAAGCCAGGAGCAACAAAGTTGGAGTAGCAATAGTAAAAATAACAATAGTTATAATTGCAGAGCAAATTAGTACCTGTATCCTTGCTTCAGGCAGGTCTATTTTAGCAGCTAGTCTCTCTCTTGCAAACACATCGGGATAGTGGGTCCTCTCAAATTCTGCAGAAGGAAATATCCTTGCGTTATTTGCAGAGCTTATGTGGTTGACCATAAAACCAGAGTTGTTCCTGCACAGCCTTTGCTCTAAATGCTCTTAAGAAACATCACTGTAGAGGCAAAGCTGGGCTTTGTGTCTGTGTGTTGGGAAGGAGGACGCCTCGCCTGCCGGGGACTACTGCTGTGGGGATGGGCAGGCTTGGGTGCAACGCTGCATCTTTCAAGAAGCAGTGAAGGCTTCTGCCTCCACTGAGGGGGTCCCCAAGGCAGCTCTGACCCTGTCACCAGGAAGCGAAATGGCACGTCGCTGAACAACAGCGCAAAATGAGGACAAAGCTCCGCAGCAGGTCGGAGGCAAGGTACGCCCAGGCCGGCCAGGGAAAAGGGCACCTGCTCCCAGCCCCGGGCAGCCAAGCACTGGGGATGGGGAGTGAGTGTGGGGGCAGGCATGGGGGCCTCTGCCAGCCCCCTGCCTGCCTCACCTCCCCAGCAATGCGGCACAGTGGATGGGAGAGGAGAGTTATCCCCCCGGGAGAAGCCCAGGGTGCGGCACCAGTGTGATCTGTGCCCTGAATACTTTGCCTTTGAAAACCATTTTAACAGCATTTCAGGGCACACCACGGCCACCAATGAATATTTGGAGCTCTCTGAATAAAAGAGCATGGAGGGAGCCACAGAGCTTCAATATATACATATATATATATATAAGGCACGGGAATGCCGTGCATACATTCAGCTGGTAATGCAGTCAGTGCACATTTTGCTTTTCTCCTCTGCTGCAGCCATAGGAAAATGTCACTCACCTTTCTCAAGGGCTTCGATTTGCTCTTGGGTAAAGGATGTCCTATTTCTTTGCAGCTTCCTTTTCAGCTGGAGTCTCATTTGGGCCTCGTCTGAATCTTCTCCATTAGAGCTGATGGAGTTAGTGTTTTCCCCTCCTCCCTCCTGTTGCGGACAGCCATCTGTGGAACCGAGAGTCAGAAAGTGAAATGCAGGTACCATTGTTTGAAGATCCCTATCAGAGAAATAATGCAACTGGAAACAAGTTCAGCCACGTTTGCTGACACCCTCCCCTAAAAATGTCTCGGGTATCAAAGCAACGTGGCGCTAATGACACGGGTAACACGGAAACATTTCAGTTTCCAGCCTTACGTAAACATCGGAGATGAGGAATTATGATCACCTGGTCTTAATTTCATTTTGTTTTCCCTCTGGAATAAAACCTGCGTAAAAATACTTTCCCCTGAAAGTGATTCTTTCAGTGAATCCCTGCCAGAGTGCCACGGCAGTCTTCTCTGTCTGCTGCATTTATTTACCTATTGCTATATTTAAAATAGTGATGTTCAGTATTTCAGATTATCTATAATCAGTAATTCCTATCTAATCAATTAGATGTTGATAGGTTTGCAGAAAATGCTATTAAGAAACCAAACCAAGCTTGTAATCTTTTTAAAAAAATATTTATCCAGTTTTTATTTGAATTCTGCACAGTCAATTTCATTTTAAAGGTTGTGAATTTAGAAGTGCCTGCATTGTTCTGCAGTTTTATTCAACTATTGTATGAGTGTGCATTGCCTTGACACCTATTACTGAGCACAGCTGTAATTATATCATCACCAAGAACAGGCTATAATTGCTGAAAATGGAATTTTATATTTAGATAAAAGGACTGTCCATTCTTTGTAATGTGTTGCACCAGAGAAAAGTAAGATTTCTTTTAATTTTTTAACATGTAATTTTAAAAGAAATAGTAGCGAGTTCACTAACTAGCTAAATACGCTGTTCTGCAGCTGAGCATTTGGCATATCATTTAAGTGGTACATTTTTAATTAGGGCATTTCCACCACTTTTAATGTAATTTCTGTCATTAAACAGGGGAAAGTTTCATTGTGCTCGGCGCTCGGGCGGAGGTGGCTGCGGCCCGAGGCCGGCTGGTGTTGGGGGGCTCCGGGGCACCCCCGGCCGCTGGGGCCGGAGGGACGGAGGCTGCTGGCGAGGCAGAGAAGTCGTTGTCCTAAATGAGCTCTCCCTCTCCTTTCAAAGCATATTTTTCGAGGCGTTTTGATGTTGCATAAAGAGGGAACCGGGGTGAGGGACGCATGGGCTACTTATGCTAATTCCCTTGAAAAGTTACGCCAAAAATAAATAGCGACACTCCCGCGACATCCTTTAAATATTGTGGGAAATCAACTTTAAAGTAATATCATTTATAATCGGCGAACAATGGCCCCGGTCTTCAAAGCTCGGGGGGAATTGTGACAGGATCTGGTGGGACCCTTTCAACCACTTTGAAATGTTTTAAAACCCGAACTTTCTCCTCCATTTAAACACAGGGATTCAGCGGCCGTGGTCACCATATGGGCGGCCGCAGCCCCATTGAGGCGGCCGGCGGCGGGTGAATAGCGGGGGGGCGGGGGGAGCCGCCTTTCAGGGCACACAAAGCCCCGGGCCCGGGGACGGCCGCCGCGGAGGGGCAGCGCCCTGCCAAGCGCGGGTGGCAGCGCCGGGGGCCGCGCCCGCCCGCGGAGGGGCCGCGCTCACCTCCGCCACCGCCCTCATCCATCACTGTCCGCCCGGGCCGCGCCCGCCGCGCCCGGGGGCCCGCGCCGGGAGGGCTCCGAACCTGCCGGGGGCTGCGGGGCCGCTCCTGAACCGGGCACCCCCCTTGACACCTCCCAGCGCCACCGCTCCAAACTTCTGAGGCCGTGCGGTTTTGGTTTTTCTTTTTTTTTTTTTTGCCACCCCGTCTCGGCGTGCTGCACGTCTGCCCCCCCTCAAAAAATCTTTCAGCCAACTAAAAGTTTCGCCTGAACTCGCTTATGGTCATTTCAAACCCTAGCCCGGACAATTAAGATACCTTCTTTTTAGACACACACCCTCTTTTTTTTTTTTTTCTTTAAGTTTTGCTTTTTTTTTTTTTTTTTTTTTAAAGCCCCTAAAAGAAGCGATCTCAATAGGGCTGTTCCACCTTCCAGACCTAATCCGTAAGAAAGCAAGTGAATGTCCGTCCCTATTATCCTATAGCCAGACCATCTGACGCTGGATATAGGATTTGTTTCCTGGAAAAAAAAAAAAAAAAAAAAAGAAAAA
>JAWWMU010000237.1:2022901-2035862 GCA_035048155.1 Cinnycerthia olivascens
GGCCACTCGTGACTGAGCTCCCCGCAGCAGGGCCGGGCGTCCCAGCGGGACAAAAGCTGAGGTCTTGCCAAGGTGGGAAACGTCCCCTGCGGGGTGATAGTGGGTGAGGAGGCTCGCCACACGGGGCACGTCGTGGCATGTCGTGGCACAAGGACTTGATTCTGCGCTGGGTTTTTCGGGGTGCTCAAAGGGGCAGCGTGACCCGCTGGGGCTGGCGGGGCAGATTTGGGGCCGTCTGGTCCCCGCCAGGGCATTACTGGGTAAAAATAGCGGGCTCACCTGAGCATGGACCCAAGCCTCCCGCTCCTCTCGTGATCCCCAAAATTCAAACGAAACTGCGGAGCCTTTTCCCCCTTTCGTCCGAGGAGACGCTGACCTGGCCCTGCCCAGCCAGCATCCCCCGGGAGCAGAAAGTAATGCCAGCTCACGCTGAAATCTGTCGGGTCCCACTCGAGGGGCGACTTCAACTCTTAGACAAATATTTTCTACCCCCGTTTCTTTAGTCTGAGCGAGATTATGCTGGGTCCGAGGTGACCAAGAGTAGAAGTGCAGGAAATGCAGCACTGTGGCTTTCCTGGCCATCGCCGGGAGCGGAGAAAAAGGACTTTCCCCCCAAAACCCTAGGTCCCAACTTGAGAAAAAAAAAACCCCTAATATTCCAAGGCGACCTTTCCATTTGCTGTAATTACAGCCAAACTCATTCCTCCAAATTAAATGCTGCAAGTGATTTGAATCCTTGTAACGCAAAACCCAAGTTCCATCGAATTAGTTGTAGCCTGCCTGCTTTCCCCAGTGACTGCATCTATTAACATTATAATCTCAAACACCATTTTTTATGTAACACTATTGTTAGTAAATCAACTCCTCAGGTCCACAGAGACGCTGACCTCTGTCAATTCAGTGAAAGTGTAATTATCTCCCCGAATCTTGGACAGATTTAAGAGATTACATTTCAACTAAATCTATATCAATGCTAATTTTTTTCCAGACTCCAGGTGCTAGGCACTCCGAAATGGTGTTTCTGCCCAGCAGAATGGGTTACAAAGAGGAGAGGGCTTGCTGTGTAGAGGGCCAAAAGAAATGAAGCCCCACATAAAATTACACCTATTTTTTGCTACAAAACCTGGTTCTTGTATGGCAAAGTCAAACAAAGCAGCTATGCTAAATTAGCGTTAAATAAAGGCTAGTTTAATGCTCGGTTACAGTCAACTGGTGTATATTTGATGGCTAATTGTCTATCAAAATTAAAGAGAAAAGAACAAATGATTCCTTATAAGAAGGTGTTAAAAGCTTCTACAAAAGGACATTTCACAAATATAATATCTGTGGATGGCGAATTGTCCTTTTGAAGCTTTTTTAATGTACTGAAGGCCTGGGACTCCCTAGATATGAATAATGGGGAGAAACGCGCCCTTTTATTCCGAAAGAGCCTCTTTTAAACCAGTCGCTCTAATAAACCGGCAAGGACAATATTCCGGGAGGAACGGGGACCGCGTTGCTGTGATTTCCGACGGCCACTTAAATAAATAATGCCTCGGCAGTAAAAAGGCATTTAAATGTTATTTGGTTTGCGCTTAAAGAGACCCGAGCGCCTTCTCGGCGGAAAGCAGCTCTCGCTTGCACACCCACCCCTGTCAGCAGGGAGAAAACGGTGTTTGTAGGGATGGGGACGGGGCCGGGGACGGATCCTGCCTCGGCTGCCCCGCGGCCACGCGAGGTGCGGGGCCGCCCGCCCCGCGTTTATTGCTTTATTCGGAGTAATGGGTCAGGAAATATTCCACGGGGCGGGGAGCGAGACGGGGAGAGAGCCGCGAAAACGAGAGGGGGAAAGCGGCGAAGCCAAGCGAGCAAAAGCTCCCGTGTGAGGTTAATCCGAGGGGAAGGCGGCGAAGCGGGCGCGGGGGGCAGGGGCGGCCCCGCCGGCTCCGCGGGCGCGGAGCGCTGCGCGGCCGCTGCGCGCACGGAGGGAGCGGGTCCGCGGGTGAGGGAGAGCCGCGGCATGCAAAAGAGCCCCGGCTAAATCATGCAGCAAGAACGACAAACCGTCTGGAAAATGGACCCACGGAGCAGCAAGAATGTATTTTTTTTTTATCTCTGACAACTTGTGTCCTGAAGAAACTATCTTGAAGATAATTGAAATGATTACAATTCATTGCTGCCTTACTTTGAGTGGGAGCAGTCAAATAATGAAATCTTAGTAATACAGCAAAAAATTTAATTTCCATTACGCCACTGCTCGAGGTTTCCCTCTTTCTTTTTCTCTCCCCCCGTTTTTATGCCTAGCTTCCCCTAGAAATTTTGTGCTGGCACATGATTCTGCAATTTGTTGCATTATTCATATTTTCGGGGTTATTTCCCGTCTCCTCCCGCCCTTTTTCCTTTAGTAATGGTCTCTGGAACTTCCAGATGTCTGTGCGGGGAATCTTCTGGAAGGAGACATCCCAAGAGGCTGGAGAGGGACCCTCAAACTAAGTCCAGCCAGGCCGGGGTGGGTGCTGCAGCCTGAGAGGGGATTTTGGTTAGCTACCCCCACCCACAACCAGCTCCGGCGATGAGCAGGGGCTGGGCAGGCACGGCAGCCACCCCTCCATGGTCTGTCTCACTTGGGGCAGCAGTGATAACTCATTTTTTGGAAACTGCTCTGGGATTTCAGTCCCTGTGGGGTTTAAAAATTATTATTAATATTATTAATATTATTAATATTATTATTATTACTACTACTACTACTACTACTGCTACGATGTTACTACCATTTTGATATCACTATTATTATTGTTACTGCGTTTTCTCTCTGTTTTCACGAGAAAAAAAAACATTTCTCCGAAGCTGTAAGGTGTCCCTAGTGATGCCAGGGGTTTGACTGAGGTGTTTTTTGTCAGAGCTTTCTGCTGGAGGAGGGCACCAGGGTTCATCCACCCAGGGAAATGTGATGGAGCCAGGGCAACCCTCTGCCCCACGGTCCCCCAGTGTCCCCCCTGGCTGTCCCCAGCCGCTGTGGCAGTTGTTGGCTGCGCTGCTGCCCGGGATGCCTGAGCCCCTTTGCAGCCTCTCACCTCGCAGATTGTGCAGGAGGCAGCCTGCCTTTTAATCCAAGTCAGAAATGGACCAGGGTACATCCTCAATGCAACTAACTGTTTCTAAAAAAAAGACCATCTGGTAATTGTCTTCCTTTAGATCTTCCCTTAATTATGCTTTTAATTAAAGATGGTTCAAGGCATTGGACCACATGAAGGGCAGTAATTACAAATTACATTACAAACCCAACAGATGTAGCTCTATCTGCTGGGAAAAAGGTACCGGAATAAAATTTGACTAAACTTTAGGATAAATTAATCCGCTGCCTTGAGAACAGAAGCACATTTTTTATTATGCAGACTCTAGCCAGGATTTAAGTTCTCTGTCATGATTGTTTTCATATTTCTTTGACATCTATTGATTTGGAGGCAGCTGCAAGGCTTTGTCACAAGAGAGAAGAGCAGTCACAATATATTAGCTTGATGGCATAACTCGAATATGAGTAGGAAGGATAGAAACATGACAGGGAGCCACGTGACTGAGTGATGGGTCTCCAACAAAATAAAGAAATTAATTTTTAATAAAATGCTTTAAAAATACCACAGCTAGTGCAACAGCAAGGGGAACGGCAGAAGCTGTTAATTATCGAGCCTCGGAACCTCTGAAATTTACCCCTGAAGACTTAGAGGGGACGGACTTTTAATTCCCAGCCAGGACTTGTGCGCTGAGCAGCAGACACGGAGCACAGCCCCCGCCCGGGCTGGAGCCCACCCTGGGCCCGGGGAGCTCGGGGCGCGGCGGCAGGGCTCCCCTTCCCCGGCCGGCGCTGCGAATGAGCATCCCGCACTGCCCGGCATCCGCTCAGGGCCGCAGCTCCCAGAACCCGAGAGGAGTTCGTGCAAAGCCCCCTCGGTCAGCGGCTGCAAAGCAACGCAGACCCGAGAGCCTCTGTAATGAGGGAGGGCAGCTCAGGCTCAAAGATTTCCAGGAGGGATATCGCCCCGCTAATCTGTGGTCACTGATGGCTCTGACTACGCTACTTAAAATGCGTCTTGTGGGGGCTGCGGGAATCGCGTTGGAACCCTTAAAATGACCTGGTTTGCAGGGGCTGGCTGGCGTGTTGGGAGGAGATCAAGAGACTATGGGTGTAAGGTTTTACAAAGCCCAGTTCTGGTTCAGTGGATAAAGACATCACTGATGATCAAGAGGCTGTTTTTAAGTCTAGATCCAGTTCAAAGGATGCGCCTCTCCTGCGTTTTGCCAAAATCCTGTGCTAAACGTATAAATGGGAGGTCAAAGAATTTGAGCAGGTTTGGGCAAGGCAACAGAATTTCCCTGTCTGGGGGAGGCTGTTTGTTAAAAGCAGTCATTGAAGTCAAGCTGGGGAGCAGGGACAGTGGGGATTCACATGTCAGACGCTCCATCAGACCATTAAAAAGAAATTAAGTTGGGACGTTTCGTCTTCCCCTCTCCCAGCTCCACCTCTGCGCAAAAAGCATAACAAAAATCCAGCCAGCGCCTGAACGTGGGGGATGCCTCCCCCTCAAGCCACAGCACAGCCTGTGACGCCTCCAGTGTCTCTTGAAGGTGAGACTGGACACGGCAGGCCCTGGGGGCGAGGCTGCTCGGGGTTCCCCCTGCACGGCACCCCCGAGACCTCGGTGACCGCCGGGGCAGCGGCCGGGCCGCCCCAATGTCACAACTCTGCCCTTCCCTTTCACACACACACACACACACACACACACACACACAGGCGGGGATGCTCTTCCCGCCCCGACTCCTCCTCGATTTCCAGCGGCACGGCAGGACCTGGCCCGGCTGCTTGCAGCCCCTGAGGGTGCTGCAGCACAGCCCAGGGACAGATCAATGCACCAACCTTGCACCCGACCTCAGCCGCACACTCGCGCTCGCACACACCCTCTGTTAACAGCGTCACACTCCTTTCCTTCTGGGGCGTGCTAGCCCCATGGACGCCTAACCTATTTCCTCTCCAATCGCTGGATTCCCACTCCAATCGCTGGATTCCCTCTCCAATCGCTGGATTCCCTCTCCAATCGCTGGATTTCCTCCTGCATGCAGTGGGGGAACTGCAGCAGGTCCTCTTGGCTCCTTGAGGCCCCGGTGTCAAGAAGATAATTATTGGGCCAGACTTCTCTGAACGCCTCTGAATCAGCTGACACAGGAATGCTGTGATTTATGATTGCCCAGTGTCAGTAGGTATGGCCACACCACAAGCTGGTGTGCAACATGTTACTGCACTCTCATTTCTTTTCAAAATGAACAAACAAAAAAATAAACTCCATTTTGAACAAAATGAACAAGCTCCATTTGTTCAAGTCTTAGCCCCGTGTTTTGCCATCACTTCCTGCTTTCTGGAAGTGACCCTGATGGCAAAATCCCATTTTCCGAAAGGAGAATAGTTTCAGATTTAAAAATTACATATATTATCCAGGAAAACCTGTGTATATGAGGTAATTGGTGAATGTAAGATTACAGATACTCCTGAAAAGCTCTTGCTACTTATTTATATAGAAGTTTTTGAACATAATTGCATATCAGCAAAAAAAAACCCCTTCTGCCCTAAATTGCCACAGTGCTCTTAGATTTCATGCAATATGGGATATAGATTTATTTAAATAAATATTGCATATTTATACCTATATTTATGTTATACATCTATAAAAATATAAAATAAATAAACCCAAATCCAGAATATATTTATATACTATGCAGACAGTGTAAAAATAGGATCTAGGTTTTTTATAATAATTTCTGTGTGATTTAATTGCTCTGCCCGTGGCCCCATGTGTCACCATTCGGAAAGGATGCAACATGTTACCAAACAAATGTTTCTTTGTGAAATATGTGAAAGACTACAGATGTTTCACTGATCTGCTGGGTAAATCTCAGAGCCTTTTTGGTGACGTGGTCTGCACTTGTTTACACAGCAAGTGAGCAAGTGAGGCGTGCTTTTTACTGAGCTGCGAGGCTTCCCAGATATAAAGCTAAAGCCATATATAGAGCCCTGGCTTTCACAGGTCTGAGGGGATGGACAGATTCCCAGGTCCACGTGACGTGGTCACTAGGCTGAAACCACAGCTCTCACAATGCATAATGATGTTTATGTCAATAACTGAATACCACAGGTTTTCTTTCTATTCCCCTTTCGTGATCGACACTAAGCACATTTTTTTTTTTCCCCTGTTAAGGCCTAAAATAGAAATGTTTCTTGAAAAAATGTGAGTCCTTATAGCTATTTAGTGCGGAGAATGTACAGTCTTCTAAATTAGTTTCACGTTTCTGGGTTTCTGCCTGGTGCACTGGGTAGGGGCTGGAAGCAGGGAGCAGCTGAAGTGTGTGGAGGACTGCCTTTGGCAGCACTATTCACGTGAGAATTGTATCTCCTGCAGCAAGGATGGAGCAGAAACTCGCAGTTTCAGAGGTGTAGAGCAGATGCAATAATGTTTTTGGGGAAGGGGAGCTTGCTCATCAGAGTTTCTTTGAGCTGATGTTGTCTGTGGTGGGTCATGAGCTGGGAATGTCTGCATGATTCTCAGCAGCCAAGCCCAGCCCTGCAGGTCAGTCTCAATGACCAGAAAATCCTCCTCTAAGGCTGCCGTGCACTTTGTGAAGCCGTGTTTGTAAGAAGTGTCTAGATGGAATATCGTGTGTTCCCCCCAGTTTTAGAGGCAGATTGTCTTGACTGCATATTGTCATAGCAAAGAAAGGATGAGAAAATGCTCACTCCAAGCAGAACAGAAGCAAATTTAACACTTCCAAAAAGCACTGACAATTACTTGCCTGTGCATGGCAATGTCAGGGTTTTTAAGGTGCTACATTTTGTAGTTCAGCCTCTGTTAGATGCTTATGCAAGTTACATTGTGTACAGGGTATAACTGGCTCACTGGTAGCAAATTCATCAGTGGTGGGTCAGATTCCACAGGCTTTACTCGGAGACTGGACCGCTGCCCGTTCTGCACCTCTGCTAGCAGGTTATTTCCAGTTGGGTTTGGGAACAGATGGAATTTTGGGTAAAAGAAGAACATGCACTGATATATTCTTCTTACAATAAGTGGGGAAAACTCGAAGCTGCTGTGTCATTTGGGATGACAGAAATAACCCCTGATGACAATACGCAGGGTTTTTCTGGGAATTCCCAATAATACCAAGTCACGTGGTTTTCTGTGTAATACCCGCATACCCCCCTGCTCTGTGTGCATTAAATGTTATAGACTAGCTGAAATCCGAACATTTCTTCATATTCCTAATTTTATTTTATTTTCCTGGTCAGTTCAAAACTGAGAAGTTGGAGTTATTATTATGAACTTCTCCCTATTTTCTTCACTTTCAGCCAGGGAGTTGCAAACCTTTGCTGGTAAACATTTGCAGTGCTGTGAAGTTGAGTTACGTAAAACACTGTGTGGGTGTGTACTTTTGAAGGACCCTGAGTGTGTGCATTCACACACCTACAGACAAGGCCCCTCAAGTTTCCGTGTCTCTCAGAAATAGAATCTCTCTTTTTGTTACGAGGACACATTTATCTGTTTATAACCTGCTTTGGGGCAAGCATGTCAAAGGGATAAGGCACACGTGTAAATTCCAGATGAAGATACACCAGGACAGGAATTTTTCTGCGTGTCCATTCTAACAAACAAGATTTACTGACTGGCACTGAGAGCCAAATGCTTCCTTCACATCCCCGGGTCACCAAACCCCACCAGGAAGGGTGGCTAAGCTTGTACAATACAAGTGGATTCCAAAACAAAGCGAATTTGGAGCAAAGCAGGAGGCAAATATTGAAATCTTTTGCCTTTTCTTGTCTTAGGGGAAAAAAAAAATTAAAATGTTGGTGTGTCTGCAATTGTCTGGCTGTTAATTAGTGGTGTGCACCAGAGTTGGGTTTGGAAGGACTCACACATGGACCCGAGCCTGCCCAGCTGGGCAGCAGCAGAGCTCTGCTTCCATTCACTCTTACACGGTTTCCCCAGTGAAATCACAAATCCAAAAGCAAACCTTGTCACTCAGGGACACAGTATAGATTTGTCACAGTCCTTGGAGGACTGAGAATCCTAAAATCAATAGCTGGATTACACTGATCCCATCTGTAGATGTCCCATCTGCAACAGAAGAAGTATTGATAGGTTGCTTCATTTACCGAAGCATTCCGGATCTCCATGTGGGAAGGCACAGTGGAGCAGTAATTGCATTTTCTGGTGTGAGAAACACTTCTTAAGGAAGCCAAAGCCAAGGCATTTGATGGGCTGTGAATTGCTGCTGCCTCCTGGCACACGTCTGAGCGGACATTTGGTTACGATATTGCTGCGCTTCGTGTTTTTGCAGTAGCAACAACACATTGCTGATTCAAGCACTGGCGTGCAGAGACACGCACATATATGTGAGACAGTGTGTGAGTGTAGACAGGGAGATGGTCTTCCTTGGAGATGCACATTTCAAGTTTTTGGGGCTGCTGTTTCACCACCCAAATCTCTAGGCACGCATACCCAGCTAATACTAAATAGCGTGATGTGAAAAATCCCCTGAATAGTCAGATTAGTGGGACTACTAGGACATTAAAAATCAGGACTCTAATATTTTATGTTACATTTTGTGAGATGTAGGACTTTAGCAGCAATAGTGGGAGGTCAGGAGTACAGGAGTTGTGGCCCGGGTATGAATTTCTTGCAGATCAGATGTTGTTAATTACAGAAAGTTAGAGGATGCATAGCAGCGAGCAAGTGCTACACACATCAAACTGAGGTCTGTATTGATTTAATAATATGTGATTAACACTAACCACGTCTGGCAGAAGTGTGCATCATGGCCCAAAGCCAGATTTACACCTAGATGTGAAAATCAGAGGCTAAAGACATGCAGGAGAAAGCTCAGTCTCTCTGAGGCCAGTGGAAGTTTACCCACAGCCCTTCTCTTTCCTGTCTGCTGCTCTATGCTTTTCTGCAGATGTCCCTCACCCTACCCACAGTCTGCAGGTAACAGGGAAGAGATACAACTCAGATAGTGCAGATTCTGCACTTGCATGTCCAGGTTTTACAGACAATAGTGTGTTTTTCTAAGGTTTTTTTTCATGAAGTCCCTGTATCCCACGTGATTTGTCTATGAGTCACATTCCGAATCCCCCTATTCAAACAAAAATCTCCCTTTTACTGTCTGATTTTGACTAACAGCCATAACATCCTCAGATGGCTGTTCCAGGATCTGCTGCACTGTTTGTGCACGCACACACAGCTTGCATCTGTACATAAGAGTGTCCCAGGCTCTTAAATTCATGAGGGTGCAATGGAAGACCAGATGTATCAGTAGGTGTTGAAATTCTTAGATAATAAGGAATTTACAGCAGATTTTTTTCTTGGTCTCAGCCTCACACTTAGTGATGTGTATTGCACATAGCCATGTTCTTTGCATATGTGGAGGAGTAAATTAAGCATCTGTGTTGCATGCACAGCTCTTGGAGAGTATGCCTGAAGCAAGATTAAAAAAGGAGTTAAAATTAAGGGAATATTACATTTGCCTTAAAAATACCCAAAGAATGAAGCTGATACAAATAATGTGCTTAGTAGTAAATAGATAAAACCAAATTCACTCCTTTTAAATACCACTCTGGCTGTTTCATTTTGAGTCAAACCAAGCCACTGGAAAAAGCCGTGGCAAAGGGAGGAACCATCAGCGAGGAAGAATAGATGTTAAGAGAGAGTAAAGTGTAATGAGAAGAAACCCAATATTGACAGATCATGTAGAGCAGAAGGAGATGGGGTAGAAAAACACAGTCAAACACAGGCAGAAATATGCTGTTGAGCAGGAGGGAGCAGCTACAGAAGCCAGTTCCAGTTTGGGTGATTTGCCCTTCCCTATGAGGCAAGGAAAGCTCTTTGAAATGTTGAAAACTTTCCAGAGCCCCAAATCCCTGACTGGGGAGGACGCAAAGGAGATAAAAGCAGAGCCACCTGTGGGCTCTAAGCCATGTACAGCCCTCCTGGCTGGCACTTCCTCAGGGGTCCCACAAATCCAGCTCAGCTTGTGGTGGGCACGAGGTGCCACCTGCCCACCCCTGCCTGAGACTGTGTCAACAAACCTGCAGCTGCCTCTGAGAGCCCAAGGATGGCCCAGCCAGGCTTTGGGGCCATTCCTTTTGTCATTTGTCCCAGGTGCAAACAGCGTTTGCTGGGGTGTGGGGATAGTCCTTGAGGGGGCAGCTCCCAGGAGTATTCCTCATCTGCTTCTGCAGAGTATTTCCCTGGGGTTCTGCATTTCCCTGCTGCTCACAGAGCTGAGGGTCCCCCATAATCTTTGGGGTTCTGCATTTCCCTGCTGCACCCTGAGCTAAGGGTCCCCCCAAATCTTTGCAGGCTCAGGGGTCTAGGCTTAATTTTAAAGCAACATCCAGGAGTGGATGCTTTTTGGTTAAGAAAAAAATGAATGAATACACATTTATGGTAACAACAGAGCAACACAGCTCTTGAAGTAGAGAGCTTAGAAATAAATTGGACATGGTTAGGCTTGATGTACTGTTTTGCAAATGACTTTGATCTTGTGTTACACAAAACAATTTTATTTTACTGATTTGAGATACTCCAAAGTGAGGAAGATTCTCTGAGTATCCGGCACTTGCTTAATATTAGTGATTTTTGTTGATTGCACGCACTTTGTATTTCACCACTATTCAGCCACCTATAAATCAGTCACCTGAGGAAATCCATTGCAAAAACTGCAGAAATGCATTTCTGAGCACCAATCTCTCACGCAGTTAGAACACTGAAGTTTTACTAAGTGGATTTCACCTCCAGGAACAAAAGCACTGCACGCACTCATTTCACACATTTTTAATTGCGTTTTTTTTTGCCCAGCAAAGCATACCCACAGATATCCTGAAGCATATTGAGAGCTGGTGTGGTGGCAGAGCAGCTCTGCACCTGTGTCTGGGGGGGGGTCACTGGAAACTGGACATGCAAACTCCTGCATAGCAGCAGAAGCTGGACGATAACAGCAGTTTATTTAGCCTGTTTCAGTGCAGCTCAGACATAGCAAAAAAACCTCTCTCAGCTTGTGCATAAATGGTAAAAATACAGAAAAATATTGCTCTGGCAGCAGCTGCTTCCCAGCCATTAACGCCACGGTCACAGTCGCTCTGAAAGGCTCTTTGGCGGGGGGTTCATAACATGGATTAAAAGCTGGAAAAATGCGGTGTTAAGCAGCACAGCTGTACTCTCCCAAGCACAAACCAAGGCATCAAGCACAGGAAAACACAACATTACACTCCAAGCATTATTTTTTTTATCAAGACAAGAAGGTGTTTGTAAATGGTCTGTGCCCAGGATTGTCTTGAAACTCTTGTGCCAAATTTTCAGAGACTTTGTGCCCCAGCACAGGAAGAGGCTCTGGATCGGGCACTGTTTGCTCTTGCAAGCTGCCAAGCACTGGCAATTTTCACTTGCTGTGAAAGCTTGACATATATTATATATATATATATATAATATATATTGTATATTACATAAAAAGTATAATGGAGAAAAGAAAGAGCCCAGATGCTATCTCAAAATTGCAAGTGGTCTTCTATTTTCATTTGTATTTGCAGAATATTATCAAAATATGAACTGCAGAGTGCAACAGAAGAGGGAATCAGTCTTTGAGATCTTGGATTCATGAATGATTTCCTCTGACAAGAAAGTCTACCCACACCTCCAACTTAAGGAAAAGTCGGTGTAAGCAAGAAATCCCCACCAGTCTCTGCCCTGAACAAAGTTCTTAACTTTAGGATCACTTTTATTTGAGTTTCTTACATTCCAGCAAAATGCAGAGAGCTTGACAAATTCATTTTGCGAGAGAAAGTCTGCTACAACCTGTTTGCTTTCTGGATTTGAAATGGGGATGCAGTGCAAAGTATTCCTAAAAAGAAGGATTTTTTTTCACTACAGTTAAACTAAATTTTATAGGGACTGGCACACCATGGTACGCACTGGTAGATGTCTGCATTTGTTAACAAGCAGTGTCGTTAAAAATCCTTGGGCACATTTCCGGTGCAGTTCAGTTATCTGAGCTCCCAGATTTTGCCTTCTCAGGCAAGCAAAATGGTTTTGTTTTGCAGATAAGGTTTTTTTTGAATGCAAATTTACAGCTTGTGTTTGAACAACAAGAAGTTATTATTAGAAACTAATGTATTCTGTCAGGACTCTGAAATTCTAAGTATGCATTGAAGTGGATCATTCAGTTTAATGTCCAGTATCTTTGACTTCACTGAGTAGGTCAGACCAGCAGCAAACACAGGTGTCATCAGATGTGGTTTAAAATCTAAGTAAAAATACAGAAAATGAGCTATCCCCAAATCAGCAACTCAAAGAATACTTTAAAACCCTCAAATTTGTTCCCAGGTAAGAAATGATATTTACAGAAGGTCTACATACAATTTCCTTTAAAAAGCACCTACTCAGAGGCAGCTGAGGAGAAATGAGATTGCACACGAGTTCATTGGGACTCTGTCCTTGCTTTGCACAGGGGGCTGTCTGCAGGACGGCTCGGACAGACAGACTCGTGTCCTTGGAAATCCCGTCCTGAGCCGCAGATCTGCTCTGGAACAGCAGGAGACACCCCGACCATCCCGGGAAAGGGAGTGTGGGTCCCGTGCTCGATTGAGGCTACCAAAGGGGCTTTGAGAAAATGATTCTCTGTGGTGGTGCTGCACAAAAATATCCCCAAAAAATCCCCTGTGCCTACAGCCAGAGCTTTGGGGTGTGGTACCGAGTGGGGGTCTGGGATGGGAGGCGGCTCCGGGGATGCGCCCAGCCTGGGCGGGGAGAGAAGCCACCGCCCAGCCCCGCGGGGACAGGGTGTGACCAAGGATGGCATGTGCCAGGATGTGACCAAGGATGGCATGTGCCAGGATGTACCCAGGGACGGCATGTGCCAGGATGTGACCAAGGATGGCATGTGCCAGGAT
>JAWWMU010000237.1:2035957-2068507 GCA_035048155.1 Cinnycerthia olivascens
CCAAGGATGGCATGTGCCAGGATGTGACAGGGATGGCATGTGCCAGGATGTGCCCAAGGATGGCATGTGCCATGACGTGGCTGAGAGCAGCTCCTGCCCAGGGGCTGGGCTGGGGCTGGGAAGGGGAATGAGCCACACCAGAGTCACTGAGGTGTCCCCAGGTCACCTTGATGTGCCAGCCCCCAGGGGCACGGGTTGCAGTTTGGGCACCGCCCTTTCCCTGGGAGTTCCTGGGTGCTGCAGGGCACCACGGCAAGGTGACATCTGAGCAGGTGGCACCAGCCTCAGCTGCTTGGAGGTGTCACCAGATGGGAAACAAGAAGGTTGGTGCCAGGAATTAATAGGCACAAATAATTAGTAAAGAGCCTTAGGCCTGGGGCTGCGGATTCAAACCTGCAGAAGGTCTGGACAGGGAGAAGAGGGCAGAGAGAAATGGGCACTGGCCTGGGCACTGACACTGCCAGAACTCGCCGTGGTGGCTGCTGGTCCTGCTGGCCGTGCTGCCCGCCTTGCCTTCTCAAATGATTCATCGGTGCCTTTCATAAAATTGCGGGAAGACGGTGAATATTGTACATTAAGGGGTTCCCTCCGTCTCCTCCTTTTGAGGATTTCTTTTCCAGTCAGATGTACTGGAAATGCGTGTCTGAAGGAAAGCCCGGAGAAGAGCTTGACCCTGGGCGTCAGACCTCAAACTACAGCGAGTGTCCCCTGCCTCCCGAAAACCTTCAGAGCCTGTGGCGAGGCTGGCGCTTGTGCTGGGGTGCCACCTGGCTCCGGGAGCGTCCTGGCGCTTCACACCGGTGTCCCCAGACTTCGAGCTTCCTGCACTAGAGGCCGGGGAGGGGTGGGAACTGCTGAGCTGGGACGCTGGTGTGCGGTGTTGATGTGTAGTGAGGGAGCTGGGATGCATCCTGCTTAAAATATATATCTATAAACAGATATATGTCTATATCTATATAAACTGAGGCTGGCCTTTGCCCCCTGAGGCTGGCGGGACCCTCGGGCAGGATGCCCCCAGCCGGGGCTGAGCCTGCAGTGTGCCGGGGCGCGGCTGTCCCCGGTGTCGCCGCGGCGGGAGCCCAGCGCGCCCGGGCTGTCACCCTGGCTCGCTCCCGTTGCCGCCTGCCAAGCGAGCGGCGCAGGGGAGCCAGGGGATAATGCGGCACATTGTGCTCCCCCGGCACCTTTTCCCCTTCCACAATCTCACCATTGTGCGCCTTTGATCGCTGTTAAACTCCAGATGAACATCAAAGGGGGAGAAGTTCATCAAAACAGGGGCCGAACAAAAGGCTTTGGAAGCGCGGTTTGGGCGCACCGAGCGAAGCAAAGGAGGCGGAAAAGTTCAGGCTGGGTCCAGAGATCTCCGGTGGGGCTGCCCCGAGCCCGCAGCCGGAGCGCATCCTTAGCTCGTCCCCTGCATCCCGGGGGAGCAGGCAACCCTGCCTGGGAGAGCGCACGCTTTATTCATCCGGGCGGGCGGCACTTGCTGCTTAAAATATAAATACTGAATGCTGTTTGCTAATGAAGTGCTCTCTAATGACAGCTGGGAGGCTCTGGTTTTCCCCAAGAATAAGCGCTGGGAACTCGAATAACCGGGAATAGTTTTGCAACTCGCAATCGTGTTAATAAGCTACAAACTGCGCGAAACGTACCGGCCGCTGGAGAATTGTGAATTCTGGTTGCAGCTCATGCACAAACTCTTTTTTTTTTTTTTTTTTTTTCTTTTTACCAGAAAGCATACAAAAAGACCTAGTGGGAGATGGGCTGAGGGAAGGGCTGGTTATGAGATTAGCACTTCTTGCCAGGGGAAGGCAGAGTGGGTCGCCTTGGGAAGACGTCCATTAGCTAAGGTCACATTCCAAAAATGAGCCCGAAGTCTGCTCCAATGTGCCTGACATCTGGGACAAAAACCAGTCGGTGATGTCAATGGCATTTTGATGTCAGAAATAAATAGGTACTATTTACTTGATTACTTAACTTTTCCCCTTAAATAAGAATTTTTTGTTTTGTTAAGGCAAGTTTACATATTCCCATTTCCCATTGAGCAGCTGCTCCAGTCCTGTTAAAGAAAACACAACAAAGGGGAGTAGAAACTGAGCAGTGTTTCAGCCTACAGTGAAGGGGGTGGAAAAAAGCTCATAGTCTTGGAGAAACAAAATGATGATTTTTTTCAAATATTTATGGAGAAATACACTAATTGTGGATTTGAAGAACTAGATCATAGCAAAAAAGGATAATGTCTCCTATTTTCCAATCTTGCAATCACAGATTATACCAAATTCCAGGTGAGGTAATGCTCATTTTGAGCCAGAGACAGCATGTGGCACAAAGCAATTTTCATTCCCAGCTTTAGGTAAAAAGTTGGTTACCACGGGCTTATGTGGGGATTGCTTTATTTGACCCAAAAGTGGAAGCCTGAGGATGATGGGCTGTAAGGTCTGTTTTGATGGGTAGTGGTTTCTCTGTTAAACCCCTAAGGTGAAAGGTTTTGTAGGCAGAATGATGCCTTTATCCTAAAAAACCCATCCCTGCTATTAGTAGGCAAGAAAATGGAAAGCAGCAAATATAAATAAATATCAGAGAAGGAGAGAAAAATCATCTTAAAGCCTCATAGGATCCAGGCCAGCCATGCCCTCTTGACTACCTCATTTTTAAAAGTGACCCATGCAGGGAAGAAAATTGCCAAAGAAATCCATGGCCTGAGGTATTAGGTGGTGTGATTCAGACAAAGGATATTTTTTTTAAGTCCATATCATGCTGAACACAAAGATAATCTACAGCTACAGAAAGCCTGCAGGTTGCTACAAAACCCCCCAAGAAAGCCTCTGCAAGAAGGGGTAAACAATTAGCACAAATTTTAAATCAATGCGCTGTCACCTTAATAGCCAGCGAAGTCAGCTAAGATGGGTGTAATATGATGAGACAGTTTAATTCTTGTTATGACATTAGCAGCAGACTTTTACAACAGCTGAAAATGCTGGAGTGAGAAGAGTTTCCAATTATCACTGAGCTCCAATACATGACTCTGGATTAGACTGAGGTATGAACAAGGGCTCCTCAACCTGGAAAACAACGCGGAGCAGAGGCTGCGGAAGTTTCCGAAATCCAGTGAAGATATTTTCCTCTTTTCCCCTCTTGCTGATACCTTTTCACCTCCTGAAAAGGTTTATTTCAGATAAAATAAGCCCGTTTTTGAGAGCCTCTCTGCAAAACCAGTTCCTAAGCTGCGTGTGCTGCAGCATTATGTGCCATAAATCCCCACATCCAGGAGGTGAACCGAACCAATCTGAAACGATTCTGCTTTCCCAGCGTTAAGCTTCAAAAAATTAAAAGTCACCCGGGCTTGAAGGCAGATAGACAGGTAATAAGCCATGACAGCACTTCACGGGAATCCGCAGGAATAGGCAAGTAGGTCTGGGTGTCAGCCACACAAACAGGATCCTCGGAGCCAGAGCCCCGAATAATGCCGCCAAGTGTGAGCATGCCCACGGTAAAGGCAAGCGGGCTGTGAACAGGAGCCCGAGGCAGCAGAGGCTCTGGCTGAGGGCCTGCCGGCTGGGGAGGCTGCACCCCTTCCCAGAGAAGGGCTGAGAGCCTGGAAATGCAAATCCCTGAGCCGGGAAAGGGCTGCAATTCCCAAATCAGTGAGAAGGTTCTCCTCCGGGGTAACCCGGTTGTGCTCGCTGGCAGGGGATTCTGGTTTTCATAGTCTGGGATGCTTCTGCCCCGGTTCTATTTCATACCTTATTTTTGAACTAGGTTTTTTTCTGTGTTTGTTTGTTTTATATCTCACAAGAACAACACTCCTCCTGGACCTTACACAGGAAAATTTGTTGCAACAAACTGTCCACCTCTTCCACAGCTTTTACCCAGCTCCTAGGGGCAATTGCAAACATGAGAAGTAGCTGGGTGGTTTGAAATAGTGACTCTTTAACCCAAAGATGTCCCATTTTGTATTGCTTATGCCACATTGCTCCGCCTTTTTCAATATTGCTTTTGGAAAAATGGGGTCACCGTTTCCTCTTCAGATCATAGTGAGAGAAATCATTTTGTCGGGGTACTCCTCGTACAATCCTTCTGTGTTTCCTCCATGTTATTTCCCGTAGCTGGGAATATAGGCTTTGGAAAGGAGAAAAGTAGACTGGTAAGAGAATAACTGGGAAAAGCTCTACCCCAAGCTGGAAAAGGTCTTCGTTGAAAAATAAGTTATAATTCACTAAAAGGCCTTTTCCTCATGAAAGCCCCATGGGTGCTCTGCATTGACTGATTACATCCCAGAAGAACCCACAGCTCCCAGGCTGGGTAAGGCCTTTGCTGAAAAATAAGTAATCTCTTTCTAAAATGCTTTTTCCCATTCTTTTAAAAGCACTCAGCTTTGCAGGAGTCACCTTGGGCAGCCTGGACTGCTGGGAGCAGCAAGGGTCCCACAGCCTGGGGCACTGTCTGGCAGCAGGTGAGGAAAGAGAGGATGCCACAGAGGGACAAAAGCTGACACTCCACTCAAAGCCCCCAAATCTTAGCAGGAGAGACCTGTCTGAAGTCAGTCCTTGTTTTTTTCCCTATTTAACACTCTTTATTTGGCAACACATTATTCAAAAAAGTTGACCTGAAAAGTTGCTGTGTCATGCAGTGCTTTATTCTGCACAGTAAGATAAGATAATTCCTCATTAAAATGGTTCCAACCTCCTTCCCTCCCTGGTGAATGAATAAATAAATAAATACACTTAAATATGCCCTAGATGTGCTTTCCTGCTATTTCCAAAGCAGAGAGGGAAGCTCTGGGTCTGGCATGTGTTGTCCTCTCCCAGCTGCCCCAGGGGCTTAAGGGTAGCTGAGGGGTGGTTGTGGGGTGGTCGAGAGGCACTGAGTGGCACCCTGGGGACACCTGTACCCCTTGCAGGTGACCTGTATCCTACAAAACACTCCTGACCTGCTTGGATCTGTGCTCAGCCCCTTCAAAGGCTACCCCTACCCTGGTGCCACCTGCCAAACTCTTAATTTGGGATGTCACTTGCTGCCTGCTCCTCTCCCAGAAACTCACCTCCAGCTTTTTTATCTCAGGATGCCAAATCTCCACAGTGAAAAGGGGATTTCATGCCTTTATATGGAATTGCAAACCTGTGTATTAAGCCTCCAAAGATGTTTTTATCAAAAAATCTTGACGACTGCCAACTTCCCTAAATCTCAAACCATCATTACACATTTAGTCTTAGACAGGGGATTTTTCTGGGTCTTCCCTCCTGACCCAGAGATAAAGCCAAGTTGGTTTGAGATTGAAGATTCATTTATCTCTCCTTGGCAATTATATCTATTACTGCCCACAATCCTTCCCAATCTTTTTAAACAACATCCTGCTATTAAAGCCACTTGGCAAGCATTTAAAGCCCTGGGATAAGTTAACCATGCACAAAATATCCCACTTGGGGAAGGATCCAGCTATAAAAATAAATGGTTTGCGTTCCGAAGGCCACGGTTCAGGATGGGCATTCTTCATTTGTGAAGAGAGGTCATCATTGCTGACAATAAAATTATGTAGGACCTGATCCTCCCCCACTGAGCTCAATAGCAAAATCCCTCCTGATTTCAATGGTGTTTTCCGGAGTCAGTCGCCGGGAAAGCCGACATTCCACAAAGTTGCTGAAAATCTATAATTGGATATATTAAGAGAGCTTTCAAAGAGATGTCAGATTTGGAGGCTTAGTGTAAACTGTGCTGCAAAGGGGGGATCATTTGGTATAACCAAATCAATAAAACTTTTTTTTTTTTTTTTTTTTAGTGTTACTTTCCTGCTTGATCCCTGACGAGGGAAAAGCTGAGCTCTGGAGACTCACCAGCGGCACGGAGGAAGTGCTGGGAGCCTGGTCGGAGTGAGAGCCACCCTCTGGTGGGACAGATCCTGCCAAGTGACCTGGCGAGAACTGCAAGGGGGGTAATCCTGCCTGTGTTTGATGCAGGGGCTCTGCTCACACGGCGGAGGTAACTCGTGCGTGTGAGTACTGGAACACTGAGCCCTTATTTCCATGGTGTTGCTGGCCTCCTGTCACAACACATCTCTTGGGGAGATATGATTGAGGGTTTTGATGAATTTTGCTGTGCCTTACATGTCTATATTTAGTAAAATGCAGCTTAATTTGTTTCTTTGGAATGAGACATGGATTTATCCCCCAAATGCATTTTTTTTTAAACACGCGGGCTTGTACTTCAAAGTGTTCTTTAACTTTGGAAACGCTCACTGGTAGCTCTTTAGGAACTGGAAATCTTCCATTTCTACTTACATGCTGGGGAGCATCCTTTTCCCTTTGGCTCTCATGCAGAGCAAGGGCCACTTGGCACAGGCAGGCGCGGGGACTGCAGGCTCAGGAGGTGGACACCAATGTGCCTGAGGGGTTCCACTGTTGTGGGACCTCAGGGAAGGGCCATCAGGATGGGGTTTATTCCAAGTTGCTTCACCCTTGAGGCAGCCTCATTTGTAAACTTGTGCATGCCATCTCCCCTCCAGTGTCCCTGTGCCATCTGGATGTGCAGGTGGGGACAGGGAGGCACCCACAGCTCCCACAGGTGATGCTGCCATTGGCAGCTGCTGCTGGCCCCCTCTGTGGTTTAATCACACCTCCCCACTGCTTCTCTTTCCCTACCATGTCCCCAGAGCAGTCCTCCACAAGGCCACAGTCATAAACCTCACTGCTCCTCCTTAGAGAGCTTGATTGCTTTCTCCCTTTCCTTTTCAGCAAGAGGTGAAATTCAGTAGAAGCTCCACCATGGAGGAATGCTGGTTCACCACACTGCCTAGCACCAGCCTGGTCTGGCTCCAGCTCTGGGATGTGCAGCCTACAGACACAGTAATGAAAAGAAGTATTCTAAAAAGGATGAGTCAGCTGGAGGCCAGTGGGGAGAGCGTGTGGGATCTGACTGGAATTTAAAAAGTTTTGAGGCTACACGTTGTTTTGAGCCCTGCCAGCGGAGAAACTCAAACACACGGAATGCTTTGTCATATGGCATAATGATGTTGCTTTGCTGATTGGCTGGTAAACCTGTTCAAAATGCTTTTAGACAATAGTAAGTTCATGAAATATAAAAACTTCCTGCTGACACCATTGACTAGGGCCTGCTTTGCATGTTTTTGAAAACTGTCTTCCCCAGAACCCCACCACACTGTTGAACAGCCATGAAATTGTTTTTTCAGTATGTATTAGGTGACTTACCCATTAAAACAGCTGAGGAATCTTCACACATTCACTTCTGTGCTGTAAGCTGATGTGAGCTGTGAGTACACCCACACTGGCAGTGCAATCTGGATTTCTCCACTTGATTTTCTGTGTATTTGCACCGACTGGGACAGCAGAAGTTTTGTGTGAAGCTTCTTCACTGACTCCTCCAGACAAGTACCAGCACATCCTTCCTGGCTACCCTGGGCAGCAGTGCCCAGCATTTGCATAATTTCTGAGGCACATAACTTTCAAAGATTTGAAGATTTGGTGCAAGGTTCTTTGAATAAATGATGTCAGAATTACTTCTGATTGTTGTATGGAAATGTATACATCCCATTCCTCCCCTACAAAGAGCTGATCCACCCAGTCCTGCTTCCCAACCTGGTCAGACTCCTGGGGAGAGTCTGTGCTTCTTTCTGGGGCACCTCCAAGCAGGAGTTTGGGAAGGAAATGCTGCTGGCAGACTGTGGCTGGCCATCCTTTACAACTACATTATGTCTGCCTTTCCTGCTTTCCTTCATCTTCCCTTCCATTGAACCTGGTCATCTCCAGGGATGCTGACACAAATTGTGTAACTGGCTGTGGGAAGGATGGTTGAGCACAGCTGAGTGCTGCCTCCTCTGGAAGGAGCAGATCCCTCTCTCATGTGTGGATAAATGAGCCAGAACCAGAACAGGTAACCTTCCTGAGTTATATCCTGTGATTTTGAGTGGGAAGCAGGGAAGGGTCGGCAGTGTTTTATTGCTCTCATGGTGTGAGACATCGTGAGAGAGGTTATTCCCCACCTCCCTGGGATGGTTAGCAAAGGGCCTGAAGTGGGCTCAGAGCCATTAGCAGCTTTCACCGAGGGCTTGTTGAGGACCTTTACACTGGGAAAAGAGGCACCAGTGAGTTTTGGACAAGGCAACCTGGTTTTCAGCCCAGGCAAGTGCCGGAACAAATAATCACACAACTATTTGTAGACATCCAGTGGGGCGCTACCAGTAGGGATTTGTCAAGAACAAAATATGTTAAATCACTCCAGTTATTTCCTATGACAGGGGAAATCCTGCCATGTGGAGAGAAGCCGTGGATGTACCCCTGCCTCCAGCTTTCTCTCACTTTCAGGAAAGTAGTTCTTCTCAGGAAGCTTTCTCGAACAAGGCTGGGCAATGTGGGTGAGATGAAGAGATCCTGCAAACCCTCAGTGACGACGGGACAGCACCAGTGCATTCAGTGCCAGTTTGAACCAGGAGTGGGTGGGGCTCGGGAATAGTCAGCCTTGCAACCAGCCTCTGCCTAATTGTCATTCCTGTCCTGGACAGTGGAACTGGTGTTACCCAATTCCAGTCTCAGGTGATCCAAAGCAGAGGACCAGTGGCATGCAGGGAGGTGGGATGGCACTCAGGATGACCATGCTGGGCTGGAAGGAGCAAGGTACAATGTAGGAGGCCACGCTCCTATTTGGATGTTTGCTTTAGGAGTAACAGAGAGCCTTGAAGGGCCTTCAGAGCTGAGTGATGAAAATCATGAAATGCTTGGAAAACAGGGTTCATGTGGAACAGATCAGTGACCTGGAGTTGCTGAGCTTAAAGAGGAGTTGGTGCTGAGGAGGAAGAGGTTATAAGAACCTTCAAGTTCGTTAAAGATAGTGACAAAGGGGAAGACTTGCTGTCTGTGCTCCTCCTAGGTAGGACTGCAGCAAGTGGGCTCAGTGTGTCGCAAAGGGATTCTGTTCAAGCCCAAGGCATGTCTTCCCTGACAGCAAGGCCAATGAGAAACCAGGACAGGCTGCTGGGATGGGCCCTGGGAGGCTCAGGGACCCAGGGGTTCTTGTCTTGGTACAGAGGGATGGTCCAGATGACCCACTGATGTTTTTGGTCCTTATATATTGCCATGAAACAATCCTGTGGATTTCATTAGGATACCTCCTGGAATAAAAATTCCTCCCTGGGCTTGTTCCCCCACCACAGCTCACCTGTGTGATGCTGCGCTCCGTCGCAAAGTGGGTGTGAAAAGCTGCTGCTGGGATTTGTGGCTGTCGTACACCTCCACACCAAAGTGCAAATAACTCCCCGGGCCACGGGCCGAGGGCCGGGGCCGTGGTAAGCCAGGGACGCTGATTGATGAATCCTCACAGCAGGTGAGAGCAGCAGGCGACACACACATTACAGATTTCGTATACAGATAGCAGCCTATCAGGAAGAAAAATTGAGTGAATACCTCAGGATGTGGCTGCTGGGTCAGCCCCCAGCACTACCCAGTGGCAGACAAATCCCTGCCCTCAGCCTTGGCATGAGGCACCTGCTGGGATGGAGGGTGTGACACAACTCCTGCGGCCAGCTCCCGATTTTCCTCATTACCTGCTTTTGAGATTCTCTCAAAGATAAGAGGCTCTTGAGCAAAGCCGCTAATTTAGTCCCAGCAAACAAGAAAATAAGTCTGGATGTGAAAGGCTGGTGGGATTTTGACAAGATGCATGTAGAGGTTGGGCGACTAGTCTTAATTAGGCCATCTTTGTTTATATTTGATGTTTATCAGCTAATTGGCATGGCAAGGTGTGAGTCACACTGCTTCCCTCTGGCATGAAATCAGTTCGCAGGAGAAAAACTAGGAGAACAAATGATCCCAATTATAAGAAGGCCCACTGTGCTAATTACCATCCCACGGACTGCGGAGCCTCCCACCCGCGTCCTTGCCCAGCCATTCCCCGGGCAGGGGCCCTGCTCTGGCGCACTCCTCCCACCCCAGTCCGCAGCCCTCGCCCTTCCCGGGACCCTCCCCTGGCACTGCCGGGGCAGAGGTGATGCTTCACCCACTGCTCATTTCATGCCCAATAGCATTTCTAGGGGACTAAGCCTGTTGCCTTCACTGCTGCCCTTTTTATTTTCCCCCTTCCATGCTTTTTTTTTTTTTTTTTGGATTGGTGGAGACCACACTGCAGCAGCAGCTCATGGGAAACGTCTCATGCTCCCAACATTGTGATACCCATCAAGCCAAAGCCTGGATGTTTGCTGCAGTGGAGCTGGACTGGAACCTCACTGCTGAGGCTAATTAAAACCAGCAGTCAGACCTCACCTCACCTCGACTCTTTGCTCCACCCCTTCCCCCCTTTACAAATATTTTTACAGCATTTACAGGTTGACCAGTTTCCTTGTGCTACTGCCACGGAGTTTTGTAGCATGTGCTCAAACATATTTTAGATGTGTATTTACATAGGTACTTACTGTAAATCTCCACCCATGTCACTCTGTCTCCCCCTCTCTCCATCCTTCAGGGAGATGTGCTGCCCTTGTACCCTTTCAGGCCTTTCCCCTGTAGCCCGAGGGTCCGGTGTGCAGGAATGTTTCTTGGCTGCCCTTGGGTTGAATGATGATCCTGGAGTCTTGGAAAAGCCACAAAGCCCAATGCTCTGTGTCGCCCTGTGTCTCTCTTGTCTTCCCTTCTTAGCAGGGGTAACAGATGGCTGAGGCTTTCACCAACAGTCCCGAACACATTGTCACTCCCAACTGAAAGTGAAATATTCAGTGGCATTTAAATTAAATAGACTCTGATGCTTCAGTAATATTAATTACGGTTTCATTCATCCCATGCCTAATAAATCAACGCATAAAGATAGGATGATCCTGTGGCTGGCAGCAAAGCAGGGCTATTCTGCCCTTTGTAAGGTTATGCACACAAAGCCCCCATTCTTACGGGGACATGATGGCCCCCTCAAACATCTGTGCTCAGCACCACTTGAGGAGAAGCCAAAGTGGTAACATTTAAACTTTTCTTGTCCAATTTGTCCACGCAACAGGGCTCAATTCAACCAGAACTTGCAAGTTAAAATTATAAAACCCGTGTTAAGTGGGTGAAAACTTTTCAGCCTTTCGGCCAGCGGGTTCAGATTTATTCTGGCAGCTCCAGGAAGCCAAGGGCAGGGCATCCATTCTCACTGCTGAATTTGTTACCCCAGCTTCAACCTTTACAAGAGGGGGCTGGGGGTGGAGAAGGCTGGAAGGGCTTGAAAACCTCATGGTGCTGAGCTAAATTTCAAGATTTGGGGAGGCCCTGGGCAACAAATTTTCACACAATTTTTTTTTTTTTTGCAGTGAATACCACAGGGGAAATAGGCTCTGTACTTCTCCAACAACAGGTTTTTCCCCCTCACCGCTATACATATGTAAAAGGAGGCTAATAAAACAGTGGAAGAAAAGATCACTGCTAGTAAATCTTCTGGAGACAAAACCCTCCACTTGTGATGCTTCAAAGCTGCCCAGAGCTACCAGTTTACCCCAAAAGTCCCAACTCAGGGCTGATGATTGGAAAATAAAAAGCCCTGTGCATAGAAACTTCACTCCAATTGTTATGCAGTGAATGTGACGTTTACATGCAGCAGCTTTACTTGACCAAATGACTCCCAAGTATACAAATGAAGAACTTGTCACCTATAGTTTGGTTCCTCTGGAAAGGCCCAGCTACAGTAGGTATACAAGGAAAATAGATATATTGTAATGATAAAACAACGCCATATCTGAAAGTGCATCATTGAAAGCTGGAGCAGCTGCAAAAAAGAAAATGAAGCGGGAATTTAAAAAAAGCCACGGAAGGAAGGTAAAACTGAGCACCAGCCCCTCAGGCAGGCGGTGCAGAGGAACAGGCTCCTGGGCCGCCGAAGCCCAGCCCCTCCGCGGCGCTGGAGCGCAATACCCGCGGGGCTGCCCGCGCTGCAGACCCGCACGGAGCGGCACAAGCGGGCACTGGTCCTGAGATTCCAGCCAGCACTGATCCTGAGATTCCAGCCAGCACTGATCCTGAGATTCCAGCCAGCACTGATCCTGAGATTTCAGCCAGCACTGGTCCTGATGCTCTGGCCAGCACTGGTCCTGATGCTCTGGCCAGCTCTGGCCCTGGTGCTCTGGCCAGCTCTGGCCCTGGTGCTCTGGCCAGCTCTGGCCCTGTGACTCCAGCCAGCACTGATCCTGATGCTCTGGCCAGCACTGGCCCTGAGATTCCAGCCAGCTCTGGCCCTGTGTCTCCAGCCAGCTGTGGCCCTGTGTCTCTGGCCAGTGCTGGCCCTGTGTCTCCGGCCAGTACTGACCCTGGTGCTCTGGCCAGCTCTGGCCCTGTGTCTCTGGCCAGCTGTGGCCCTGTGTCTCCAGCCAGCGCTGGCCCTGTGTCTCCAGCCAGCATTGAGCCTGGTGCTCTGGCCAGCACCGGGCCTGGTGCTCTGGCCAGCTCTGGCCCTGTGTCTCCGGCCAGCTCTGGCCCTGGTGCTCTGGCCAGCTCTGGCCCTGTGTCTCCGGCCAGCTCTGGCCCTGGTGCTCTGGCCGGCTCTAGCCCTGTGTCTCTGGCCAGCTCTGGTCCCGAGCAGCGGCGGGCAGCCCCTCCCGCAGGTAGCGCATCCCCGAGTGCCGCGGCTCCGCTGCTCCAGTGCCCTTGGGGGCGCGCTCCCGGCGTGAGGCTGCGCCCTAGAGTCCACCTGTACTTAAGCACTTAACAAAGGGATTTTCGGAGCCAATTCCTTAAGCAGAAAGCTATTTAAACTACCCTGGGACTAAATGCTGAGGAGCTTACCCTAAATTCTCCCAGGTGAAGGTTTCCACTAATCCTGCCGGACTGCATCGTGCCTCTTGTGGTTCGTGCTGAGCCGATAACGCCAGCGCTGGTAGCGCAGGTATTTCTGTCCAGGTGTTTGACCGATGGTATCTGCCATCATCAGCCTGAGCTTATCCCACTTAAACCTCATTAACTGCTTGGATAAGCCCTCCCTGTGGTTAAGGTCTGTCAGTTTGAGACATTTTTGTGTCCTTTCTCTAGGTGTCCTGACAGCATTTTAAGAAGGCGCTTTCTGACAACACTGCTTTTCTGTAGCCACTGTCCGGCCCAGCAGCTGGGGGATCTGCATGGTCAGGCTCATCAGATTTTGGAGCTGTGCTTCAGGTTGCTGGGCAGCTGGCACCAGGCTGCCCACCGGCTGGGGTGTGCCTGCAGAACTCCGGCTGCCCCAGGTGCAATTTTGACGTGTCAGTGGTTTCTACCTGACAGTTCAGAACATTGATGTGTTTGCTTCAGGGAGGTCTTCTCCCTGTTCTTTATCATAGAAAACAAACAAACAAAAAAGAAAATAGAAAGAAGCAGCATCTCTGGGCTGGCACACAGAGCAGGCATGGTCCCCTCACTGCTCTTTATTAGTGTTACCCAGAGCAGGGTGGGAATTGGTGCACAGCAGTCTCCTGTGGGTGGCTCTCAGCAGCAGTTGTCTGTGAAATGGTGTGGTGCAGGAGGGGCTGAGGGTGCAGATGGGATGTTCCAACCTCTCCATGTTCACCTTTCCAAAGCAGCACCCACAGGGCCTGGCTTGGCTACAGGAGTGGGGATCAGCTCCCTGCAGTGAACGTCCTCTGAGCACAGGAGCAGGTACAGAGCCTCTGGAAGGATTTCTTGCAATAGCAAGGACAGGAAAGAGAGCCCACCCAGCCTTCCTCCCCACTGCTTCGCTGTCTCTCAATTTTTAGCTTTTGCTAAAAATTTTTGTAGCTAATGCAGCCCAGGCAGGTGTCCCCTGTGTTGAGAGCACAGATCTGAGGATGCTTCTCGAGAGGCAGAAGTCTCTTTTGCATGAGGAGGAAGCCTGACAGGGGAGATGGGTGCCCCTGGGCCACTGGTGGCCCCTGCCTTGATTCCGAGGGAGGGCACAAGAAGGTTCCTGGTGGCGAGGCCAGCGTGGAGCGAGAGGCAGAGCAAGGGCAGGGCTGCAGGCATGCAGCCGGAGCTCCCACGGCTGGGAGGAAAGCTGGGAAGGGGCTATGCCACAGGGAATAGGGGGCCTGGGGAAGCCTGTCAGGGAGCAGCAGCTGCTGCTGGGCCCCAGGGCACGGCTCATCCTCTCCCGCTGCCGCTGCCTCCACCAGCCTGCCTCTCCAGCCTCCAGCCAGGCTGGCAGGAGCTCCTTGGTGCTCCAGCTGGCTCCAGGGCCGTTGCAGCAGCTGAAAGAGCAGGACGCGCTCCCTGGCATGTCCCAGTTCCCATCAGCTGGCCGGGCCAGTCTGTTACAAACAGACAAGGGTGGCACGTGTTGCTCCAGCCCGTCCTTCCCCAAGCCGGGCTCGGTCGGGATCATGAGAAAAAAAAACTGGGGCAGGGGCTGCCTGAGCCCCGGGGAGCGCTGCTGGGCTGGAGGTGGCAGGGCAGAGGAGCTGGCAGCAGCCCTGGGCAGGGAACAGGCAGGGGAACCAAAGGCAGGGGACACTGTGTGGTGTTTGGAAGGCAAATACCTGTCCAAAGGTAACTTGGTTTGGTTTAGCTGTTCAAAGTTATGGATGGTAACCTCAAACGAGTCTCTTTTCACTTCTGATTAGAAAAAAAAAAATATTGAAAGTATCAGAACTCAGAAATTTGTGTGTGGTCATGCAAATCAACGTTTTGTCCTACCTGCGCTGGAAGAGGGTTTCAGGTGCTTGAGGCTGCCCTTAACCAGCTGTGCTGCTGCCCTGTGAAGGGTCTTCAAAGCCCATCCACTTCCACATACTGAGAGCCACAGCAGAAACCAGTGGAGGAGTTTGGTGTCTAGGCCATGTGTAGATATATAGCAATGCCCCAATTCCTTCATTTAGGCTACATTTCACTTGGAAATACCTCTCCATGGCCTGGTCTGAAGTCAAGGAGTGAGGTTTTGAGGGGTCTGGCCTGGATGACACCTCCTCCTCACATATTTATGAACCACAGGAAACATCTGAATGAATAATGTTGCTAAATCCCAGACAGACATTGCAGAAGTCCCCTAACTTTAATCAAGGAAGTGTCGTTCACTGCTTGTAGATGAGGTGGAAGGCATAAAGTTGACCATCCTTTCCCCAGGAGGAGGTCAGCAGAGGTTTCTCAGCAATGCAGAAAGTATTCCATCAGCCTGCAGACTGGGGACATTGGGGATTACCACCTAAAGTACAACATGCCAGGTTAAACCTTGGCTGTTCTCGTGCTCAGACACAAACCTTATGCAACCCGTTATGAGCTAACAGAAGAATAAGTTGAAAAACAATTTTTATATGGCTGAGATTAGCAGGGAACATTTCACTGAATTTATCTCAAGGTGTAATTTGCTAACATCTTTTTCTTCCTTGCTCAAAACATTCCCTGGTAGTTATTTTTAGTAATGGCATCTATTTTTCCTAGGAAGGCACTCTACATTTAATAGTAATAAGAAATAACATTATCTACTTTTTATGATTGAAGATTAAGGAGTCTATTCTAATAGCTTTGGTTGTCAACACAAGGTCCTCTGGTACTATGTTTCTTAGCTTCCCTGTTGTAAAAGAACATGTCTATGTAGATATTATTAATTTATCATTGCACAAAACAAAGTTTATGGACACTTAATATTTAATGTGCTGTGAATTTAATAATAAAAAATTAAGACTTTACCTTGCATCATTTTTTTATCTACCTGATTTTTATTCTCCTCATTAGCTCTTTATGCCTCTATTCTAAGGTTTTAAACCCCTTACTTGGGTTTAAAAGCACTTAGTTATGTATGCTGAAATGTAAATACTTAATCCCCAGCCTAGTTGAATATGAGGACAATACCATGATGATATTAAGCATTTCAACCATAGGTAGAAAATTTTTTTGCTATAAATACAAAGCTGTACAGAAGTCAGCCTGAGGTGCCAGAGGTTACGTGATCTGAAGGCCGCTACAACACACAGGCTGTTCTTTCTGAAAGCTCTGATGCTTTGGCACTGATATTTAGCTTGGTGAAAGGAGAGGCACCTGTTGCAACTTCTCCAAGGGCCTACACTACTTCTGTCTGTCTGAGCAGCTTCTGGTGAGACTAAAGAAAAAAAAGGTTTTCTATCACAAAAGATTAGCAGATCTTATTCCTCCTCTTGGCTTCAGCTTTCCTCAGCACAACCTGACAGATCTTGTCATTATCTGGAAATGCTCAGAATAAACAAAACTGCTTGAGATGTGAAAGTGGGGAAAGCATCTTTTGATGCATCAACACTACATGTTCCAGCCCCAGCTGAGGGTCTGGCTCTGCTACGTCCCAGCACTCACATGCACATGGTATTTGATTTTGTTCCGACAGCACGGTGCATTCTAGATTTCAAGTACTGAACATGACTCATCCTCATTCCTTTTTTTACATTTGTATTATCTAGCCTAGCTGTTGAGGCTTTAGTTGGAAGAATAATTAATGTTTGGTTGATAATCTGAATCCCAACAGCTCATCCCAGACAACGTTTCTTGACAGCAAATCCTGCACCGCAGAGATTAGGGAACATGTTTTCAAATGTCAGAAGATGAGGACTGCATGCAGAAACGCAGCCACATTCTCCAGCACACTCTGTCCTCTGTGCCCTATGTCCCCAGCATTCCCAACACACCATTCCTGAGACACAGCCCTGGTGTGACGTGATAGCATCCAGCACGAATGCATTTGGGAATGCACATCACCAGACGTGCATTTAACTGGACACTTGTGTGTGCAATTATCTGACCTGAACACCCAACGTGCGTGTGCCTCTTGGGGTTGCACATTCTGCAGTCCAAAGCAGCTGAGATTTTAAGTGCCTGCAACAAAAATAGAGAAGAAGCCCTTCATTTGTAAAAAATCTGGCACCGATTTAATTTTTTTTTTTTTCCTGAATGAGACAGAAAGCAAATGTTCTCCAGTGAAAGATAAATGACAATCAGAGCTGGAATATTAATATGCCTGGGTAAACAAGCAGGATGAGCCAGAAAGCAAGCAAACATTGCTGGGTGAGAATCCCAAATGGAGAGCCACTGTCAGGGCTGCTCCTTCAGAGAGAAAGATGCATGGGGAGAGGAGAAAAGAAGGGCCACTGTCCATAAAGAACGAATTTAGAAAACCACTAGGAAAGAATTTGGAGCAGAAAACCCAGGTTGTTTGGAATGGAGGGGGGGAAAAAATGGGGAAACCGGGACTGGCAACTATTGGATGCCACCAGGCCCCCTTCAGAAGGACAGACAGAAGAAAGGCTCACAATTGCCATTGCCAGATTAATTTGATATCCAGAGAGCATCAGCAGGTGAAGTTCAGGGCCTTCTTGGCATCCCCTGGGCCACTCCCCATGGGTAGGAGGAGACCAGCCTGAGCCCGGCTTCAGAGGAACCTGCACAGTGCCGGCAGACATTTTACCAGGAGGAGAGGAAGAATTTCTGTGTCTGTATTTTATGAGATAAGGCTTCACAGAGTGCACTAGTACTCCCCTAAACTGAAAAAAATGGTGATCAATTTAACCACCACCAAAAGATAAGACAGTGTCCGTCAGGGAGATATTTGGCATTAACGGCCAAAGTAGAGGTTTGTTTACCAATGTATTGTTTTCGTAGTGCTAAAACTGTGATTACTGGAGAAAATGTGAAAAAAGGCCAGCTCCTTACTAGTCACAGTAATCTCTAGCTATTTCACTGGAAATGCCAGGTGTGAATATTCTCCAGACACCACAGCAAACACTGTGGGTGGGACAGGAGCGTGGTGCTGGGGGTGTGCAGAGTGGGCTTCCCTTTTCCATGCTCCTCTGCCAGCCCCAGGGGTATCTCACTCCTCCCGAGGCTCAGGAGCTATCAGAGGAGGGTGATTTCAGGCAGTGGGCAAGCACAGTGGGAAGAGAGGGCTGTAATCACCTGGTGCAGCACGAGTCGGCTGTCACCGCATCACACTGCACTGCCACTCTGAGAAACTCGTGTGCAGTCCCTCCAAGAAAGTGTTCTCACAGGTCAGGGCTGGTGTGAAAAGGGGTTTTCCTCTCACAGTCTGCCTGCTGCTAAAGAAAATGACTCAGTTCCTCCCTTCTCCTTTCAGGACAATCCTTCATGTCACTGACCTGCCTGTAACAGGTGACTTTCAGCACAACACCCAGGGGACAGAGCTGTGAAATGCCACCAAATACAAACCTCTAGGAGCCTAAACAGCCTCCACCAAATGTGAATAATGGCATCTTGCCTTTTTTAGAAGGAGTATCACTTGCTGGAATAAATGAAAGTAACAGGTTTCCTTTTTTCTTCTCACACTCCTGCAGCTCTTGGAGTCTATTTCTGTTGCAGTCAATGACTGTGCTGCCTGTGACACAGAGTGACACTTGGCTCCAGAGCCTTCTACACCCACCCAGGCTCGGACTGTGCTTTATCAGCCAGGCTTGTTGGCTCTGACTGTGGCCAACTCTCCCTCAAACCCAGGCTTGTCCTACTTGATGCTTTCTTGTTTCACAGCTCTGTGCAAACAAGTTAGTTTCTGATCACCCTCCCAGGCAATAATTTCACAGACACAAAACCCACACAGAAGTGTATTATAAGGACTAAAGCCTGCTAGGTGACCCTAAGCAAGAGATTGCTTCTTGAAGATCTCATGATCCAAGTGCTGCTATGTGAAATTTGGGAATACACATGTGTCACCATTTTCTGCAAGTGTCTTTTGGGACTCAGGCTGGATCCTTTAATTGCAAGGCTGGTGAGAGCTGTTTTGTAATTTGCAGAGGGTTTCTATGATGAATGTACATATTTAGTGAGAGGTGATGAACCCTTCTTCACCTCCTATCCAATGAAGCATTAGCACCACCAGTTGGTCACTGGCCCTGAATAACGCCCAGTCCCAGCTGCAATAACAGTGCCAGAGCTTTGTTCAGGTTCTCAAGAGCAATGTGTTGTGCCATCCAGATGTATTGTTCACTTGGCCCAAAGCTGAGGCAAGTCATGTTAAAATTGAAGCAGTGCATTTTTGTTCTGGATTTGTTGATTGCACCTGATCTGTTCCAGCTTGAAATTTAAAGCTCACTAATGAGGGAATCAGAAACCCATAATGAGGAGCTCAGCTAAATCCCAGATCACTCAGCACACTCAAATTTTTCAGTTCACTGGTGAAAGGCTCAGGAGGATCCAGAGAAAACACTATTAGTGTTTTGGACTCCTTGAGCATCCTGATGCAAAGATGTACCAATCTGCTGAGGGATGTGGGGCTGACTTTCAGTTCTTAGGCCAGCAGACTGGCTTGCCAAGCTCTTCCTGCCTGGCACGCAGTTAGGCTGCCGTGGACATGCATGAAGTCTGGATTCACACACATATCTGCCAGGATGGTCACACCTTCACAGAGAGGTGTGGACACCTGGTTAGCTGAAGGGTGTATCCACTCTTCTTTGCTATTAGAGTTTGCTTAAACTGCAAATACTTTCCCTTTCCCTGGTTCTCTGCCTTCCTTTTCCCTCACGTTTGCTCATGAAGAGTGTACAGGAATTTCACAACACTAGCAGATAGTTCAAATTTCATTCCCACTTCTACTAAGGCCCCTGGCATCACCCAGGAATTCAGCAGGAACATGAAGTACTTTTGTACCTCCACACGGATCTTTTCTGTTCTGAGAGTGATCTAAAAAATCTCAGTGTAAAAGGGAACCATTATGTCTGGCCTTTTTCAACCATCCCTTTGTGAGGATCTGAGATGGAGAAAGGGTTCTATCCAAGCCCACACGCTGCAGGGAATGACACCTGGGAGAGGAAGCAGTTTGTCAGCCAGGTGCTGGGGACAAACTCTCTGACCTGCTCCTTTACAGGAGCATTAACCATTCCACCTACTAAAGTGATTACAGAACCCCTCCCCGAATTCTGACACCAAGATCTGGCCCATGGCACCAGAATGGTACCTGTGGGTGCTGGACTGCTTCTCACCCTCCTCCCTTCACATTACATCCTTGCTGTCCTCCCTGCATGGGGTGGCACCTGACAGTGGTAGCTGGGGCTGTAAAAGCTAATTCACTGTGGCAGCATTGTCATTCTCAGAACCAGTGTGCCCAACAAAAGGCAATGCTCGAGACATTTTGAGTTCATTAGGATTTTTTAATTAGTCTTGCTTATAGGTGGGTGCAGGGGTGTTGGTGATGGCTGTGGGCTCCTCAGCTGATTGTGTACAAGCACAGAGCAAGGACCAGACATTGCCAAGAAATTTTTCCTTCCAGGGCCTGCTGTTGTGAGACACAGACCCTGAGCCCAATCCTTCACCATCCTTCTTGAAGCCTGAGGGACCAAGACTTTGATGGGCAAGACAGGTGAGAGAAGGAAAAAAAGGACTTGAACATCAGTTTTTCCCACTGGGAAAGTTCTGATATTCTTTGTGGTGCCCTTGCTGTTTGCTTTATGAAATACTCTCCTGGTTTACTCTTGACAGACTTGTAAAAATAAAAATAATAAAAATATTTTTTGCTTCCTCTTTACATTTCCTCTTTCTTCATTGCAAGGAACTTCTGTTTGAGGATATTCCCACAGAAACATGTGTAAGAGTTGAATACCATATAGTCTATGATGTTGACTAAGACCCTGTCAGGGGTCAAGAATGTAGAGCAGAATGTGACAGATCTCAGCACCATTTTGTCCTGCTGCTGGCACGTAGTGCTTACAGAGCAGGGAGCTCAGCTCCTTGGAGTGGCACCAGAGCTCCTCACCTGAGCAAGCCTCCGTGGTGTTCAAGCCCTGCCTTCACAGGGTTTTGTGACGTGTTTTTTGCTTTCAAGAGGTTTTTAAATTAGAAAGATGGTGCAGCCCATTGCTTGGTTGTTTCTCACAGGCTCTCTGGTGCTCAGAGGGCGTTCCAGCTTTGCACCCTGGTTCTCAGGCACACGGGCTCTCTCTCTGAAGAGGCTGGGCAATCTCCAGTGCCACACAGCATTCAGAAGTGGCACTTAGACTGTAAATATTATATGCTGCTGTAAGAACATTTGAATGGTAATACTCAAGCAATTACTTTCCTTTCAAGATCATTAAACACAAATCTGACTTGTATTTTAATACGACTGCCAATGTATTTAATGGGGGGCAGTAAAGGGTATTTTTCTTCTAATGGATGAATGTTTATATTATTATCCACTCTGAGAGACCACATTAGGAGGAGCCTGTATAACACTCACGAGTTTTGCCTCAGCCTTTTTCTCACAGTACTCAATTTTTTCTCAGTTCTGTATCTTCCAGCATGATGGCAAAACTGCACCGACAATAAATTCCACCACCATATTCTGATTATGAGACAAAAAAAATGACAAAACACAGTCATGCTGAAAAGAACTTGGGACTGGCATTTCCATCACGTTTGTTAAAACTGCAGAGACAGGCAGAGCTCGGCAGGTGACAGTTTTGGCTCTGCAGCCACGGGACAGGCATTGCAGGACTGAGCAACAGCAGCTCCTACGTGGCATCTTGCAAACACACCTGGGGACAGCTTGGGCACATCCCTGTGCCTGGGCTGCCCAGGAGAGTGCACAGCAGTGTGGGACATGCCATGGGTGGCTGGGTCTGCCCTGGAGCCAGAAATTGCTCTGCCTCCACACAGACACACTCACTATCACTGCCCTCACCACAGGGACCTGCTGGCTGGAAAGGAGAGTAGCTCCCTGGTGTCTTACCAACTTTGTGAGCAATTTGGACAAACTGACTCCTGACTGCTTATTTCATACTATTATAGCACCTGCATCATCTTCCCATGGGGAAGTTGCCTCATGTATTTTTCACTAATTATGGAGTATGGGGTGGGCAGGGTATGAAGCCAGGCTGAGCTGGCCCTGTCAGGCTGTGCATTTTGGGAGCTGAGGAATCAGCAAATACTGCACTCTGTGTCCACATTCCACTCACTGCTTGAAAGCAAAGGCTAGGAATGACTGTGCTACATGACTGGCTAGCAGCTGGTAGCCTCTGGACAGTCATTAGAAAATTATGACTTTTTTCTGATTCCCACTTGCACACGTACCATAAACACCCCCTTCCCTACTACCTGTGGTGAAGGACCTGCAGACAGTTTAGAGCAAATGCAGCACTAGAGATTGCATGGTGTTATTACCATCCCCAAAGTCTGGGGCTCAGAAGCACATTTCTCTGTGGCTAATGCTTCCTATCATTCAGAATTTAAACATTTGTTGTTTGGAACAGCACCCGGCTCAAGACTATGCACATGAACCACCTGCATCCTCATTAAAACGTTTCAGGTACAAATCTGGATGTCTGCTTGTTAGGTAGTTTTGGGCAGTAATTATTACAAGCTTAACAAGTAGAATTTAGTAGATGCTTATGAGTTTGCATTGTAAACATTGCAATAAAAACCATCAGGAAGGTGGCTTTCAATCCAGAGGTCATCCAAAGATGGCCACGAGTTAAAGATTTAAGGCAAGCTGTGAGGTTTTCTATCAATTTGGATTGTAATGGGCCACAACACAAGCTATGCAGGAATTGCTACCAAATTTATAAACAGAATATATTGTGCTAATAAATCAGAACACGTTCAGTGGTGAGCCTGTCCCAGAAATGGATGGCTTTCCCACTCCTAAAGGGGAACTTTCCAGACACGACAGCTGCCATGTTTGGGACTATTATTACAGAAAACTGTTGACATTTTCTGGGTTAAGGATGGTTATCTGAATTCATGGATAATTTAGTCCTTTTGCTTGCAGAAATAGTTTGATATGCTCTTTAAATAAGCATATAAAGAGATTGATGTGTGATCTTTGCGGGATCAGATGTTCTGAAAAGTAATGCTCCTCTACGGAAGAGAATAAAGCTTAAAAGGGGAAATTATTTATAAAAGCACCACCATGAACAGGCAGTGTTTATTTACCATTTAAATGCCTCATTTCTGTTCTGGCTGTCTGTGCTATAATTTGCACAGACACTTAAACTTGAGTATAAATAAATGCAAAGAAGTGGTGTTTATGCAGAGTTAAGATGAGCAAATCAAGCGCTAAAAGATGGAGGCCACTCCTGCCTCATCGGATCAGCCATCTTACCCACCTCTGGTGACAAGCAGGGAGCCATCCACGCTGGAATTGGAAGAGCTTGACCAGAATATCAGTGCTGCAGCCATGGCAGAGATTTGATGAGCGGGCAGGCAGCGTGAGCACCATGGCATCTCATCATGAGTGAAATGCAGGAAACGCAACGAGGCTCCTCAGGTGTCTTGCCAAGATCCTCAGGATGAGAATTGTTTTCCTCTGGGCAAGGTGAGGCACCGACTCTGCTCCAGGAAGGGGGCAGCAGATGTCAGAGAGCATCCCCAGGATGGTGGGCTACAGTGGGAACATTTGTCACCGTCTCCTGTGAGTGTTGAGAGGGGGAAACCAAATTCCTTCAGCTCTGTGCACACCCACCCATTCCCAAATCTGTACACAACTGCTTTGCTTCTGCATATCTGACCTCCTTCCTGTGCCTTTGGACATATTTATGGTAAAAATGCCATTTTACAGGTGCAAGGACCTGTCACAGGCGGGGGCACGGGGCAGGGCAGGCATGGATGCTCCAGGGGTGGGTGGGAACCTTGAGGTTCAACTGCTGAACTCAGCAGGAGCAGACTCACACCAGTTTTATGGAGGAATGAAATCTGAAGTAGAGTTTGATTTGAATTATTAGGAGTATAAATCCATCATCTGGTTGCCCTGATTTGCCTAGACAGAAGAATTGAGTTATTTTGTCAGAGGTAAGGAAGGCACTTGTTGCTTAACATCTATTAAAAGGATGAAAAAGTCACATCTTTTTCCACCATGTTCCATCAAAATCCTGCCTTGAGCTCCTGAGAACAGGCAGTAGGGATGCAGAGGGTTGTAAGGAAAGGTTATGGCACCTACTTACCCTGTCTGCTCTGTTGCAGTCCATGGGGATGGTGTCCACTGTTCCTTTGCCTCTGCCTGATGGGCAGCAGGCAGACTGAGCAACACTGTGTATCAATTAAGTGAAAAATAAATAATAGGAAGAAAGTAATATCTTCAACAGTGCATTCACTGGCACATACATATTTATTAGCAAATAAAATGCTGCTTGTATCATGTTTATGTGCATCATGAAGCCCTAAAGTAATCGGTGGTGTCATGGTTTAAACGATGGAAGACAGATGCAGTGGTATCGTCACATTCCTCAAAGCAGGCTGACTGATAAAGCTCTGATTTTTAATTTTTATTTCATACCCTTGTTTCATTATGGCTGTGCATCCTGCATGGGATACAGGGTTTTTCCGAGGATATAAAAGGGAATAAAATTAGTTTCTAGACATTTCTCAGTCTGCAAGTTTTATTGCAACTTTATCCCAGTCATTCCATCTTCAAAGACAAACCAAGGGGAGGCAGAGGGAGCAGGGCTCATTCAATGGAGCTGCAATATGTGGGTGAGGTGAGTCAGGAAACACAGCAATAGACATGTGTGGTTTGTGGATGTGTGAGTAGCATGGGGACTGTCTCCTGAAACATGGTTAAATATGTAAACTCTGCCTAGGGAAAGTGTTTATTTACCTAGATTGACAGCAATCGGGATAAAAAGCACTCCAGATAAGTGGCTCTTTAGCCAGCTTTAATTTGTTGATGGATGGATTGATGGGAGGATGGTCAAAGAAATGACAACATTACTCTCTGTAATGGAGATATCTTGTCTGCTGGAGTTTGCAGTACCATTCGGTCTAATTATTCCTGATCCATCTATGAGCAAACTTCTCTCCCAGAGAGACAAGTTGTCATTCCTTTTCTTTAAATAAAAAGATAAGAAGGTAAAATCAAGAACAATTAGAGCAAAGGATGATGGTATCTTCTGCAGTCAAAAATTTACACAAAATCATCTGCACTGCCTAAAGATGGTTTACTGTATTAATTGAAATAGTTGTGCATTCTATTATGCAGTTTGTATGGGGACAGATGGCCCATTTCACAAATTAAGCCTTGTCTTTTTACATTGCTTCAGCAGAATAATGGTGAATGAACATGGCTATTGTAAATGATCCCAAGTTCAAACCTTGCAACATCACAACAGGCTCCACTTTTCTGGTGGAAGCCAGTGGAAAAGCAAGGGAACAGATCATTGAGTCGATCCAGCACGTGTGTTTCACCAGGGCTGTGGCAAAGACAAGGAGCAGCTCCTGATGCTTCAGCCGAGCTCACACCTTCCCTGGAACACAGCACAGGCCAGGCTACAGCACGGGATAAACTGGGACTGGGCTGTGGGTGGGGTAGCACATGAATTCTGTGGGCTGTGGTGAGAACAGTTTGTCAGGTTTAGAGCAGCAGCTGAGAGAGGGTAACGTGTGAGACTCTTCTCTGTTCTGCTGAGCACTCAGAGGGGAGTGCTTGCAGAGCATCCCGAAGAATGTCCTGCACCTACTGCAGGAGCAAAAGATACCAATCAGCAGGAGAAACTGATGGCTCAGGTTTTCTAGTCCAGCTGAAATGTGGCTGCTCCAGGACTAGCAATAAAAGAACCAGTAGCTGCTTCCCTAGCCGAGGAGGTTGTTGCCTTCAGCATAACTGAGGGAAATCCATGGTAACACTTGTTTTCCAGGGGTGGATAGCCTGTGGTTTTTGAAGGATCAGTTGTCTTTTGGCTTAGATTCCCCAGATTTGGGTTAACCTATATCAGGGTCACTACTGGAAACTGCAGCCACAGTCTTGTTTGATGTGGGCTGGCACAGGGTGGGTGGCACAGAGGAGGGCTGAGCTCAGAGGAGCTGCCTGTGGAAGGGGTGCTGGTGCCAGCTCACACCTCTGCAGAGGCCAGCACCACCAACAACCTGAGCATGAGCTCAGCACGGGCCTCTCAGAGGATAATCCATCATGGGTGGGAGGTGGTTGGTGGTGGGAACTAAATTACTCAGGCACCAAACTCCCTTAGCCTGGACCCACTGAAGGTGTGTGTCTGTCCAGCAAGGTTTGGTTAGCTGAAAAGGACCTGGGAGCCCCTGGGCAGCTGTCCTGAGCTGTGGGGCAGCTCGGGCACGATCCCACCCAATGCACTTCTGCATGCCTTGGAGCAGGCCCAGCTACATGACAAGCACATATGCTGCTCTTGGAAATTTTATGTGGAAAAAAACTAGCCTAGATTGTAGTTTATAGTTCTTTTCAGCAGGGCTGCATGAAGCTAATGACACAGAAAGCCATTTGGGTTAAATTGTGGAATGGAAAGATGCGGCACCTGCTTTTATGCTTCATGTGTTACTAAAAATACTTCTTCCTTTTTAAAATGCAACACAAATGACAATGCAAAAGAAAACTCTACAATGACATTGGTGACATTTTTAAGAGCGGGTTCATCAGTGTCCCTGTGCACAGGAAGATGAAATCAGAGATAGCAGAAACAGCAGACATCATTATGCCATTGCTCAAACCCTTGGTGCATCCCCACCTGAGATAATTCTTTGCCCTCCTGATCTCTCACTGTAGAAAAGGGCAAAGTGATAAGCTTTAGACAAGAGACATGAGAATGTTCCAAACTATGAAAGAGCTTCCATATGAGGGGAAACTAAACATCTATTTATCCTGAAAAAGAGACTCCTGAGGGAGTGAAACATGGCAAGAAGGCGTGGAGGAGGCAAACCAGCCTGTGAAGTGCTTTTCGACCAAGAGAATGAGAGAGAGGGCTCAAGAAAAAACCAAAATTACTGAATTTAACAGAAATACAACTTTTCAGGGAAGGTGTGGAAGTCAGATGAGGTTCACCCAGGAGGGTATGCTGACCCCTTTGAGGACCCTGGGGTAAAAAGGCCACCCACCCTGGCTGCAGGAGGTGCTCCCACCAGTGCTTGGGTACAGCCTGTGGTCAGCCACGTCCTTGTCCCCAGCCCCTGTCCCCCCAGGCAGTGGGGCTGGGTGGGCACATGGGTGTCCACCTCACCAGGCAGCCTTCAGGAGGTGCTGCTGGTGCCTCTAAAGGCCCTTTTTATGCAGGTGCAGCTCACAAGATACAAATACGACAAATATTGTTCAACATTTTCCTCTTTGCTCCTCGGAGCCCAGAGAAAAGCCCTGACTCAAGACAAATATTTTTACCACTGAGAAGGGAGCATTACCAGAGGGTATGAACCCCTGTAGAGACTTTACTTTTGCTATTGATTTTATGCGTGAGATGCTCAGGTACTCTGATAGTATCTGACAGTCTCAGAAGCCAGAGAGAGAGCAGAAAGGCTAATACAGTAACCATGTAACCAGAACAACTTGTAAATTTTTTGGAAATAGTGTGTTTAAATCTGACTGAGAGACTTTCTTGTTTGTCAAGCAGAGAAGTGTTTCGACAAAAAAAAAAAAAAAATTCATCCTCCCCTTGAGATGTCTTAATTTTATTTTATTTTTTTTTTTTTTTTTTGCAAGAAGGACATGGAAGTGAAAATGTTTTGGAGAGCTATAAAAGTCTTAGAGTGGAAAAAATGTAAATGGCAGCAGTGTAGGTGGTGAGCTGAGGCATTCACAGTGAGGGAACACACCTTCCCTCCCTTGCCATGTGACTAATGTCACACTGGGACTGTGGCACTTACTCGAGTGTTAAACACCCTCATTGATAACATCCCTCTGAAATACAGGGGCTCTGAGTGACAGCACTGCTCCTCTGGGACAGTGCAGCAGAGGCCATGGGGATGGGGGACACCGTGCCCTCAGCTCCTCTGGAAACCCAGGAGATGCAAAGCCAGAGCTGCCCTTCCATCAAAAACTGCTCTACCAGGCAAGGCTGCTCTCTGAACACACCCACCCACCCCAAACAGAGCCAGGAGCCAAATGCTTTCTAGAGGAATGGTCTCTTAGAGGGTAAACAGCTTTTAAAAATAAATAGGGATTTAGCTGGAAGGCTGGCTGTAGTTTGGGGGCTCCCTGAGTTCAGTTGTTCTCCTGGGTGGTGACAGTTTGGATATTTTTAGGCTGGGGGGGGACTTGAATGCCTAGCAGTCACTTCTGGGGCAAGTGCCTCATGTTGAGGGTCTTTAATATAAAGCATTTAGCATAAGCCAGTGCATGCTGGAAGTGCAGGTCTGGACAGCTGAGCTCTGGAGAACAATCCCACCCTTCAGGTTCCCAAGTGTTTAATGCTGGGATTAATTGCCTCAAGAGGGGCAAGGTGTTAGGAAGTGCCCTTCTGGGCACCCCAGTCCTCCCTATACATAATCCAGACAGCCTGGTCCTCATGGTGGGCTTCATATCAGCAGTCCAACCCTAAAAAAAAAATAAAAAAATAGGTGGTGAAATCCTGTCTGGACTGCCTCTGCACTGAATCTGTCCCCAGAGGTGCCTAAATTTGGGTATTTGAATTGTGTGTCACAAATACTCATTCATGAAAAATATGAGCTCTTTCCGTACCTTTATTGGTTGACTGTATGTCAAGAGCCTGAAATATCTTTCATTTCAGTTCATTTAGTCCAGCAAGTCTCCCCACTGTAACTGTAACCCACCCTGCTGTCAGGGAGTGCAGCAGAGCTACCACAGAGCTGAAGAACAAAAAAATGTACATTTGAAGTGACAGCATGAAAAAAGTGGATGGGGGTGAAATATAATTAGCTGAGGCAAGGACAAGTAGGTAAGTCTCCACAGTCATAATTTATGGGGGATATTGTTATAGTTATTACCATGCAATTTAACAGGAATACACCAGAGCAATTTTCATATCTTAAAACATGCAGATGCACTCATATATATGAGAAAAGTCTCAGAACTCAAATCATCCAAAATAATCAAGAAAGTTATTATCATAAACAGCCACAATTAACATGGGGATCGCAAGGAATGAGTCTCAATTTCTGATAATCTTAAGAGAAAATGAAAGCATTATTAAAACTTTAGTGTGGCAATGGCAGCGACGTTCACAGCCCTGTGCACACACCAGCACTCTGCCGTCTCCACCAGTCACTCCTCTACTGCTCCTTTGCCAGCTCCAGAAACAGCAAAGTGTGTGAACTGGAGATTTCCTGACCCATTAGAGGACACACATGGCAATGAAAAATATTGGGACTGACTTTGCCAGTTTAAATAGCATTTTTTTTTAGGTTTTTTTTTTATCAAAAGAGTAGTGTTCAATTACTGAAGAGAAGAAGGAGGTATGGACACTATTGGTACAAGCTTCTGGGGATTTAAAGTTGCAAAGTGCTTCATGACAGCCTGTGCTGCCATCCATAATTTACAGGCTTCCTTCTAACCTTGTTGTCAATACAGTATTGCTCTTATGAGCTGCATAAATTATTTCTTCCAGTGACATAGAATCAAAGAATGGTTTGGGTAGGAAGGGACATTTAAGGTCATCTAGTCCAACCTCCCTGCCATGGGTAGGAACACCTTCAACAACATCAGGCTGCTCAGAGCCCTATCCAACCTGCCCTTGAGTGTTCCCAGGGATAGGACAACTCTCTCCTCTCTGGGTAAGCTGTGCCAGTGTTTCACCACCCTCATTGTACACAATGTCTTCCTGGTAGCTAGCTGAATCTATCCTTTTTTAGTTTAAACAATTTTCCTTTGTCCTATCCCAACAGGCCCAGCTTAAAACTTTTTTCCTTTCTTCTTGTAAGCCTTGGAAGGCCACAATAAGGTGTCCCCAGAGCCTTCTCTTCTCCAAATCCATCTGTCCCCAATTTAGCAAGGTGGACTTTGGGGCATGTCAACGGCCTTACAGAAGTCCAGGCAGGTGACATTTGGAGCTTTTCTCTTGCCCACAGACGTAGTCACTCCAGCATAGAAAGACACCTGGCTGGCAATGCAGGACCTGCCTTGCTGGCTGTGCTGAACCACCTCTCTGCTGTCCCTGTGCCCCAGCAGAGCTCCTGGCAGGATCTGTCCCATGAGCTTCCCACACACAGAGGGGAGGCTGACAGGGCGCCGCTTCCCAGGGTCCTCCTCACTTCCCTTTAAAAAAATGGGTGCAAAGCTTCCCTTTTTCAGCCACCAGGGACCTCACCTGACTGTGCCACCATTTCGACAAAAGCAGACATTCATCATTTTAATTCACACTGAAATTGCTGAAGATTATCCACTGTCCATTAGATTTCAACAATACCCAAACGTTCGCTGTTCTAATCACATGCTAAAATAAGGTAACTACCAACTCTCAGAACCATCAGAAAAAATCAATCACTCCCACACTGATCAAGTTCCTGCCTGTCTCAGAAGTCTTTTTTCCCTTCTTTTCCTGCACTTATCTGTGCCCAATGTGATTGCAACTTAATATTCCTCAAACTGCCTCCTTAAGGTGACCAGCTTGTGTATATACCTGTTTCAGTCCAGTAGACACAGTTTAGAAAGAGCTGCTCTTCTCTTGGGGCATAAGGATAGGCTGGAAGAGCTCCTGAGGTTTACTGTTGTCTTTAAAAATCTGTTCCTCCAGCTTAAAAATGTTGTCCCAGATTTGGAAAGGGAGCAGTTACTTAAGAAGGAGGGATGAAGCACCACAGCTGTCAGCACCATTCCAGGCATTTCTGGATCACAAAATCATTCTCTGTCTACTTGCCATGTCCTTAAATGAGAACAAAATGAATCTCCAGATGATATAATTTAGTGGTTTTATCTTTTTCATTTTGAGGCTCGAGGTGAGCTGGGACCTTCTCTGAACCAGGGCAATGAGCCCCATTAGACCAAGCCTGCATTTCCAGCAAATGACTCTGCAGTTGAAGCTAGAGACCCACAAAACTCTTACAAATTAAGGCTTATCTGAAATTGTTAAGATTCAAATTTTACATGTATCAGAGAAAACCCATTATGTTATTCCAGGGTTGGTTTTTTGCATCATTTTTTTCCCCCTGATACTGCCAGTCCATGTCTGTAAAAATCTTCTTCCTTCTGTTTGCTGAATCATGCCTGGAATCCATATTAGAAGTCAAGTGTGAAAAAAAAAGGAGGGGAAGCTGTGCTACAGGCAGCTGTTGTTGTCAATGCCCTTTCTTTCCCCGCAATAAAAGTCACACAAAAACTTAAAACCTTGCTGGGCCTCTACTCCTTACTGTCAACATTACCTCCCTTCAGATCTGTAAAAGGGCAAATCTTTTCCTAGCAACAGCATTAACCCATTCACAGGGATTTGAGAACAGACTGTCTTGCTTTTTTTCTTTCCCATAGTTGGCAACATCTTCTGCTGTTCCTGCATGCCTGTGGTTCAGTGTGTTATAGTCTCTTTTTTAGGAATAGGAGCTATTCCACAGGAACCCCAAGAGGAGCAGAGAAACAGGAAACTCCCCAGAGCATCAGTTCTGCTCTGATCAAGGCACTGAATAACACAGCAAGGGGAGGGCTGGTGGCAGCACTTAGAGGGGAGTGTAGCTGTAGTTACAAGTAAACAGCCAAGGCAGAAAGTTTTATAATCCAGTAGCAATTTGAGTATGTGGGATTTTTCTGACACTCATGATATTTTTCTGAGTCTCAAGACAATAATTAGGTTGTTAACTGACAAGACACTTGCTCTTGTTTCAATAAACCACGACTGTGCTCCTTAGTCACCATGGAATGCCCCTCAAATAAGAAAGAACCCAGGTAAGTATAACCACGTGAGAAAGGTCTGCAGTTCATATATATAAAAATAGACACAGAGATAGCTCTATTTTCTAGCAGCACCTAAAATGTTTTGTGTATGTGTTTTTCTAGCTTCTGGACCAAATTGTGCTTTATTCCTTTTTCACAGACTACCAACTCAATAATCTTATTTTCTGTCATCACTCTGAGGCACCAACACAATTGTCTGCATCTCCTAGCAGACTTTGGCTATGGAGCTAAAGGAGCCTTTGCTCTAAAGTGCTTGAGAGTCACAGGGCTACTCAGTTAAGAGTGGCCTGTTGAAATCCTGTCTATCTCTGGGGAAGGACCTACACAAAAAGTATGGACTATTACAATCACAGACAGTGGAAGTTTAGCTCCAGATACGAACTTCGTGATGAGTCCCTCACTACAGGGACAAGGCATGACACAGTCAGACTACACTACAGACCCCCAAGGAATTCAGATTAGAGAACTGATACAATGTTTTTTGGGGGGTTTTTTTCTCCTTCTTTGCATACTTGTGAAAATGTGGTAGCTGTGTATACAAATGCCAGGCAATTCCAAAAGGGATAGGATGGAGGCCATTTAAAACACACAGAATCCCTGGTAATCTGAGTTTTCTCATCATGCTACCAGCATTTTGTGAGCTACTGTCATGCCTGTATCCACTGACATTTCTCACACAAGACAACGGTAAAACCTAAAGATACATATTTGGTGATATGTCAATGCTGAAATGAAAGGAGCAAGAGAAACCTTATGTGATTTTTTGAAATATCTCCTATCATCTAAGAGGTTTGCTATTATCAAAGTGTTGGGGGTTGGGTTACTTTCTTGCAGAAATTTTTCCCAAAAGAGTGGCTAGGAAGCTGATTGCTGGGTGCTTATGGACACTTTAAAAGTACTTGAAAGAGACAGAAGAAGTGACTGTCGAGAGAGGGTGGGACCAACTCCACCTCTCTCTGGGGGGGCAGTTTTTGGACTCCAGAGAGATCTGGGCAGACTTCACCTGGAGCAGAGCTTGGAGCGACTCTCGTGGGTCCGCCGGGAATTCAGACCCTGCTCTCTCCCTGCCTGCCGGGAGCTGCTGTCCCATCGCTTTGCACCCACGGCTGCTTCGGTTTTGCTCTGGGTTTCTCC
>JAWWMU010000237.1:2068607-2082014 GCA_035048155.1 Cinnycerthia olivascens
TTGCCTGAGAGCCTCTTTAATTCTAAAGGTATAGCAATTTGGGGAGAGGAGGTTTGTTTTCTCCATTGCAGGAGAAAACCCCTGTTTTGGTTTGTTTTGTTTTTTTTCTAGCAGGCATACCTGTCTTCAAACTGAGACACAAAGCCATTCAAAAGAGTTTTTCATTCAGAAATTACCAAAGAAAGTCTCCAAACGGCTGACCACAGTGGGTCTCCACAAGTATTATTATTTTTTTTCCAAAGGGAAGCAAGATGCAGAATCCTGTAAACTGCTCCTCAACTTGTGATCTCCTTGCCAGCAGATGATGGGGATTTGGAAAGGGGAGACTGGACAAGCACTTGAAAGAGACATACTGAGGGCACTAAGACAAATTGCATTAGACTCAGGCAGGCTCCTGAATCAAACCCAGTCTGAGCCCAGGAGAGTGTGTAAAGACCACAGATGCTTCCCTTGTTCCCACTCTACCCCAGGCACTGGCTGTGGCCACTGCTGGACACAAGGTGCTGGGATGTGCCGTCCTCTGAACCCTTATGGTTGTTCTCATGTTCCAGGGGAGTCATAGGGAAAGTCTGAAATGTGTGCTTAGCTATCCATGTCTTTTTAAAATATATTTCCCAGTCTTTAGTGCTTCAGTTGTCTCTCAAATCTATGCCCACAAAGTAACTAATTCCTAACAATATGTAAATGGTTTTTCTGCTGGATTATAGACAAATTACGTCTCAAGTGTTTTAGACAAGCTCAGGGTGAGATGACTTTCCTTACACTTCTCTGATACACCTGAGAAAGTGGTGACATATCCAGAGAAATTTCTTTGCCTTGCAGTTCCTTCCACATAAGCATCATCATCCCTTATTATTTTTATTACTTGTATTTTTGTGTGTCACTACTGTGAAGTTACATAAGGTGATTAATGCCCTGTGACTGTGTAATGACTTCATTTGATTTGTGAAAAAATAATTAGAGAAGAAAGAAACCGCCCTGAGAAAAATCCACGAGACCGGATGGAACGGTATGTCTTGGGCGTGGGAATGGTTACACAGTGGTTTTTGGAAACAATCACTGGGGGATTTTGCTCTCCTGTTCTACTTGCTCAATCACGACCTCAGTGACCAGTGTCTCTTCTAAATTATCAGAAAAGTTTAGGAGAAAAATTCATTAGGGAAATTTGCCCTTCTTGGCCAATAGGTTCATCTGAGTTAAGCTTCTCCAAAACCTTTGGCTGGCCAGGGAAGTCCTACCCCATAACTCGAGTATTTATCAGAGGGTTTGGTTCAGTTTAAGAGGACAAATCATCATGCTGGCATCTCCACACCCAGGTGGGAGTGAATGCAGACCAACCTCTGCCAAAATAATAACAGCAACAATGAGAGATGTGTTCAATCAGTGCTTATGCTCGGCCACATCCTCTGCTGATGAAGGAGGAAGCCAAGGGGAGATTTTCAGAAAACAAAAACAACCCAATGCCATCTACTAGCACCTTGCAGTAGGGGCTTCACCCTTCAGTGCTGTAGGTCTAGGACTGCACACCTTGCAGCCTCAACCCCCCTGTAACCTTTCCTGCAGGATGTGGAGCAGCTGCAGTGAGGGCATGAGGCTGTTGGGCCGTGTGGCCGCCACTGTCCAAAAGGCTGGTGAACCTCAGCTCAAACACAAGGAATGACTCGACCCAGATATTTTTGCAACAGCCATCTAGAACTGGAACCAGCCCTATATGGCTCTGAAAAATGTCATGGAAATGTCTGTGCCTGGGAGCTCAGGTAAAAACTGGAACAGAGTTGAGAGGGAAGTATATTAGGGCTGTACCAAGATAAAGGTTCCTGTTCACTCTTGTGTTTCACTACTGAAGCCTGATTTCACTACAGCATTTAATTGGTTCCATTAAAAACAATCCCCCCTTGAAAAATAACAAACCCACCAAAAAATGAAGAAGTATTAGGAGCTATACTTTGGGTCTAATTGCACTCTCCAGCAAAGCCAGGGTATACAGGCTTAGAAGCACCTGTTAGTTCAAAATTCACATGAGCTATAATGGCTTGTTTAATCAGAAATGATGAGAATTTTAAGTCTTTGGAAAAAAAAAACAACTCAAGATTTTCAATTCTGAGCCTTCTCTGTTTACCTTCCCTAAAATTCTTCAGTTTCTCCCAACATTAAAATCAATACACATGTATTGGTGACACCAAGAAAAACATGGGATTTCAGAGGATTCTCAGGATTTGCTGGTAGAGAGAACCAGCTGGGACACAAATCTAGGGCTGATTAACTGTTATTTTAATATATTATTTATATTTAAAATTTCAGCATAATTAAGTGGCTAGTTGGGGCAGAGATCACAGGGAGATGATATGTTTATTTCTTGATTATGAATAAAGCATGTTCTGAAAATCTTATTTAACTCAGAGAAATGAACTGGGGCAGAGTAACGAGTGCCAGGGATGAGGAATCAGTGCCAGGTTAGGCACGCTTCACTGACTTGCAAGGGATGGGAAGCTCCCTGCCCTAGCAGCTCATCAGCCCAGACCTACCCTCTGCCTGGCACAGTGTCTGGTCACTGGATTCCCACTGTGCTGCTTTTCACCACCTCAGATGGCCACTTCAGTCAAGTTTATATCAACTGTTTTTGGCTTTTTGAGGTAGGTGTCTCCTTGCTCATCTCACAAAAGAGCTTTGGTTGTGCCTGTGACACCAGCCGTAACTCAGACTGGCAAATGCTATTCCATCAGGCATGCTGATGAGCTCTCACAACGATGGCTCGGGCAAATCTCCCAACTGTGGATTTCTTCTTGTCGGGAGATCGCAGGCCAGGAGCTCCCGAGGGAGCAGAGCCTTCCTGGCAAGAGGAAAGGAGCTCTGTGCAGTGCCCAGGTAGAAATTCAGATGTCGGAGGGGTGTTCCAATCAGGGCTGGCGATGCAATTAGCGGACACTGAACCTGCCAGACCTGCAGCAGATATTAATGCTGCTCAGAAAAAGGGGTCGTGAGCAGGGATGTCAGCCTCTGAAGCTCCTAAGGAAATTATGCTGTCAGCAAAAGGCCAGGCAGGCCCCCGAGACGGGAACACGCCAGGAGGTTCCTTTTGCTGGGAATGCAGAGTTTTTCCTGTGGGGAAGGGGGTCTGCCAGCTGCACACCTGCCTCCTCTGCAGCTTCCCAAGTGCCTCTCCAGATGGGAGTCTTTGCTGGAGATGGCCCATGCTGCTCCCAGCAGCTTCCTGAGCCCTGTGGCTGCTGTCAGGGGAAGAAACTGCATGTGAAACACGGCAGTGTTTCATCTCACTGAAAGGCAGCAGACAACACAGGGGATAAAATAATGTTACAACCCCCATGTTTGGCTCAATACCCGTGCTTAAAAGCATTATTCTAATACTGTGGACACACAATAAGCACACAGAGAAGAGTTGTTAAATGCTTCTAAATTACCTTGCAATGAATTCCCTGTGTTTCCCCCCAGTTTTTGCAGTCTCCATCACCATGTCATGTAAGTAGCTGATGGTGCCTTGCCCCACCTAACTTCTTGTTCCTGAATCAGCTGGGCTGCTCTGCACTTTGGGCATTCTCCTTCCACTTGGGCTCTGAAGGACACACGTTAAAGAGCAAAAGAGCGTTGTTGGGACTTCACCCATGAAAGGCCAGGAGACAGGGCAGGAGTGGAGCCACAAGCTTTGCCATGGCTGCTTCCAGGAGGTCTGGCCCCAGTTAATGCCCTCAGCAGCCTCTGTCTCCAGTGCCTGGTAAGGGTGAGGGACCTCAGAAGGGGATCCAGCCTTCCCTGCTCCCGGCCCTGTGGCCAGGGTACTGCTCAGCCCAGGTGTGGGGGCAGAGCCTGGGGAAAGGGCTTTCCTCTCCCACCTGCCACTCTGGCTGGGCAGCAGAGTTGTTTGAGGCCAAACTTGACAGGGATCCAGTGCCAGGAAACTTCTCCTTCAAGTAAGAACCATAGCAGAGGTCAGGGAGCAACCTTATTTCCAAAAATGATGGGAGGAGGTGATGGGGCTGTGCCAGGTAATTAGAGCATACAACAGAATGTGAGGGCCTGGGATCCCCTCAGCAGACCCAGTGTCTCTGAAGTTAAATCCTGATAAAAATCTATCACAAAGCAGGTAAGTCATCCCAGGAAGAAGAGCAATGTCCAGGTCTCCTCCAGGCCTCCAGTGAGCACTGCATGTGGTAAGTGCCACAAAGGCTTTCTTCCTCCCTTTCAGCTTTCCAGAACATGAAACTTGGGGTTAAATCCAGCAAAAACTCCTGGATAAAATCCATCTGCAAGATGGGAATGAACCAAAAGAACTGGTGGAATATGAAATTCAGAGTTCATTCCTTCCTCCTGCTTCCACCTCCTCTCCTCCCACCTCGTTTCTGAGAGCTACTTATTGGTGTTCTGCCACTGAAGGTCACTGCAGGGAGTTCTCTGGGTGTGCTCAACAGAACACCTCTGCTGCCCTTGCACCTCAGCAAACCTCTTGCAGCAGCATAAAAACATCAATGCTTGTGCACCACTGAGAGAGAGAGAGAGAGAGAGAGAGAGAAATAAACCTGCCATACATCAAAAAACCTTACTGCTCTCCAGTGGGCCCAAGGTCAGCAATGAGAATCCTGGAGGTTTGTCCTGCAGTGGGACAGGGAGGGAGCTGAACACCAATGGGATGCCCCAACAGCTACAAAATCCAGTGAAGGGCAATGAGAGAGGGAGAGTTTGTCACCTATTCACTCCTCCTTTCGTGAAGCCACACATAACACAAAGTTAATTAAAGGCCCTATTCTGAGGAAAAGGAATGTTCCATTTGGTAAATTTAGAAACAGCTGGTTAGTTTTATCCATTACTTTTGTGCTAACATCAGTTGAGCTCATTCAACTCTCTCTTTTTATGAAGCTGTCCTTCCTATGCTACCTGATAGCTACTAATTGCTGCAACTACATTTCTGAATTGCAAATTTTCTGCACTGATAAAAACTTTGATTGCCTGTCAGCTACACATAAGGAAAAGATCACCAGTGCTAAATGAGGTGTTCCACGCTTGGATAATAATGCCTAATGAATTATTCAAAAAAGAATGCTTGAATGAAGCAAACAATTTGAAGGGTTACTAGCAGCCGTAACAGTTCAACAGCCAAAAGAACAAAAGTATCATCCTGAAAATTACACTAATGATTAAAAAATGCGTATTAATTCTACATTTGGAGAAAAAAGAAATGCCAATCTGATTTTAAAGGTTAATCATTATTTTTTCACTAATGCTCTAATCTCTGGGAAAAACATCCTTTACCAATATTTTGGGACATATAATATTATGACATAACATATTTATATAATTTTCCAGGCATTAACCCTTCTCTGCAAATTTCAAATTTCACTGTGGAAGAATTGAAGACCTGGTTGGAGAGCGTGCTGCTGCCTACAAGATCCTTTCTGTTGCCTTAAATGAAGCCAGGGTCAGTTTGGCCAGTTTGCGGCACAGCAGTGTCACCCCGGGTGCCTTGGGGTCAAGCACCATTAAAGATGCTCTCAGGAGAGCCAGTGCTGAACCACAGCGGGGCCTCAGCCACACCAAAACACACCCAGAGTGTCCAAATTACTCCAGACTGGCCTTGCTGGGCAGGAGGCAGAGTCTGGCTCTCACTGTTCACGTGATGAAAGATTTGCTAAATGAAGAAATGGGCAATGGAAACGAGACCCACACGTTGAAATTATGTTAAAAACAACAGCTATGTTCACGTAACTGCTGCAATATGTAACTCTTTCCATCCCAGAATTCATTGTACCTTAAAAAAAAAAAAAAAAGTGGATGGTTATTAAGGAAAGAAATATTTTCACTAAATGCTCCTGGCTAAAATGAGAAGGATAAAAGAAAAAGAAATCTTTAACAAACCATTAGAATTTCATGGATGCGCAATGCTGACACATTTTCAGCTTTCATAAAAATGTATTTCCAAGACCAAAAGTGATAATTTATTATTATTATTTATTATTATAATTTTATTAAGACAGACTCTTTCTGGTTGCCAAAAAGACAAGAAAAATCTGAGAACTAAATCCTAAAGAACATCTCCTGCAAAATATTAGCCCTACATGAAATCCATGAAAACTAGCAGCACAATGGCAGCGTGACGTTTATCTGCTGTGCTGGTAAAACACTGCTGGCTGCTGTGTTTGGAGCTGAGCTAACACAGACAGAGAGGTCTCCCAGTGACAGCACAGCGTGGACAGCACTGAGGGAGCATTTGGAAAACAGCATTTATCAAAATGAAACCCAGTCAACCACCTAGCTACCTCTGTTGCAATTTTACAGCTATAAAGCCTTTGGTATTAGAGGCCAATTAGTGATTTTATTATAAAGATGTTCAATGTCAAGACAACACTTCTTCTCATTTCTGGCAGTGACACTGAATGGTGGATAGAAGAAATGACTTCAGGAAAGCATAGCTGACCATCTGCTTAGGCCTGCTCACTCACTGATGATTAATCCTTTCCCTCGAGGACAATGTCTCCATGTGTTTCTCTTGCTGTCTTTTTAATGTCACAAAAAGAGGTTGATAAACACATTCAAGTCACAATTAAAAAACATTTTAACTGACCAGTTTCCACTGATGATATTATTAGACAGTTTGAGTCACTCTTGTAACAATGTGTTTTGTGGTGTTGATGTGAAGCGGAGATGAAGTTTCTTTAATGCGCCTCCTACCTATTTTTATGTTCAGGTGACATTTAAATGTTTACCTTGATGCAAACAAGCAGTCTGCAGGAGGCTCGGGGAGAGGGACATTTTTTTACTCTTAAAAAAACCCTGGACAACTGCAAGGCGACTGCTGTCCTTTGGCTGGGATGGGGAAGGAGGACGAGGAGGAGGAGGAGGAGCAAAGGACCCACCCGAGATTTTGGGCAGATTGCAGTGTCTGTCCTGCAGACCTCAGGAGTCAATGTGAGCCATGACTCAACAGGAATCCAGTAAGTTATGAAAGGAACCCAGCAAAGAGAGGCACAGGAAATGGTTACTTACTTGTTGAAGGCAGGTTTGACTTCTGATTTCATCCCTCGAGAAAAGGGATTTTCAAAAGCCCTGGGGTAGCGTGGGAAAGCAGGTCCCATTGACTTTTAATCAACTAGACATATTTTTGAAATTCAGGTAGATAATGAGTGAGCAAGTTTACAGCGCAGTCCGACCTGTGGTAAAATTGATGGCAATGTTTGCCTTATGAAATATAAAGTTCCAGTACTTAGTTAGATTTCCTGTGGGCATTGCAGAAAAAAAGAAAAAGAAAAAGAAAAAAACCCAAAAACAAAACAAAAAAAGGAGAAAAAATAAAATGGTGATTTATATAAGAAAAAGGTAGTGGCCTTGCGGTTTACCAGTTAGAAGGAGCATTCCATGGGATGAGAGCAGAGGCACAGATATGGTAAGAGAAGACAAGCAGGATCTCATAATCACTGGTGGACATAACAAATAACCAACCACAGCATAACCACTGGTGGCTGGACCTTGCATGGCACAGAGGAGATCGGAGGGGCGAGTACAGCTGATTGCAGAGGAGGGCCTTCCAGGAGATTTTGTCTGAAGTATTTTTTCTGCATGATGGCAGCAGAATACTGATTATACATTTTCAGATGGATACTGAAAGCTTCTTTCTTCATTAACCCAAGAAATAAGTAATAAGGGAAAGGACAGGATTTTAAATGCTGAACCCAGGAGTAAAAGTTGCTGCTTATAAATGATTTCTTTTAAAATCATCAGGATATATGAGCACCAATTTTCAGCGGAATTGAATAGATGCTTTATAAGGGGAGAAGAGGAATAACCCTTGAAGAGGCTCTCAAGGGATGGTTGCTGACATGGAAAACCATTTGCCCCAGTCAAATTTTTGGCTTTAATCTGAGATGAAGTGTCTAAGTCATTTAAGGGTGTTTCTGTTTACCCCTCAAGCTTCCTGGAGGCAAGAGAGAAGCTTCCGTGATCAATATTATCAAATGGCATGGAGAGGCACAGGGCATTACATCCAAACAATCTTTATTTTTCAAATGCTGGGGATATCTCCCCCATTAAATACCAAGGCACTTTCCACATCATAACCTACAGTAGGTCAAACAGACCAATTCAGTGCAGTGGTGCAGCATAAAAAGTCTGATTTCTGGTTTATTAGAGTTCTTAGAAAATGGAAATTAGGCCGTAGGTGGTACCCTGAGCAAAATTTTGAGGATGGTTCACCACAACAGAACTAAGCAAGTATCAGCAGGTAACAATACCTAACACTTCATTTAAAGACTTCTTCCTCCAAAAAATTCCTGTGCCTAATACAGGACCACACAGTTACTCCAATGGATTTGTGAGAAAGTCTTTGTAGAGCTGGATGTGAGAGGTAAATTCATCAATTCCCAACATCTAGTTCATATATTATCCATCCTAAAAATGCTATACCTCGTTGCTTTAGGATATTGTTTCCAGTGATAATCTATCCACTCTCTTTTTTAATTTCCTATCCCCACATTTTCTTTCACTTTAAAAAAAAACCTTTTATTCGAACAATTTTTAACATAACAGTAGACATGATTCTTCTTCTTCATAAAAAAAGGCTATCAATTTTTTTCACACCAATGATAACTTCCAGTTAAAATTTTTTGACCAAAAATTTGTGACATAAAACTTTGGAAGCCAAATTATTCGAGAATCTCAAGGAGACTGCTCAAATATTGAGACACCAAGAGTGTCCAGACATTCAGAAAAATAGGTTTTTGGTTTAAATCAGCCTGCTAATTTCAGGAGAGGTCCAATGTAAAATTAAATCATAAGCAAATTGCACTGACAACTGCAAAAGAAGGAATGGATCTGGCCCGTGCTGTTGAGCTAGAAACCCATTATTCCTAAGATATATTTTGAGAGTTGCATCAAAGGCTGTTTTGTTTGCAATTGAATTCTGTCAGGGGTAAATCCTGAGGAAAGTAAAACATGCTACAAAGGTAAGCTTTTAAATTTCTTTCTCTTTGTGTGCTTGGTTTGTGAGATGTTTCCAAGTAAGAAAAAGATGACTTGGTAAACAGAATGTGTAACATGATCCTGAAAAAGGGGCAATTCCTTGCTTTCAAGAAGCACAGCTCAGATGGCAAAAGAAATGAAGTAAAACATTGGGAGGATAGTGACAGATTTTCATAGAGACATTTCAAAATGTTGACATCCAAAGTAAATTCAAAGAGATTAAATGGCTTTGAGTAGTCAGGAAAAAAAAAAATCACACCGATGTGTCATCAGCATAACACAGGGAGCTGGAACTCAAACCACCCTGATGGCTGAAAAGCAGGAGAAGCACACACCACAGAAATAGGCCTGTGCCCACCAGCAGCAGCTAAAATGCACAAATCTAATATGATGTTAATTTGAATGAGTTGCATAGTTAAGTGTGTTATAATTGTAATTAAGGTGTCAGAAAAGCTCCACACTGTGGTCAGCAGGGCCATTCAGAGGACTGGTCTCTTGTGACCTTCCCCTGTGGCTGTGTCACCTCCCCAGCTATTATGAATTTGAGCACCCCAGACCTCAACCCAAATGTCACAACTTAGCCCTTCCTCAAAAAAAACCCCCAAACCAAAACATCTTATTTTTCAGTTTTTCCTCTGTCACTTGGCAGCCCTGACCATCTGCTCGGCCACCTCTCCTGCAAAAGCCTGTGTGTTTTTCTGGTGGCTTTTTGTGCCTGAAAGCCCTTAGCCCTCCTCTTCCTTCCATCACAGGTCCCCACAGCCTCATCCCAAGCACCAGCTTCTGATTCTCAGCACGAACCTGCCTGCCAGAGCTGGCAAAATGAGCTGGAAACTGAGAAGTTAAATAGAAAAGTAGACTCCAGCTTGACTTGAGCCAGTGAATTCCAAGATACACGACTGTAAGGAGGTGAAAATAAAGGGTTGGGAGTCACAGCAACCACACAGGAGGATAATGAGAAGTGCTGGTGTTAACTTTGGAAGACAAAAACAAATCACACAACTCTAGCTCTGGGCTATTACATCTGGACTGAGTAATTAGTTCAATTAGTTCATCAGATCTCCCCACATCCAGCTGTGTGCCTCAAATCTTAGCCATAAACTGTTTTAAAAACACAGAGTGTGCACATTGTGGAAAGCTAGGTATGTGACCAAACCCACATCATCCATTTCACTGGAGTCTTGCTACGCTGTCCTGTGTTCATTTCTCTTTATTTTGCTGCACCAATAAAAGGATAAAATGGATGGTGTCACCAGAGTGGCTGTTCCAGCATATTTTAAAATTCAGTTGCTGCACTTTTTAAGCTCCAAGACTGAGGGACTTTTCTTCATGAATCCAGCTCACTTCTTTGGTTTTTCATCCTAACAAACTCACGAGGTATGGAGAGGAGATTCCAGAAAACCTGAGAAACTGAGGAGCTTTGGGTCGAGCTGGAAAAACAAGAATTGAATGAGCAAGAGAATTATACTTTAGTAGAGGGAAAATTAAATGCCAAAGCCAGTCCCTTCTGTTTTCAGCTTTTCCAGTGTTTCTCTCCATGTGTACATTGTCTAGGACAGCCATCTTCTAGTAAAGACTATTTTGTCAAAATATTCTAGAGGGTCTTTTTGTTTGTCATTCCTATATCAAGAACAATGTGCATTATTTCACATTTTTCAGTAATAAATTTAATTTGCCATGTGTCAGCTCAATTACTGAGCTGATCTAAGGCACGATGAATGTTTCTTGCCACTCACTTTGTGCTCAGTATGCATCATAATTTAGTATCATCAGCACATACAGCGCATTATGGTGGGCTTTTCTAGCTAGGTAATTTATTTAAAATCAAACTATGAAACCAGGTATTAATCACACTTAACTCTTCCCTTTTGGGGGGAACCCTCAGCACAGAAAATTCATTTTCTTTCTTGTATTTCTATGCCACGTCCTTCTCAGCCCCTGTTAGGTTCATCTTCAGAAGCAGCCTGTCATGTAGATCCTTATCAGAGATTTACTGAAAACCCAGACAAAATATGTCATATGCACTGCAATTATCTACTCTATAACTCCTAAGCTCATTAAAGAGGTCAATTAGTCATTATTGCCTTTTTTAAACCCCCTCTGGCAGCCTCAGGTTAGACTTTGGCTCCTTAATGCAGGCAGTACTCAAAGAGAGCGAGTGCTCCCAGGAGCCAAGCGCTCCTGCAGCCAGACCTGAGCACCAGCACTTTCAGAGGGGAAAAAAGGGAGAAGAAAAAGAAGGTAACTGCCCACTGTTCCACTCACATATTAAATATTGATGAAAAGACTGAGAAAATAGAGCTGGAAATGTAAAGAAATCACATCTGAGTGAAGAGAAAATAAAAAACCACAGAGGGAACAGGAGGAAGGGCGGAGGAGTGAACACTGCAGAGCACTTTTGTAAGCAGAAGCTGAAATTAGCAGGGGGGGTATCTATCTGCAAGCAGAACAAATACGATTAGATGGTCCCCCTGCTAATTTTGGCTTCCAGTTGCACAAGTGCACTGCAGGGCACACACCTTCCTTACCACTTCCTCCTGTTCTGTGCTTTCCAGGTGATACCTGTGAAACAGTAAAGGAGCAGAGCCTCCACTTCGAGTGCTGGCTGTAAGCACCTGAATGAGCCCTAGCACTCCATCGTGAAAGTGATCACAGGGAGATTTTGGGGTGGTTGTTTCTAACAAAGCCTTCCTCACAGCACTGCTTCTGGGGGGTGCACTGGTGGATGGACCAACACAGCCAAGCATCCAAAAAGTCTCATGGCCGGCTTCGCCTTCTTCTGCTGACTCAGTTTCTCCTGGGTCCCAGGCAGGACCACGCAGAGCCATGTGAAGATGGAGACACCCAGCTCAGTGGGGAGGACAGGACAGAAATGTGCCCCAGCCCCAGCTGAATCTCCGTCCAGGACCCTCTGCAGAGCATCTCTTCACTGCTGACCATGAACTGCTCACAACTCATCTCCTTGATGTTTTCACTGCCATTGGTGTGGCGCAAATTGAAGGAGAGAAAATGAAATGGAATAAGAGAATTAAAGAAGGCTACCCCTGCCTCGATCTCATTATCTCTGCTGAAAAAAAAAGAGCAATCATGGCAGTGAGGAACAAAATCTCTGAGGAGTGCTACTCCAGGCAGAGAAGGCAGCGTTGGAGGGAAGGAGAGCATTAATATGTGCTTTTCAACCAACTGCATTTCAATTTGCTCCTGGACTCCACCTCTCTTTTATTAATTTAGGAGTGTTTCTAGTTTATTCTGTAGTGTCTGCTCCACATTTTACAGGATTCGATGTCTATTTTATTTTTCCCTAGTTTTGTTTGGCAGTGTTCCATACGATCCCATTTCCTTCTATTTGCAAGCTTGCTTTATCTATATTTCACAGTTGCAATCTGGGCTGTCCACTATCTTATTACCGTGTGATATATGCTAAAACTGCACATGAACTCATTTTTCTGTGTTCTCTTCAAATCCCTTAAAAGTTGGCTCATCTGAACTAACAAATTCTTGTCCTGCGACTGGCAATTATTAGTTCTGGCTTCTGAGCTTTGCTCTCTGAGGTAATTTAATGTGTAACCTTATTATAGTTACTCATAGCCCAGGACTCTATCTAAAGTCCAATTTGGCATTACCTTCCTAGCTATTAATTGCATCCCAGCTGAGCTGTGCGTGTATTAGAATGAAGCAATACTTTGATGAATAAATGTCTGCATTGTTTCCTAATATGCACCTTTTACACACCTAAATTAATGAGGACCATTGACGTAGGTCTCACACACCACACAATTTGTGAGGATATCTTCTGTATTTACTTGGATTCAGGTAAAAAATACAACAGAATGGATGTTTTTGTAGTCAGTCTTACATTACGACAGGCTAACTCTTACTAATATCTTTGTATCTTGTAGGAGAATGTCGGAGCATGGGATGGACGGAGACGAGAGATCTCTGAAGTTGGGTCCTGGAACTTAGAGTTTACTGCAAAGGGCGTGGGTGCAGGGGCTCTGCTTGGAGCTGCCAGCCACAGCTCAGAGCAGGTCCGAGAGAGAGAGCAAGAGAACAAAAGACTGAGAGTAAGGGATAAGAGCAGAGCAGAGTAGAAAAGAGCAGAAAGAGAGCAGAAAAAAGTGCCGAAAAAAGAGAAGCGGAAAAAGAGAGCGAGGTTCCCGTTACAATGCAATAAGTCTTCTTCTGTCTTGAATATTCTAATTTCCCCTAACCAATCCTAAGATACAAATCCTATAGCATTTACATACAGCCTATAAGAATCCTTACTTTACCATACCTATCAGCAAGCAGAGGGTCTTGTTTAAACCAGAGGGGATTACTTTCAGCCGGACATTCCATTGTTTTTCAGTTGTTCAGTAACTAAGGCTTCGTATGTCAAAGGTTGCTTTCATTTCAATCTCACTTATAGTTTCCATATCCTCAAAATCTTTTGTCAGGCAATCATAT
>JAWWMU010000237.1:2082114-2103720 GCA_035048155.1 Cinnycerthia olivascens
GTATGTCAAAGGTTGCTTTCATTTCAATCTCACTTATAGTTTCCATATCCTCAAAATCTTTTGTCAGGCAATCATATTTATAAGGTTTTCCTGTTTCATCTTCCCCAACAGTATCTGCAGTATACTGAGTTCATGTTATTTTGTACAGAGTTCTGCTCTTTATGTCCCTGATCCTCCAGTATCATCCATGCAAGTGGAACTTTATATCCATGCTGAATCCTTTGAAAGGCAGGAATATATCCATTTGCAACCAGCCAAACATACAAAGAACTGAGTTATTCCAGCAACAAATACTCAGGTTTTTTGCATTGCTTCCCAAACTAGATTTATTAATTATTAACCTTGTTTGCAATTGATATAATATGCACTGCATATACTTGTGCTAAAATTCCTGATGACTTGAGAAGCTGATGTAGCTGAAATATATTAAGAACTTGAAGGAGTCTAAAATAACAAAATGCAAGGAAAAGCTTCATCCTGAAGAAAGGCTGGAGTATAGACAGCTCTTTGCATCATGAGTAAGAGATAAACATTATAACAGTTACAAAAGTAAGTTATTATAAATATCTTCATGATACTGGATGAGAAATTAGGGAGTTTTGCCTTACATTTGAGAAGTCAGTGTAGTAGCAGAGAAGTTAAGTAATCTACAGATCTGACTACCTCAAATAGATGTTGTTTTACTCTTCATTCATTTATTTAAGTTTCCCTGTTTTTGAAGACTTGGTGTCTCCTTTGGAGGGTGGATGTAGGAGTGTGTTAATACGCTCCTCTGCTCAAGAACATGATCATGCAAATCTGTTCATTGTTGACAAATAACTGTGCAGGTATGGTGCTGTCAGAAGGGCTTTCTGTGGTGATCACTGAGGAAACAATTCAATTTCAAGTTTTGCTCAGATCCTCAGCCATCTCCTCTGTAGTAACTCTGGCTACTGTGAAACAAGACCACCATGGGTAAGAGCACTTGACGACCATCACACCGGACTACGACTATTTCAAATTGTTTCAATAACCAGACCTTTAGACTTCCAGCAGTCCTCAGAATCTCTGGAATACCAAACCCACTAAATTGTTCTGTAGCAAAATCATGTGTCTGGGAACAGAAATCCTGTGGTACTCAGTAAAAGCCACCCCACTGCCATGCAGCCCTTGCCAGGACCATAGGCATTGAGAGAAAGTGCTACGTACATTAAAAGTGGGCTCACCTGCCAGGCAGCATATGCTTCACTACTGCCAGACCCAAGGCTTGGGGAAAGGATTGAGACAGATGCTCATCTCACCTCCCGCACCTTTTGGAGAGATCATGTCACCCCCATCACCAGAGTGCTTTGTTGTGAAACACAGCACCCTTTTTAACACTGGTTTGCCAGCAACCTGAGAGGTTTTCTTCCACGTCAGCTACTCTTGGCTATCTCCAGTTTTCCTAAAGTGACATGCTGGAATTCCCTCCATGCCTATCAACCTGGAGATACGTGAGGTGCAGTGAATTGTAAACTTTCACAACTGATTTACATGTTCCAGGTTTTAATACCCTCTCAATTCTTAAACAGATTAAGGAGGACAGTCCTTAGCTACATTTGACAGAGATTATTCTCGACATGGCCTATTTTTCATGGCAGTCATTTATTGTACTTGGTAATTAGCTATATGGCCTTCTGCATTGATTTTTTCTTTCTGAATCTACTTTAGGTCTGCTTCCTAAATGCTGGATATGGTGTTTAGTGACACCACGTTTGTTTATTCTGCAATCTGGCATATTTGATCATTCATTCATTTCTTCACATTACATAAATTGGCAAGGAATAATCTAAGGTTGGAAATAAAATGGGTTTGACTGTCATAAGATGGATAAAAGCTCTGGAATGGCTGCCCAGTAATAGGAATACTGGCGGTCAAAAAATCAACTGGTTTTTTTAGATGAAGTTTACTCAGTTTCTGAGAAGGTTTGTAAGATGTAACATGTTCGTTCTGCCCATAAGGAAGTGGGTCCCAAAATACAAAATGCTTATTTCAGACATTTGGGAGATGAGCGTGCACATACAGGATGATTCATCACCAAACAAAAGATCCAAGCACCTTCTTGTGTGTGTACAAAACAAACAGAAAATTAATCACAGCTTGTTACTTATAAGCTTTCCTTTGAGCCTCAGAACAGCTAACAAACTTTGAACAGCACTGTTTCCATGGGGGAAAGTCTGACTTTTAAAAAATTCAGGGGCACATGCGGTTGACTCCTGATGCACCACGTACTTGCAGTTTGGAAGACTGTCCACACTAGCAGTCAACCAGATCCTGTTTTATGATATTTTCCACAAAGATCATCCATCATATCAGTTATGTATTTATTTGCCTACATAGTTGCAGCTTTGTTGTTTTGATAACCAAGCTAACTTTTCCCCAGGTTTTTGTATTTGTCTGGAGATAGATTTCAGGAGGTTGCTCCACCACACCATTCTGCTCTCCCACACTTCCTTCTTGCTGCTTCTGTCTCCCAAATCTTCTGCTGCTCCTCTCCCCCAAATATGTCTCAATGCTGAAGATCCTTCCAGCTTTACTTGCATCTCTGTGTTCCTTTTTCTTAGATCATAGCAGGTGACAGAATTCAGTGTCTGCTTCCTTTTGGTGCATTCTTCACCTTCTCCATAACTCTGATATTGCTGGAGAGAGCTGGGAACCACAGCAGCCCAGAGAAATACCCTCCAAAATACAAGTCACTTTAGCAGAGGAGTCATAGGACGTCCACATCTACAACATCTAGACTACATCTGCAACCTTTGTGCTGAGCTCTTGTGCAGCACATGACAAACATGATCAGCTCCAGGATGGGTGCCAAAATCCCTGGAGAAGCTTCAGCCAGGGACAAGCCCAGCCCCACCTGCCATGGTCTGCCCTGCCTCGTGCAGGAAGCCCTGTAGCTGCTGAGGCCATCCCAAAGAGAGCAGAAGAGCATTTCCTATTCTGTATATCTGTGACAAGAACAGACACCAAGGCTGTGACAGTCTGGAAAGAGCCCCACGGGACTCCCTGCACTCACTGCGAGGGTGAAAGGCAAACCCAAGCACAAAGGCAAGAGGAAGCACAGGAGCCCAGGGCACAGGCATTGGGACAGATCAATATGCTGTTCCCCAGGAACAAGCTGTCCAGGAGAGCGGACTCGTGGCTCCGTTTTGCATAGCCCATGCTCCAGTCATTGCCAGCAAGGATGTTTCTGCTGCTGCTGCAGGGGCAGGGGAGGATCACCTTTCAGGAGGTGTGGGGGCTGGGGTAGGGCTGAATTTATGTGACACAGCAGAACAAGGAAAGAGCCAGGAGGGACAGTCAGGTGAGTACCTACGTCTGATAGTAAGGCAAACAGATTCTGTGTCAGATGGGGTCTGTAAAGCTGCCATTGCCTCAAGTAATGATAGATTTGGAAGCTGTTTGTGTAACTCTTTATATTTCCAAAGCTAGTTTTATATACCAACGCAGTGCATAGGTGTTCTTTCACAGGAGCTTGAGAAGTATGGAAGGAGGCTTCGCACTCTCAAAGCCTTCTTCAAAGACAAGTCAAAGCCATCAATTTAGCATCAACCTAGGACATTTACTCACAATTATTTTAAGTATTTGTTGTTGGAAAAGTGAGGAAAATGCAGAAGCTGAATTGAAAATTGATGTGAAGATGTGACAATTACAGTAACACCAACTCTTTGTATGATGGACTACTCACAAAATGCCTTATATAATCAGATGCACAACAAAAATGTCTGAATGCATCTTGCCATGTATCAGATAAAGCATGGAGTACCTATTTGGCAACAAACCCAGCTGCTTTTCCTTCAGCATCCATCCCTCTTGCAATAGCTTTAGAGAGAACAAGACGCAGAAGCAAGAGAGGGAAGAGAAAGAAGACAATGATAGAGATATGAAAAATGACTATTTAATTATGCTCCAGATTTTATCTCTGTTTCACATCAGCTCTCTCTCTCTCCCTTCCAAGGGAAATAACTGGCATATGCTTTATTTTGAAAGTAGATTGACACAAAAAATGAGAATTGGCCATGAATCCTGGCATTAATCTCCCCCCACAACAGCCTGTGACTGAGTCAGAGCTATTGCTCTCACGTTCTGGTCTGAGCCACTATCAAAAAGGATGATATTTCCCCAGTACTCTTTCCAGCAGGAGTAGACACTGTCTAGCAGGGATGTTGCAGAGCACTTCAAGTGCTACAGAATTTTCTCTGACTCTTGCTTTTGACCTGTTCATTCAAAAACTGAAAGCCAAAAAGAGGATAAGGAAATAGTACTGCTGTTCCAGTTTCCTTGTTATCTGCTTGTTCACATCCTTCTTCAGTTCAGCCCATGACAGCACTTAAAAGGTTATCCTCCCCACACTGCCTCATGAAAACTCTTCCCTGCTTAATTTGAACTCATCCCTGGTGCTCTGTTTGTACAAAATCCATTGTTTCCCACTGTGGCTTCACTTTCATCTTCTCTGCTTCTGTGTCTCCTGCTTACACACATCCAAATCTTCCCAAAGATCAGTTGGCACCGTTTTTTCGCTCTGAGCTTGAGACAGGCCTTAACAGGCCACCCTAAATAGTCCCACTTACCACTCACACGAGGAATTGAACCAACCTGTGGTGTCACTCTGCAGCCCAGCTGCTGAGCTCAGCATAGGACACCAGATACTCTGGAACATGAATTCCCATCATATATGACATGTCTGCTCCCTGCCTCAGCTTCACCGGGGCAAAGCCCTGCAGGCCACCCTCTTTTCCAACAGAAGGAGGAATGATCCTGCACTGGAGGAAAATATCAGAACCATAACTGCCTGACAGCTGATGAAATGGTGCATTGTGTAAACCCACTGAACCTTACTTTAAAGCTGCAGTTTTTTATCTCCCTTCAATGCTCTTCAAAGTAACCATGGAGCTTTTTACTTGGGTGGGGAGGCGGAGCAGACTGACTTCAGATGCAGCGCCTGCTCCCAGAGTTTTCCCAGCTCTCACTGAAGTTCCTGGACAGCCAGGATTAAGAGAGCAGCTACCTGAGGGAGTGGGATAGAGAGCACACACCCAGCAGCCTTCCCTCGGTGATGGTAGGGTATTGCACCCAGCCCCGGAGAGAGCAATGCTGATCCTGGCACTTGCTCCTGGTCTGCTCTACTCTGATGCTGGAGAGCATCTCCTCTTAATTGGAGATTTTATTTTGCTCTCTTCAGTAGAGTACCTGAGTGCTTTCCTCAGCCAGATTTCCCATCTTACCACCTGCTTTCCCTGCAAACACCTGTGGAGATCTGCAGACAGAATTGTGCTTGTTGTTGTAGTTATGACAATAATGCATGGCTCGAATAATGCTATTGTTATGCTTGGGCCCCTTTAATCAAGAAGCTTTCCTGAACCATTTTATTGAAGGCTCTTCAGGAACAATACTTTTAGCACTGCAGATATTTGGTGTGATGGGCTGTGGCACTGGCTGGCAGAGGGAAACAGCTTCAGGAAAGAGACAAGGGTCCCTTCCGGCAGGTTTTGGATGGGACCATTTCTGTGCCTCAGGAGCCGACAGGACTACAACTTTTTTTTTTATTTTATTTTTTTTTCCTCCTGTTGGTTTGCTTGTTTACATAAAGCTTATTTTTTCCCAGTCATGTGAAAAAAAAAATTGAGGTACAGCTTTGGTACATTTTTGTTTCTGGACAGATCTCCATGAGCTATCACTTATCCCTTCCTTCAACATCACATTTCACTTAAGTGACTTTTCAGAACTAAGCCTGTATGGAACTGACTGTAGTATTTTATCCTCACTGTGAAACATTCTTCACTTTTGTGACACCAACTAGTCTTGAAATGCTGTAAAAATGCTGACAGAAGAAATACCAGAGAGCAGTTTTAAAAAGCTTGTGAAGGATCTGTAGGTCCAGAGGTGTTTTTTCTGCATCAGAACAGCTAGGGGACATTTAAAACGAAATGGAAAAAATTCTAGAGGACACAGAGGATTTAGTGCATTTGAGGGAGTCACCAACATGAAAGGTAACATATTTTGGTGGAGGCTGGAGGGGACAGGATCTGATGGACAGTGTGTCAGCCCTATAGTAGTAACAGGGGGCAGGCAGTGCTACTGGAACATGGGGAAAGCAATGAAATGAGAAAGGTAAATGAAGCGAAGCATAGCATCAGGCAGAGGCCCCAACATCACAAACACAGTTGCAGTGTGCAGTCTCATAGATCCCCTGAGTTTTACATTGAAGAGAAGTGACAAAATCATCAGGAGAGAAATGAGAATGACCAGCAGAAGCCTGAGGAGGAACAGTGTGAGAAGGGAGTCAAAAACACTAAAGAGCTGCCTGAGGTTAGTACAACTGGACTACAATTTATGAAGGGATATATTCAAAACTGCCTCGAAGGTTAGATGTGAAGCTTGGACAAGAGAATGAGAGAAAAGAAAACCTTTGAGAGTCCAAGATGCAAGCAAGATATTTGGTATGCACAACTTAGCCAGCACAAGTGCTCTGGAAACTGAATTCCTGAGCTCTTTGTTTGGCTGTCTTGAAGTGACTCTTCTAGTCATGCCTTTGTCATTTGAACCCTGATGGCTTCCACTGCTACAGCACCTGTACTACAACAAAGGAAGATCCCTCAGAATAAATGTGGAATGGTCACTAAAATTACACCATTCTTCCAGGATTTCGTTTTCAGATGTAAGCACCAGTCCGCACATATGTGTACATATACACATATAGATGAGCTTGCATTTTCTCCTGCCCATCAGAACTCTCCAAAATCCTTTTTAGCTGTGTTTTAAAGTTTTTCTTAGAAATCCAGGTACAAATAAAGGTAATTTATGCCAACATGTTCCACAGTCTCACTTAGGAGGCCAAAGCAGTACTTCCCAGTCTCCCAAATAAAAGTCACAGCAGAGCTGTGCTTATAAAGCCCCCTCTCATTTAGGCTTTTCCCATCTTTTCTGCATTCTGGAAGAGCCCATTCCCCTCCCAAAGCAAGTGCTCCTCCAGGCTCTTTCCTGGTCCCACACCCCTGGCTTCCCCTTTGCCTTTGTCCAGCTGCATCACACAGAGACTTGCCCACTTACAGACTGTATGTGACCCCTGAAGGGTGGAGTCTACGGCCAGTTCATTTAATTTTTCACCCTCTACAATTATGGGGATTGTTCTGCTTTTAATTCAGATCATATAGCCCTTTCTCACTTAGCTTTCTTACGTCTTTAATTACGACCTTAAGTTGAGGTGGTATAATTTTACTTTAAGAGATATGCCAGAACTCAAGTACTGACATCTCCAGGTTTCATAGAAATTGCAGGGATCATAGGAATTTAACCTGATAATTACCTCAATATTTCAAGTCAGACAATCACCATATAAAATAATTATGGGTTGTTGTTTTTACAAATTCCTTTTGTGGGTTACTGTAGGTGACTGCAGGTTAGAATGTATGATGTTAGATATAGAAACAGAGATAAAGAGGTACAATAAACCTAAATATGAGATTATTCACCCACATGTATAAGAAATGTCAAAAGACAAAGAGAGGTACCTCTTCTAAATGCATAAAATAGCAAACACCACATTCCCAATTAAGGAATTAAGGGCCCTTTTCCACAACCTCTTCAGCCACAGAAATTTTTTCGCTATGGGGCTTGCAAGGATGGCCACAAATGGGAGCAAAAACACCCTTTGTACACTTTTTGCATGACATCTTCAAGAACTTGCCCTTATGTCTCCCATATAAATTGTCTTTTACTAACAGAAGCCTTCTTAGCTAGCTCTTCATCATGTTGCTTGGCACAATTGTGGTGATTCAAGCCATAAGCTATTACTTCCTAAGATTTTCTTCCTTTAATCGAAAACAAAACAAAACACAAAAGGGGAACATTTGAATATACTGTAAACTGATTACATTTTGTGGGGCTTTTTTTCCTCTTCAAAGTGCCAATGCTTTTGTTATCTCTTGCACATAAAGATGCAAGGAAAAAAAAAAACTTGGCGTGATTTCCATCATGTTGATTCTTCTGGGTTCTCAGATATTATGATCCATGGAAAGTCTGGATTCATGCTTACTTCTACTCTTCATTAAGTCAGTGGTAGTTGAATTGCTGGTAGGGCAGGCTGCTGATACAGTAGGTGGGCATGCTGAATAAAATACATACCACAGCTGTACCTGCACTTGTCAGAGAGCCAACCTGCTTTATGCCAGTCTGTTCTCCACTGCTTCCTGGTCATAGCCCATCTGTCTCTGAATTTATAAAATGCTGAAGAACACAAATATCTGAACCTATTATAGGTAACATGCTTCAATTAAATTCTGATTGTGGAGCTGTGCTTAGACTATCATTGGTAATGTATCTCCTTCAAATTTGCCAGTAAAATAGACACCCATCCCCACATATTTCTGTGGAATTCAGAGGCTTTTCTGTGTAGTGGCTTCTACATATGGTGCACCTGGCCAATATTCTTGCAGTTGCAAACAAAATCAAAACAAAAAAAAAGAAAAACCTGCCAAGCCAGAGTATGGAAGGTTACTAAGACAGATTAGATAAAAACCCACATATAGGGAGAGGTTCCACAGTAGGAGCCCTCACAGGTGAAGTAAGCCAGACAGCTATTAACCTGAAGTTTTCCAGTAGTTTAAAGCAGCACTTCACATTTCAGTTGGATCCAGTGATAACACAGAATGATAATGCACACAAAAATGATTAAACTAATAAAAGTTTATCACATAAGTGTAATTTTTGCACTAGGGGTGAAACACTCAACTTTACAAGGTCAGTTTCATAAAGCCTATGATTTAAAGGAACTCAGCAGGCTGTCAATAACTGATTTAATAGGAACAGACTTTAAACAGAAAAAATAGGTGAGAGATATATCCCCGGGAAATTTGCTGAGGATACCTACAGCACCTATGATTAAACTATCTGTCCTCTGGATGTCATCATTGCTCTTTTTATATGCTGTTGGTTAAAGAAGCATTTATGTAGAAGATAACCACAGTCCTAAGGAAGTTGGCTGGGGTGCATTATTTTTGGTGGCTCAGTGCATTTCCAGTCAGAACTGAATTCACAAGAGTGTGGTCCATATCATTAGTATTTATAATCTATAATGAGCCTTCTTCTATAATGCAATGCAAAAATAATGACCCCCTGCATACATTTCATTTGACATGAACTCAAATCTCTGCTTCAAGAAGCACTTTATGCCTCTTCACTAAAAATTTTCATCTTTCCATATGTGCAGCTGAGACATAGCTGCCAGTCAGCAATAGTGTTTGCAGTATTTGCAAAAATCTTTGCTTTAAACTGGAACCAGAATTTAAGATTTCAAAATAAGGTGCTTGGTTTCTCTGGCCAGGGAACACTCTTTTAGCAGTGATGCACCAGAGCGGAAAGGAAAAATATGGAATACACCTTACTGGGACAAGGCTGACCCTGAGAGATTGGGTAGAGAAGACAGACCAATGTGGGGCACTGTAGACATTTACCACAGTCCTACAAGATCTTTTATAAGCTATTACAGCAAAACAGGCTGAGTAGAAGCAGATCTAGGCTGAATCATTCTCCCAGCATGAGGTAAGAGGTTGAATTCAAATCCTCTCAGTACCTTTCAAGTCCAGGTGATTCCAAAGACAAGGAGGGGCTGCCTGTCCTGGAGCACTGGGGCTGCTGGCAGGTGGTGCACCTGGACTGGCCCCAGCCAGGTGGGGAAGGAGATTGTCACCTTTGCTCTTCTGCTCTTGAGCTGTGCCAAACACTCACCCGCTGCTGTCAGCAACCCTCCTGAAGCAGTGTCAATTTTAGCAGCATGGGGACCACTCCAGAAGCCTTAGAAATACAAGAATGATGTCCTTCCCCCTTCTGCGTGGCCACTGCACACACGAAGTGAGTTATCAGAGCACCAAACACCTCTCCAGCTTTCACAGAAGAATTATTATGGAGCTTTCAGAGAGAGATAATGCCCAGGTAGTACGAGCTCAGGCTTAACATACTCCTTCCCAGCAATAAACACTCCTCACTCACCAAATTGCCCGAGGTTGAATTTTCCAGAGCCCTGGGGATATGTCCTCCATTCCCAGCTTTATCCAAAGTACCAGTGCAGACAGCTTTCAGCAAATCACTTGCACTTAGCTCTACAAAAAGAACCTAGACTGAGCTTGCAAGAAACAGAGCTCAAGTCAGCAAAGCAAGAAGCACTTATAGTCTGTTAGTTTTCTATGTGTCTCCGATTTTGGAAATACTCAGAAGCGTCATGCTGTTAGCAGGACTGGGCAACTCAGCATTTTCCTAATGCCTCAGCCCTAGGAGGATTGAAAAGTTCAATAGTCTTGTAGGTAGTTCACAGGTAAAGCAGTTAGTTAGGTGAGCTAACTAGACAAATCTTTCAAAATGGGCCCTCACCTTTTTTTTTAAGGAAGAAGTGGAGGGTTTCCTCATCCTTACACTCAATGGCTGTGAGGAAACACATCAGCTTCTGAGGGAAGAGCCCTTTCCAAGGACCCTCACTCCTACTTCAAGTGAAACTCAGCAACAGGTGACAGAAGAGGAACAAATCACACTCTGCTGGAGGGCCATGTGTATCTGAGCAGAGGCCAGCCAAAGCCCCTGCACCTGCTTGCCACACCCTCAGGACACAGGCCAGCACAGACCTGAACATGGCAGGACAGCACCAGCCCAGTTCTGATGGGATCAAGCTTTGAGGAAGGCTGATGGCTTTGGACATAGCAGTGAGTTTCTGTGGCTCCATGGCTTGCAGATCAGAGCTGGCCTGGGTTTCCTTTGGCACACAGAGACACTCTGCCCCAAGAGAAGCCTTATATGCCCAAGAGGCTGTGCAAAAATTCATGGGCTTATCTCAGAGCCAGCCCCCTTGGAGGATGTGTTCTTTATCTTCACCATGGCATCTTCTCCTGGCTACCCAATATTTTCAGGGGAGCTGTGACAATTCATTTATTACAGTCAGTTCCCCATTTTGTAGTGAAGTACAAAGCAGAATTATTAGAAAAGGTACTTTAGGATGCTCGTTCCATTGTTTCCAAGAATCCTCTGGAGATGTGAAAACATGGCCAGAAAAATAACCTTTAATGTGCTGCCCCATTTCAACACTGGGGTTTTGCCTTGCATGTTAATGTGTATGTTTTCATGCTTCAGTTACACTAACTGTACTCCTTTCCTGTTTTTATTTATTTTGGAAGCAATATATGTTTACTAAATCAGTTGAAAAGTCTTAATGATCAGTTCATAGAATACTAATGTGGATTTAAATTACTTTCACATGAATCTGGACAAATTAAAAAATACTATTTGATGATAAACTGCTTCAAGTCCATGTCACAAGAACTCTAGTATCTTGAAATAAAGATTCTTTTCTTTCATTTTGTTAAGACCTCATTAGATAGTTAAATTGATCAAAAAGGTGTGAGGACAAAAACACACGGATTATCCATGGTTCACGTAACAAAGAGAATGGATTAACCCTGTGTATGTGTGGCAAGGAGGAGGGTATCAAAACCAGTTGCTCTACAAGCAATGCCTCTTCCATGTGCCTGAGAAAGAAGCGGGAGACATGTAAGCTCAAGCAAAAGAGTGGTGACATGGCTACAGCCAGCCCTGACTCACAGCACAGCACTGAGCCTTGAGATACAGATGAGAAACCTGGGAACCTACATGGACACTGGGTCAAAACATTCCCAAGAGAAATTTTTATTGCATTCCAGAAGATTCAGGCACACCCCAAAGACAAACTCATTTCAGTGACATTTCAGCATGATCCTCTCCTGATCTGAGACCAGGCTGTGTTTCAGAACTGCCATTCAAGTGTATCTTACAGGAACCCAGCGTTTTTTTCTCCTCCACTAATTCCCCCAGGTTTGAGTAGAGGAGAATAACCCAATTTGGTGATCTCCCCTGGGGAAAAGCAGAGGACTGAGGTAAGCAGAGTGCTAGCTAAGCAGATGCCATGCCCACTGGCCTTACCTACTCACAGGTGACAAGGAACACACCACCTCTGGCAAAGCAGCCTTTGTGGTTCTGCTGCTCGCAGAAAGGTTTTTTGCCCATCTGTTAAGATCCGTGCTTCCCAGGCTCCCAGGAGCTGGAAGTTACCCACTGTGCTCTATCACACAGGATGTGATGTGCTATCCTAACAGAACCCTTCTTACTTGGGTGCATCGTGAGAATGCACACAGTGATTGCTGGGAAGGTCAAAATAGCAGCGCTGAACAAATCTGTATTGGAGGGTACAACCAGTTTTGGGAGGCAAACTGCAACTGTACCAGGGCACTGCTGGATCCCTGTGCAGTAAAGGTGCACAGGAAGAATTTGGCTTTTCTCACCTTTCCCTTATTCATGAAGGAATAATTGTGGGCACAATATTTCCTTAACCATGGCTGTCCTGAATTGTGGTTTAGGCTGGGTTTGCTTCTTCCGCTGTCATTTTGCAGAGACCAGGTAGAACATTCAGCTGTTCCTTTAGTCTTTTATTTCCCTTTTTTCTTTTTTTTTTTTAATAAAAGAAATGTACTTTATTGTGGAAATTTTAAGCATGACAATTAAGACTCATTTAGGAGACTATCAGAAGGAATAAGCTCCCAGCCTACTCTATTTCATTCAAGACAATTTTGTCGAACCGATTTTTAACAAATTTAAAACGTTGCCCATATCTACTCTAGCTGTGAGGCACTGGTAATCAAGTCAAGCACCATTGACTATAAGAATAGTGAACTGTATAAAATGACTTCTCAGCATTATGTAGTGTCACAGCCCAATTTAAATAACACGTTCATTATTCAAGGTCTCATAATTCGTACATATAGAAATAGATACGGGGAGCTGAGAGAGGCTTTCAAGCTTTCAACAGTTAAATAAATAAGCAACCTGTATCATTACAACTGTACTGTACATTCTTTAAATACCTGATAGGTTGTTGGAGAGCCCTTTGAAAATGAAATCCAGTAATACAAAGTGCTAATTTAAGCTGAGAGGTGCATATACAGACGGTTATTACATATTGACGCTGCTTTTACAGGAATGAACAGAAGATTTGGGAGAAACTGTGCTTTCTGGGGAGGAATCTCAGACATTATTATTATGTTGATGCACAAAAGGGCTCTTACAATTGCGATTACAGAACTCTAATATTAAAGTCATGCTCTTTTCTATAATTTAAGTGCATGTAGGCATTTGTTTCTGCACAAGATGGAATATATTGCAGATGTTATTGTCTTGATTTTCATATGCATTTAGAAGATTTTAAAGGGAAATTGTTGCAATCATATTCTATCTGACACTTCTGGTAGAATCATGGTTGAAGAAGGGTACTCCACAGCTTTTTTTACAGCACTCAAACCCAGCCTCAGAATTCTGTGTAGCCCAATAATTGTATACTATACCTACAGTAATGTGATTTACAAAATATAAATATGTGACCATTAATATAGAAACAAAATGTAGAGATGTATTAATCTGAGCTGTTTATAAGTAATTTTAAAATAAATGTACCAATTTTATATTTGCTTTTGTATATTGTAAGGCAAATAAATTTGGCAAAAACTGTTTCTTCACTATGAGGGCAGCAAGACAATTAAGCATGTTGCCCAGAGAGGCTGTGGCTGCCCCATCCCTGGAAGCGTTCAAGGCCAGGCTGGATGCAGCTTTGAGCAACCTGGGATAGTGGGAGTTGTCCCTGACAAGAGGAACTAGATGATCCTTAAGGTCCCTTCAAACCCAAACACTTCTATGAGTCTGTGATTCTATTTAAGAAAAAAGACAAGTTACACCCATTAATTCTTGCCAAAGCAAAAGAATTTCAAAAGTCTTTCCTACACCGTGATACTTGCCCACTTGAGACCTGTCATGTGTGTCTGCTGAATTCAATTTTTGAGTGAGAGATGAATTTATGCCACACTGTTAAGTATTAAGTACCCCAGCAGAAAACATTTCTCCTCCTTTTCTGAGGAGGAAGTCTGTGTCTCTACACAGAGCCAGTTGTGCTCCCTCCTTGCTGAGGAACAAATGAGAAACACTGTCCTCTTCTGACTGACACTGGAGCGAATATTTCAGAAACCTGGCACTTCTGGGGCATTTCTGAGTTTACTATTCACCGCTGACCTCACCAAGCAGCCTTCCCAGAGGAAGGCACAATCCCCCTCCCCTCAGAATACACAGAAAGGTCCATGTGTTCCTCTTTCCCAGTGAGGATTCCCAGACACTCATTTACCCCCAGGGCAGGGACTGAAAGTGTTCTTGAAGCTTTACAAAGCTTTGCTTTGCCATTGACATCTTCGTTGATACTCCAAGCTTTGCCCTTTGTCTTTTAGCCCCAACATGAATATATAGGCTGCTGTTGGAGTACTCTCTGTGCTCCAACATCTTCTCACTCCTATTTCCTGGGACACTCTATAAACAGACAGACAGTTGTGTCTGATGTGCAGATAATCCCTCCTGAATCCCCCCACTGTCCTTTCCTAACTTCCTCCCTTTATTTCATCAGACCACATAGGATTTGCTCTGTATTTTTGCCTTGATGTTATCACGTCACATCTTGTATTAAAAGCATCCTCTCTTTCTTAATACTTCTCAGTATTACAAAGCTACTGAAGCTTTAAACCAGTTTTAGACATTTCTCCCACTGAATTTCTTCCTTTCCATGCTGATCACTTCTCCATACACAATCCTCCCCAAATCCTAGTTCATGACTCAGGGGGAGATATTTCATATTTACCAGTGGATAAGAGCACACATGAACACTCACCTGCTCCAGGAGCTCTTGCAGTACCTTGATAACATATTGTTGTTTTACTTCAACACCTCAAAACAGGATCTGTCCTGCCAAACATATATTTATGCTTCACAGTACATCCTCATCCTCCTCTGGGTGCTCCTGGCACAGCTGAGCTGGGCAGTTGGATGCTGTTCCTTTGTACAGATTTCCTTCAGTGGAAAAACTGGCTCTGTGAGTAGAAAGGATGCTTCCACAGATTCTGTGAAGTCCTACAGCCTGGATGGCCAGGAAACCATGATCACAGGCACACTGTGGAAAACCCTTCCCTGCAGGGCAGGCACCAACAAGTACCTTGTTGCTGGTGTATACTGGTTGTGCTGAGGTACTGCAGGAAGCTGTAGTGGATTTGGCATTTATCTGGCCATTAAAACCCCCCACCAGGCCATGTCATTCATTCAGTGAACATATCCTGAGTTCCTGTGTCTCCTCTGCTGCCTGTGATCTCTTTTGGGCAGCTGGCTATGTACATGAGCAGATCCCCATAGGTCAGACTCCAATCCATCCTTGCCCTGTGTCCTGTCTTTGAGCTCTTAGTAGGAGAATCTTAGGACAAGAACAAGAAACAAGACAAATCAGAAATCCCTGTGTGCACTCTCCCAGCTTCCAGCAATCAGCTGCTTAGGGGGCTTTGAACTGGAGCTTGCCTCTGTACCATCATATTAATAGTCCCCCATGGACCTATCTTCAGTAATACATCTCATTTTTTTGAACTTGTAACATCCTGTGGAACGAGTTCCACAAAATAATTATGCCCCGCATGACAAAAGTTTGCTTTAAATTCTCTGTGTGATTATAACACTGGAACCCCCTTAGGTCCTGTATTGTCAGAAACAATGCATTAGTCACTCCCTAATCACTTTCTCCATGACACTCATTATTGTGCACATCTCTGTCGTTTTCCATTTAGTGGATCCTCTGAAGGGTCCAGATTGTTTACTCTCTCTCTCTGCTATGTTTCCTTATACCTCCCTAGTTTGACCCCTTTGAAGCACAGAAATCAACCAAATACAGGATGCAAGATGAGGGCGCATTAGAATTGTGCCTGGCGTAGATTTTGACAGTTTGATTTGACCAGCCTTGATTGTGAAAAAACTGTACTTGGCAAGTACACCACTGGGATGAAAAATCCAAATAAAAATTAACATACCATTGGCTAACAAATGGCAGTCGTAATAAACAGTCTGGTTTCTCAATGTGTAACAAAACAATAAATAAACAGGTGGAATAAAACATAATCCCAAGACAATTTCCAAAACTAAACAGGCAGTTCTTATCCCCAACACCTAGTGAAAGCTCCTTTGCTCTGGGAGGAAATTCTCAAAGTTTACCACTTCAGGGGAATGAAAATAAAGAGAAATGCAGAGTTGACTCTCGAGGTCTCTGTGATACAGCAGACAATTGCATCTGCTCTGCTATTGACCCCTTGAACAGGGTTTCAGAAAATCCATGCATTTAAGAAACACTACATGACAGCTTATTACTTCCCAGAACTGTCACTTACCTCTGGCTGCAAGTGACTCAGCTGAACAAATATCACCTCACGCAATATCATGGATCTGTTAGCAATGAGATTGGCTTTCTTATGCATAGTCAGCACAACACCTTTTCTCTCCAGAAAGAAAATTGAAAAAAAAGATATATTTAGGCTGAACAGCCTAATATTTTCATAAAACACTTCTTGAGGCAGCTGCACCTCTGGACAGTTTCAAAGCACCTGAATCAGGAGTTGGGCTCCTCAGCCTTTGCTTTGTCCAGGCAAACTCTACCACTCCTCCTGGACTCATAGTGGTTGGAGGCATCTCTTCACCAAGACAAAGCACATGTGCAGTCGCAATTAGCTGTCAGGAGGAAAAATCCTAGCAAGGATGCCTGTGGCCACCTCAGCCCCAGCCCAGCCTGACTCTCACACAGCCTGTGTGATCACTGCAAACTGCCCTGTTCTCACTCTTTTCTTACTTTTTCCCTGGTGGAACAAAACTTTCTCAGTACAAATAGAAGAAGGAGCTTTGATACAATAGCCAGTAACCAATTCAGCAGCCAGTAATTGAGGTGACTTCCCTGGGATCTGGAATTGCCTCCCCAGTAAGAATGAGCACCCTTAATGAGCTACAGAATTAGGCTACCAGGTCCTTGTCTGGTGCACGGAGCCCATGCAGGTGACAGGGATCCAGACAAGCTGCCAATGATTATGTGAGAACAGAGTCCCACACAACCTGCCCAGCATAACTGAAAGCACTGCTCTTTCCTTTGATCTTTTGAGTCAGTGGATTTTTGGATACTCTTCGAGGAAATCCTGATATACCAAGGCTCTTCTGTTATCATTAAGAAAACAATGAACAGGTTAAGCGGGTGCCTCTCGTTCTGAGGGCTTTAGTAATCTGAAAGTTCATCTGTCAGTGGACGGGTAGCTATCAAAAAACTCCATGAATTTATGTGTGAAAAGAATGCCTTTCCCTATGCTTCCAAGTAGAGATGGAAAGGAGCAGTGTGCTCTCACTTATTAGTTACTGAATCAGTGTTTCAAATTCCTTCTGAGGCAATAAAGAAGCTGTGCCTAACCCCAGTGAACACCCACCCCTCTGCAGCATGGATGACAAAGTCTCTTCTCTGGTGGGAATTTTAAAGAGATTTTTATGGAATCCTTTCACAGAGTGTGGTCTGTGGGAGAAGACAAAAAAAAAAAAAAAGCTTGTGTAAATCAGTCTTGAGGCTGGCTCATTGCACAGGTCTTACAGTGGTGCAGGGAGGGAGGAGAAAAGGAATTTGGTAGCCATCTGAATTTAGGTGGTCAGGGAAAGGGCTTAAATCCAACCTCCAGAGAAGGTGGTGTGACAGGGTGGCCCAAGCAGCTTTTCACCCAGATAAAATGAAGCAACTGCAGAGAAATTCACAGAACCACTGGGATCAGGAGCAGTGGCTAAGATGACCCTTTGGAGAAGTTACACCAGGTTGGGATAAAAAAACAAAGTTGAAAAATAAGATCATAATGCCTAGTCAGTATATGGGAGTCATATATATATATATATATATATAAACAAGGCTGATGTAACTTTTTCATTTCTCCAAAGAGTTGGTTGTAAAAAACAAAATTGCATTTGCATATTGAATTTATATTTTTTGAAAGTTTTTGCGTTACATTCTGTTAAAGAAAAACTCTATTAAAAATGTATAACAGTAAAACATATTAAAATCTGAAAAAGCTCTTTTATTGGACATCATATCCAAATATGGGTGCATCTAGTAGCATTTCCAGTTTTTCTATTATTTTTTAAAAAAAATGCCTTTTGACTATATTCTGAACAGGAATTTATGAAAATATGCAGGAAAGAAAGTACTTCAAATATTTTAAACTGGCTACTTTAAAGGTATACTAAAAAAAAAAAAAGCCAAATAACAATAGGAGAGATTGGGATTGGTCAGTTGTAATGTGTTACTTGAATCAGCTTGCAAAATGAAGTAATATTTTTAAAAAGGTTTTAATACAGGCTGACACCAAGTCAGATATGTCAGAAGAGAGAATGTAGGTCACGCTAACAACACAGAATACCATATCCTGAAATGCAGTGACACTGAAAAGGACTTCAGAAAATCAATTTACCATGAATTCCCTATGCAGTCTATGGGCTAAGGTTAATGCAATCCTTGCATGATTATGCAGGAGGCCATGATATTACAGGTGAGTATCACTGATGGGACCAGCACTGCTGTGTCCAGCTCTGCTATCCAATTTTCAAATAATGATCATTCTGGGATATTGCAAGGGAATCAAGAATGAGTCATTAAATTATAGGCAATTGTGGAACCCTCACCTGTGCACAACACCCTGCACCAGCTACTCCCCAAAAAAGGGCACAGGTAACTCACCCCAGTGTCAGTGGAGAGCTGGAAGGGAAAGCCCTGACACCAGGGGAATTTGTAACTAGCGAGCAAAGCCACAACAGCAAATGATTAAGAAAGAGAAGGTAGGCAAATGCAGGTTGGGAACAAAAAAAAAAGTCTGGTATTTTAAAAAATATTAGGTTCAAATTAAGTGCTTGAGAGCAGCATTGTAATAAGCTGATGTATTTCCAGTAAGAATGAGTGCCTTTACAAAACATACACTGCAGCTTGTCTGGGACCTGAGGCTGAAATCACACGGCTGGCATGATGCAAGAAACAACACCAGAGGTTCTTAATAACCATGAAGCCTCAAAATCGTAATACATTCACTTGACTACGAGTATTTTGACACAAAGAGGAAACAGAAGTCAAGGAAAAAGGAATGTTTGTGTTTACATGGTCAGCTGTTTACCAGTTATCTTCAAAGCAGAAGAACCCCCAGCAGGTGAAACTGAAACAAAACCACACATGCTGCTGTCTTTAAAAATGCAGGATAGAAATTAGGTCTGTGAAAAAAATCTTTTTGACTTTTTGCTTGTGCAAAGAAGCAACACTTTTTTACATGCACATGGACAGACACAGAGGCAAGGAGCAGGAGGACTGAAGGAGATACAAATGAGTATTTAAAGCTGTTGTGTTCAAAGATCCCAAATATTTCACTTACACCTGTATTCAAAAGAGAATTTTAAGCTGCCATTTCAGCACATTTCTTCTCCCATGTAAAAAAAAAAAAAAAAAAGTTAATATTAAAGACTGTTATCAAGGCAGTAGGTGCTGCAATATTTGCATTTAGGAGCAGCAGATCTCCAGAACTGGCTTCTTGTGTGCACATAAATATTTTCAAGGGAGTGTCGGAGTAACTAATTAAAAACCCCTACATCCTTGCTCATTACCATCAGCTGCTGGAAGCTGCTCTGTAAGTATTAGCTTTAAAAACATGTTGAGCCAGCCTTGAAATTTGCAGCTTACAAAACTTTACCACCAGGCAAACAAAACTCTTAAAACAAAAATAAAGCATGAAAAGAACCAGACTGTCATTATACAAAACGGAGAGAATAGTGCAGAGTTTTTAAAAAGAAAATAAGGCTCAGAATGTAAACTGCCTCAAGTACAAGCACATCTGATTAATCTACTGCTCTTTCTAAAAACAGCTGATAGCCTTCATCACAAAGAGTGACAAAGGGAACAAAACCATCTTGGGAAGTAAAAATCACCAAAGAAGAAGAAGAAGAAGAAGAAGAAGAAAAGGCTTTCACCTGCTTTGACAATGAAGTGACTCAAAGAACTGTGTTAGGTACAGCACTGTTTAATATGTTAGCAAACAGCAGAAGTGGCTTAAAAATTCAGCCAATAACACTGGAATTTGATACAATTATTAAGATGTGTCCAATATTATGACAATATTATGAACCACTTCAGAAGGGTCTAATAAACTAACTAAACAGGCGAGGAGATGGCAAATAAAGGTCACTGGGGAGAGAAAGACATGTGAATGCATATTGGAAGGAATTTCTCCCATGCGTGTGTGCGAAAAGGCCAGCACTGCCACTGCCGTGGAGCACACACAAAACCGTGTTTGGGGGGAGTGCCACTGACAGTGCTGGGAGAACTCCAGTGTGGAGCAGGACCTCCACTGGATTTGTGACCGTTGTGGGGGAAGGTGGAAAGGACTAAAACTGTGGGCAGCTGGCCGGCAATCTGTCCCTGTGCAAGAGCAGGCAAAGAAATAAAGCAAAACAAAACGTGCTCCTTCTGCTCCACCATAAACAACTCGACCGCGAAAAGAAAGACGAGGTACAGACCCAACTAGGAAATAGCGAGGCCATTACAATTTCATTTTGTAAAGGAGTGATTTGGCCTTTCTGCTCAACATAGCCCAAGGAATTGCAGAAATGAAATGGGTCCCAGAAGAGGCCACAGAAATGATTAGCTTGCTGAGGAGAGAGCAGAGAGAGGCTCACCTCCAGTGACGCATCCGCTCCCTGCAGGAGCCGAGCCGGGATCAGGAGACCCTGGTAAGGAGCTGTGGAAAATCACCCTGGGGAATCACCCCAGGACCAGGGGAGGGTTGGAGAAGGTACGTGCTGGAGTCATGTTTTCCTGCAGTGCTCCCAGCCCCTGTGGAGAGGGCTTGGTCCAGGGAGGCTGCAAGCCCTTACCACTCCAGGACCCCACTGTGGGTTCTGCATCCCCTCACAGGAGAAAACCCTGCCAGCACAGGATAGTCTGAAGCCCGTTTCAGGGTATGGGCCAAATGCCTTAAGCACTCCATTGCTGTAGCTGAAGAGGTGCTGGAATAATATTGACTTCATTTATGTGAAAATAGGAGTGTTGCGCAGGCAACGCAGCAAGTTTTAAGACTAAAACCAAATGGTTCTATCTTCATAATGGAAAAAAAAACCAACATTTTATCATATCTAAGTTTCTGAAAATGTTAGTGACAAACCACAAATTGTTCAGTATTTTCTGCTATAGCAAGCAGATACAGAACAGAATAAGGAAATCCGTGTGTTTCACAGTATGGTTTTATGTATTGTGCATCGAGCTCGCCTGAGAGCTAAACAGCATTTGATTTGTGCCTAACAATAAACAGAAAAAGGATTGCCAATTAAGAATGTGGGGCAGCTATTTTTACCGAAATGTTTTTAAACTTTGGGCGAAGTACGAGAGAAAGGCAGTGCCATCTGTCGGGGAAACGCGGCCGGTTCAGGCACCGCGCGGGCCCGCGGAGAACAAAAGCCCGGCCGGGCTCAGGGACAAGCCCGGCTCGATGCGGGACAAACTTCTGCCGACCAGCAGGAAGAGGTCAGCCAGCCCCAGCGGATTCAGCGCCGCACTGCGTCAGGCAGCAGCTGCGAGATGGGTTTAACACCTCCGAGCTCCCTGCCAGCATCTCGGGGTTTCCTGAGATGCGCGGGCAGGACCGGGGCGCAGGGCGATGGAGAGGGCAGGGCAGGGCAGGG
>JAWWMU010000237.1:2113253-2138765 GCA_035048155.1 Cinnycerthia olivascens
CCACGGATTTCCCAGTGAAAAGATAAACGTGGTACCTCGGTGTTTGTGAAGGCAGTGAGGGGCTGGGAAGTACAAGGGCTACAGGAGGGACACACTCCCTGTGGAGATGGCAGGCAAATGGTTGGAGGTGTCATTTGTCTCTCTGGTCTGGGAGGAAGACATCAGCAGCACAGGTTTTGTCCTGAGGAAGCTCTGGAATTCCGAACATGAACGTGTATGAATTTCCAGGACATTTATGTCCACCACTGTGAAGGGAAGGGGGCACTGCAGGTGTCACAGAGGTGAGGCAATGCTTCCAAAGTGGCTCACTGCTATTTAGTTTTCTAATTCCTCTTGTCCAAGGACACACTGAAGAGACCTAAGATAGCAAATCCCACATGGATCCTTTGACTTGTTCAGGAGCAGGAGTCAGAAGAAGCCCACCTACAGCCTAGCTTGCATCCAGGCTTTGCCCTGTTAGCCTGAGGTCCAGGAAATCAAACAAGTTTCTTGGTTTACCTTTCACAGAAGAGGCAAATAACAGTTCTAGTGTCACACCGTGCCACCTTTCAGTTGCAGAAGAATATTTCTCCTGAACCACCAATCTGTGCATCCCGTCCAAGCCACTTCATTTAAAGTGGAAAAAAACAAGCAGTGACAGAACAGAGCCTTAGAGTAAGGCTCCCAGCATAATGCAGCCACAAGAATTTAACAAGTGGGATTTACTTAACTGGTCACTAAGTGTTAGCATTGCTCTAAAGATATGTGGCTGAAAGTGTTTCTCTGGCTATAAAGATACAGAATCGAGGGAGCAGACAAAATGCCTGGCAAGCAAACTCTCTCCCTTTTGTTTAATAGCTCTCCTCAGACTTGTAAGCCTAGAAAAAAGCTTCATTAAAGTTAATGGCCAAATCTTCTGGGAAAAAAATTAAGCACTTGAATTTTGGTCTGACTACGCAAAATTCCTCTTCCTTGCTGGGTTCACCCCAAGATAGCAACCTTCAGGCAGAATTACATAAATATTGTCAGCTCTCAGGCTGCCTTTGTACCTCAGATCCGATGGGTGACTGGCAGAGTTCACGGGCCAGGTTCACCAGCCTTGTAAGTGGGAACAGCTTCACCGAAGTCAGTGGGAGGCCTGAGCACATTACAGGAACCTTCCATAAATAGAGCAGAGCTGTGTCCATTTGTACCAGAAATGACTGCAAATTGCTGCCAGCAACGTTGCACAGAACATTTTTCACCCTGTAGACTTCAGGCAACCCATTCCTGAAGATACCACACAAAAATACTGCCCTCAAGTCACTTCCTTAGCTACTGCCATGGCACTCCTGCCCTTTAACATTTTAAAGCTCTTTAACACCCCAATGCCAACCAGCTTTGCTATGCCCCAGTGCTGCTGTGCTTACTTTTCAATAGGTGACTCAGGCACAGATTGTGACCTTCACCAGGTCCCAGTGAGTTGATGGGGAGACACAGCAAGGTGCTGGGACAAAGGAAGGTGAATATCACCTTTTATGTAATGTATTTAACACTCGGTCTTTACCCACATCGGGCATTTCGCAGAAGAAATGGGTCCTTTATGCTCACAGTACAGACAGAAAACTCAAAGTTTAAAAAGCTCAGTTGAGAATACATGTTGCCATTCTAGATGAGATTTTTAAATGGGTGGCCAGATAAAAAAGGCCACATAACTTCCACCCTAAGCCAGGAAAAACCACAGCTAAGGACGGGACTCTGCACAAAGACATCTGCACTCTAGTGCCACACCTGAGGTGAGACATAGCAAACATAATCTGCAGCTCCCATTTGGGTGTTGCAAAGTGTAAAAACAGCATTTGAGATGTCCTGTTCTTGCCAGACACGAGTGATGCAATCAAAGATAAAGTATCCTGCTGTGAAGTCTGCAGCTCATACAGGGAGCACAATGTACCAGAGACCACTTACACAACATGACACTACTGACTGCCCTTGGAACAAGGTTGGCAGAGACCCTTCTGGATAAACAAGGAGCAACACTTTCTCACTGATGAATTGTTTCTAAAATTTTACATATTATCCTGTTATGACTTATAATATCAGTATAATACTGCTAGTATTTATTCAAACAAATACTTTTAAAAAATAGAACAATAGAGGGATTTTGACCTAAAAGTGACCTGTTTTGGCAATTTTCAACAGTACATAAGAAAAGTGTATTGTGCCATGGCTTCTTTAAGGACATCTTCTTCAAGTGCTATAGCAGAAAATTCAGTAAAATACTCCAAGAGAGATTTTAAAAACCTAAGACAATTTAAGGGATCTATTGGTAGCACTGTCAGGCTGCTCAGCAAAACATACAGTATTTTAACACTGACTGTCAGCTCTCCAGTTTATAAGCAGAGAATACAAAATATGAGTCAGAGGATCCTCCTGTGAGGAGGCTGAACACTTTCATAGTAACAAGGAAAACTGAGTCTTTGACAGAAGTAAAAAATTAAAATTTTGGGAGGGTTCAGCTTAACAAACCTCATGTTTTTCCCATCAAAATGAAGGGGAAAGAAATCCAATACTTTACTGTGCAAACTTAGCAGTCCAGACTGACAGCTCTAGGTGAACTACAGGACAGAATGGAGTGCACGGGGACCTGATGTTTGTGGCTTTCCATTTTGATCCTCAGCATCTGTTGAAGTTCCCACAAAGTTATTCTAATTTACTCCCCAAAACACACTGACCCAAACAGACTGTAGGAACCAAGGCTCAGATTGCTACAGAGTTCTGCAAGTTCATGTCCTGACTGATGTCCTGAAGAGAGTTGATTGAACACCTGCTTTTCAAAGTTGAGCTTCATGTTTTAGGCAAAACCTCCTCACAACGCATAATCTAGTTTATGTAGACTCTAAATGTTTCACGTTTTACTTTCAAATGCCAAAATTTGTCAACACTGACAATAACAAAATATTCATGGTGATGACATTGTGATCCTGGAAATAAAATGCTGTAAGGCTTCAGAGCTTCCAACAGCCTTTAAATATGGAAATGAGTATATATGAGGCCAGGACACACACAGGGAAATGTTATTAGCAAACAACAACTTTCATTCCCCATCACAGCTCGGGACTCATGGTTGCTGCAACTTTCATGTTCAATATTCCTGCACTTTGGGGCAGGGACAGCAGGGACAGCTTTTTGTTCTGCTTGCACAGCACCTCCCACAAGGACTTTCCTAACTGAAGAAGTAAATATGCAACCCCCATGTCATTAAAGAGAGGCTGGCCAAAGGAGGGAAATGAATAAGTGCTAATACCCATCATGCTAATCAGTGCACTCTGCTTTTTAACACCATAGTAACACCAATGGAATAATTAAACTTGATCAGTGTAATTGTTTCGACATTAGATGCAGAATTTCAGATCAGAAACTGAGCAGCAGCAGCAGCAGAGAGTGCAAGAAAGTCTGTATAAGTATCGCCATCCTTGCCTGTAGGTAAAGTGCTGAGAGAGAAGATAATATTCTGATTCATGGCATGGTAAAAGTACTCCAGCATTTTCCAGCAGGCTTCTCTGCAAAGCTGCCATGCCCAAAGTGTACTCAAAAAGGTGTTCATCAAGAACTCCGTAGTAAAAGCAAAGGGGAAAGGATTTTATTTCTTTTTTCCAAAGCATGCTAATACCACTTGACAATTTTTTGTCACATTGATTCAAATTCACTTTTCCCCTGAGAAGTATAAGAATTCATCAGCTTTCCTTATCTGATTTCTGCTGTCAAACACATCAGGAAGGATGCACCTCTCCATAATTCAAATGCTTTCCTGGCCACCTTAATCATGTGTCTCCTTTCTGCATGTAACAGAGGAAGAATGGGCTGTCTCAAAGGTGTCCTTATAAGGCAGGTGTACATGAGCACTGAAGGGTAAGTCCCACACATAATTCTTCTGTCATCTTCTGCCTCATGACAGCCATTTTAAAGGCCTTGTCTACAGGGAATATTGCCATGAACTTCCTTAGACTCTGCAAGGAGTGACAGGAAATCTATACCTCCAAGAGTAAGTAATTCCAGCTGTTTCAGGAGAAAGCAAAATGCTCTTCAAAAGCAATAAAACAAATCCTGATTTAGAAAATTGTCTTAACACAAGAGTAGAGAACAACTTCACATTTCAGTGGAAGCCAGTTAAAATCTTACATATTTCCATTTGCCTTTAACTTCCAGTGAACTGATAAGAAGCTCTGTTGATAACAAGAAGTTGGTGTGACAGAGAGTAATTGCCAGAAGAGATGTTCAACTCTGTGCTTCAAGTTTCATAGGGCTCTAAATGACTGTAGACCCTGGAGTTTGGATGTGTGTGGATATTTGGGTATTCTCTGTCCCCAGTGCTATGCAGAAAGCATTATTTGTGCTACATCTTCAGGGATTAAGGATCTACAGCTCTGCATCTCTACCCTTTTAACTCCAAATGTCACACATTGCTAGAGAAAATCCTTTAAAATACCTAAAATTCAGTCTGCAGCCCTGGATTCCTTCTATGACAGCAGCTTTCTGAAATATCTTCACCCAGTGGTATGCTGTGGTACCCATCAAAGATTGTAAACAGCAGTAGAAATAAGGACAAAAAGGAAAAGAGGTACCATAAAAATATTGAACATAAAAGAAGGAGACAAGGATGCAAAGGGAAGTCAGACAAGCCAACTGCGACAAGGAAAGATGTTCTTACCCTGATAAACTGGGGGCTTCTGATAAGAGTTCACAACCGAGTGGTGTGAAAATATGTCAAGGTCACTGAGCCCAAGGCATGCCTCTGCTAAATAAATGTTGCTTGCTTTGTTTGCCCAGCTTCCCCAGGACTGTGTAGGGTGTGCAAAATGCATTCTGTGCACGGGATGAGCAGTGGGCCAAATTCCCCTTGTTCACTGAGCAGCCACAGAGCTGTGCCCTTGCTCTGCTCCCACATTTAAACCAAACCAACAGCCATCATCTCTAAACTTCATTGTAAACACGTAAGTGCCTCAGAATAAAGTTGTATACAGGTAGATGGACAAAGAAGGTGCTAAGCTTGTTTCTTTCCATACAGGATAAACATGGTGGAAGGGAGTATGTGCATCTGTGTGTGGTGGTGGGGAAAGCTCTGTTATCAAGTAAATTAAATGTCAATCCCATCAACAGAAAAAAAAAAAAAAAAGGAAAAGAAAAGGAAAAAGAAGTAAAATGGTTTTTGATTCTTTTTCATATTCTCTCAGCATTCCAGAATTTCCACAGCGGAGATTTACCCTCTTTTAAAAGAAGAAACTTCCTAAGACATCTATTCTATGACTTTTTCAGGCTTATCATTATTCAAACAATTTCCCATTTAGTTAAACAACTGCATATTTTAGAAACCTGGCATTCAGTGCTGTATATAATTCCTTGATGCTCTCAGCAAATATGAAGTTATAACTGTATGGAAAAAGCCCAACACCCCCCTCAACACTCCAAAAAAATCCCTCTCAAAACCTAGAAGAAAGTAACTGCTTGAAATATGTTACTTTTGCCTTTCTTTTCCTTGCCCTCTTCAGACAAATTCAACCTTGATATAATCCTGCCACTGCTTACTGCAGGCTGAAGCCCCTGTTAAAGTCAGAGAGAATCAGAATAAAGTTCTAAAAATCTTGGGAATAAAAATAAAGCAATCACACAGCAAACAGGGTAAAAAGGAATTGCAAGTAACTATTTGTATCAGTAAACTTGAAAATCATGATCTGCTGTCTTCACTTAATGTCAATAGTTACTGATGTCCACTTTCATAAATATCATCTTGTAACTGGCTTTTCATCCCTTTCCACAGATACCTCCCCTCCCCCTCAACAAGCACTCAGTTGCAATACATGGGAAAATTGAGCTTGGTAAGTGAATTTCAGACTGTACTAGCAAATCTTAAGAGATTTCCACACAGTGCTGGCAATTTACGCTGATAGCTAATTTGACCATTAAAGAAGTTATTCTGGTCAATGAATTAGTTTGTTTACAAGGAAAAGGAAGTAGTAACTGTAAGTAACTAAAGTGCTATTTGAATATTCCTTATTTACAAACTCTAGTTCAGCAAAGCTTACACCGGTGACATTTGATTGGAGCTGATTCTGTGGTGCAACTTGAGTACAGGTTATTTGAATCTAACTAAAATAACACATTTTACTAAGAAACTATAACTCTGTACTCTACCTCTTTCCCCCCAAATCTTTACAGGAAAAACAAATAAAAAGCATAAATATACATACATTGCTGATATGCCTGAAGGCCAAGTGAATATACTTAGTGCTACTTGAAATAAGACAGTTGAATGCTGCTGAAATGTTACTGAAGTAGCTAGCAAAAGGCCTGGGGAGCAGAACACAATAAGTGTTCAAAACCATCTCACAATGTAATAATCAATGTGTAATATGAGCTAGGGGTTAGTTAAATAAAATGTGAAAGCTGTATTAATGAACCCTTTTGCTGTCCAACACAGCATTTCATTTTCTTTCATAGGCTGCATAATGCAGGGCTTGGGAATAAATTATAGATGAAACCCCCATCATATGTTTATAAATACACTAACATTAGCATTTTACTTCCTCATAAATCTGCACCAAACATTCAGGCACAAGATAGAAAGCCCTGTAAAACAATGATATATTCTCTGCTTGCAAGACTTGCCTAGTGGCCCATTCATTTTTACCGCTGTTCTTCAAACATTACTTTCTTCGCTCATGCCCCCTCATTTAAAATCCATTTTAATTTAAAGATGTTCGATGCAGTCCTAGTGGTACATTTACTCATCCTGGTTATACATCATGGAGCAGGGAAAAGAAAATTGTTTAATCTAGAGATACGGTTCACTGTGGTCACCACTGAACAGTGGAGTAATTACCAGATCAGCTCCGCTAAAAATGCACTCAGGGTGTTCTGTGACCTATCATCTTCTAATCTGCATAGTGAAGTATAGCTTCATAACTATAAATTGCTGACTTAATTAAAACCAGGACCTTTCTGTCATTTAATTACAGGGAGAAAGGTTATTGCTTAAATGCAATTTTCCAAATGTGATTTCTTAACAGTTATTAACTGCTTCACCATCATTTATTGTTTCAGATTTTTCAATTTGAAAATAGTCCCTGTGACAGAAGTAATGACTTCATGAAAAACTCAATCTAGATGGAGCTGAGCAGACCCATTTGTTTCTCGTAAGTGGAGCAGACAGAAAACTTGAAAATGTCACAGGAGGATCCTGTGATTGCTCCACTTTACAGGAGTAATTAAAAACCAAGAGGTTGTATTAAAGGTGAAGAGAGGAGGTTTATGACAATTTCAAGGTTTTTCCTCTCACAAAAATATTGTCTGTGCCTTTTCAACTCTGTTAGGAAAGGTTCAGATTAATAATTAATAGTTTATCTCAATCAAATATACTAGTACCAGTACACTAAGATAAGCCTGTTAGCTCTGCAGTTTTCTATTCATCTGCCAGGAGCCTCCTTAATTTGAACACAAACAAGTTCCATATAATTTCCCTCTGCACATAAAGCTTTTAATTTCCAAGAACTGTTGTTTCCATGAAGTGTGTAAGTGTGTTTTAAATAAAATTTGAATAGCAGCTCATTGTCTAAGACAGACCTCCTCATCCAAGAGTGAACTTGATTCTGCAAGGACACTTTTATACTAATCTGTGTCCCATGAGAAAAAAAAAATTCAGCATCAAGACCTCCCCTGCAGAGTGGTGCATGAAATTCTGCAAGGAGGACTAACCCTGACAATTATAATTCACAGGAACAGCTAAAACCTGAAAGTCCTCTTGCAGGTTGCTGCAAATACAAGCCGAAGTCCCTCTCCCAATAAAAGAAAAATGACAGAAAAAAAAGAGAAGGAACAAAAATAGGGGGGAAAAAAAGAAAAAAGGAAGAGAAAAAAATGAGCAAAAGAGACAAAGAGAAAAAAGAGGGAAAAGGGGGGGGAAAAGGAGAAAGGAAAAGGTTTTAAAAAAAAGAAGAGAGAGAAAAACATAGATGCTTGTTGTTGCCAGGACAACAATTTCTTGCTCCCAGAAAGAACACATTTTTAATCTGAATTTTCCTTGCATCACCTTTTGTCTAATTAATAGTCCTTCCAAGATATATGTGAATTTTACATGAAAGAGGCTTTGCAGATCAAGGGAAGCCTGTTTTTCAAGAATACCACAGGAAGATAAGAAGCTTTCCACCAGGCAGTCCCACTCTCCTTTCCCCTTGTGGTGAGACTCTACATCCCCATAAAGTTTCCCTGCCATCACTGAAGGGGGCTGTAAGGCACAGGAGGAGCTAGCAGGGGATAGACAGGCACCACTACAGATCCATCCATTCTAAATAAACATCTCTGTGACCCCACAAGCACATTATAGCCTCCAATTCATCAATCCTTCCACACCCTCCTTAGTGGGGAGAGAGCTGCTGCCCCAGCACACTGGAGCTGGGGGATAGAGGCCACGTCACTACGGCCCAGAACCTTCAGCTCCAGGTCAAGGCCAGGAGAAGAGAGAACTCCTTTCCTGAACAAACAAGTCCTAAGGATTTCTTTTCTGCCCAATTTTCCAAAGCATTCCGCAGCATATGAATCAACTGTGAGACTCAGACACTTAGTGGGAGCTGCTCCTCAGCAGGCAAATTCTGGAGCAGTTTGGTACAGATATTCAGGGCAGGCACAGTGCTGGCTGCATTGCACGAGCCATGTGGCAATGTTTGCTCTCCCTGCAGCAACACAGCTGAGTGTTGCCCATTCAGAATTTGCTCTGCTTTTACTATTAACACAACAACCAAAATATTTTCAAACCACTTGTCACCTCTGTTCCAAACTGCATTACTAAGTGGAACACAAGCTTTCGACTCTTCTCCCCCCACCCTTTTTTTATTGTGAGGACAAATCATGTTTTTGGTTGGTCACCAAACATATGTGGCATTGTTTTTTTTTCCCTGACTGGTACGTAGACTTGCATAACTTAGCAATGGAATCAAAACTGTAAACAGACAACATATGTGCATGTAGGATGTGCAGTTTGCTTTCAGCTAATGATCAAGCACTCTGGGTTACAGTTTGCCCTTGGCAAGCATCTGTACTAGCGTAGCTTGAATCCTTGCATGTTTACACTCCACTCTGGCAGGGGAGTGGCAGTATGGCACAGGAAATAGCAAAAGGGAATGTGAATTATCTATTTTCAGACTCTGGACATGGCCTTTGCAAGAATAAAAACTACAGGGATAGAAAATCAAAGCAAGAGAGAGAGAGAGAGAGACAAACTGGAAGATTTTAAGAGAAAATGGGAAAAAAAAAATGCAGCCACAGCAGGAAGAGAACAGGGAAAGGGACAGTAGGATACAGCCCCATTCCCTGGAACAAAAAAATGCAGCAGCTCTGAGTAGAGAGAACCAGGTACAGGCTGTCTTGACCAGGACTCAAAGTCTGGACTTTCCTGCCAGGCCAAGCCAATATCTTAGAGATAATATATACTGTGGCCCTGCCTGTTTATTTAGAAAGCAGTTGTTCCTGTCAGCATCATGGAATTCTATGGTAGGGCTAATAAATTCCATGATTTTTGCGACCTTTTCCTGTGGTGGTGTGTATGGGAGGCTCTGGGAAGCCAGGCTTGAGTCAGCGACATCTTCCTTATGCAGGGGAAAATCTCTCTTCTTGCCAAGCAGGAGTACAGGATTGTCTCCTAACAGAGAACAACACACCTTCCTCCTCCATTAAAAATTAAGCTAGAACATGTATTATATGGACACCAGTGCAACTAGAGGAGTTTGCTAACAATTTTCCAGTCTCAGCTCTACACTCAAAACACTTCTGTGTCCTTCCCCAATGCCAATAGCTATTCTGCAGGTGGAAGAAGGAAAGCCAGTGCCTGACACTGCAGACTTCCTGCTGAGTGGTGCCCTGTGCAAGCTGCAGCAGAGCACCTTACTATCACATCCATGCTGGGTGTGAGTTTCCATAAAGCCCTTACATTTGCATGGAACTCCAAGGGAGCTGACGTTCTCTAAAAGGGCCCAAAACACCCTTCTAGAATATAATGATGGGTATCTTTTGTTTCCAAGCCTTCTCAAACACTTTTTTATCTCTGATGGCATTACAAATGGGACTAATCTGAGAATCAGAGACCAAGTTCCTAATATCACTTTACAGGGCCCCTGCAAAGGAGAGGGAACTCTCCAGGCTTTGATCCCTCTTACCCAAGTTTAACTCACATTCAAAAGGAAGCAAACCCAATGGATTCCATGTGGCATTTTTTATTTCCCCTTGCAGCTGCCGAGGTTCACAGGGCAACAGGACACATAACACAGTTCAGAGAATTAGAAGAATGAGGAGAGGAGAGGACAATGACAGCCACTTTACAAATACTTCAGCACTCAATTCAAGTGAACCCACTAACATCAAACACGTCTTCTTTAACACCTGAAAGATTCTCACAGGTTTCCATAAAGTGAACACCAAAATATTAAGGGATGTCCATAGGTCATTTAAATTTATTGTTTTTCCTTGGATAAGCTGGGGGGCACCAGTGATCTGCTGTGCAGCAAACTCCTCATGCTCACATATCCAGAAATGTACAGTCCTGTTTCTCAGGCAGAATTGGCTTGGCCATGTGAAATAATGGCTTGGGTGGGGTCTGCCAAGGCAGGTGTTTACAAAAATCATCACGCCACGCTGTCTTACGAGCTTTCCATGTTTTCCTATGAATTACAAAAACATTTTCACTCAGAGAAGCAACACATGGATTTCAAACCACACCACCATAAACAGGACAGAGTGGCCATGCAGGTTAATAGCCTGAAAATCTAGAATGAGCCCTTTTTGTAATCTCCTATGGTTTGTTCGTTTGATTAATTGAACCCATTCAATTTCCATTTAAGACTATTAAGAAGTCTGTAGCTTTAGCTATTTTTGTCTGCGAGACTCAGCCTGGAGATTTCAGAAGCTTAACATTCTAGCTGCATGTCACTGCAACCATTGTCTCTTGTCACAATTCTAATTCTATGTTCTGATAATAAAATTTCATTAGTGTCTGCACATCCTTTGCCTTACCTTTGAAGTACTGTCTTGTGCTGAAACGATTAGCAGTACTTTACGTCATATCACTTGACTGTTTGACAGCCATTGTGAGTGAGCTAAACAGGGAGAAATTAAAATTTCTGACAATTTCCATTACATCTAAATTGCCGAGAAATTAAGGGATATTTACTTTTACAAATATTAAAGGTTGTTTAAAATGTAAACTGACTTCATTTTATTAGAAGATTCCACAATGTGCTAATTCAAAATGACTACATGGCCTTATGTGAATAAATTACCAACTCATTTTCCAAAAGCGAAGGACATTTCCTCCAGGCTGCTTTTTGACTGTTTCTGTCAGTAGAAAAAGAAAACAAAAAAACTTATGAATATTTCAGAACAGAAGATATTCCTTGGTGCCTGTATTCTGTGCTTCATCTTAACACAATAACGAGGTTATCCCGGTATGACATGATTTTCTTAACAACTTAACAAAAAGCATGCTGTGAAGCACTGAGTTTATCACATGATGATAATTTATCTTGGGAGGGGTCCCTCCCTGATCAATGTCTTCAGCCCAGCTAATCCAGACCATCACAAACCACATGCCTGTCTATACAATGACTGAGCTTAATTTTGAAAATAATTTAGATTTTTCTGTTCCTGAGGATTTACATGCTTAGTGTCACAGTTCCTTTCATGATTTGGTATTTCCTGAAGCCTAAGCGTCATTGCCCCTGCAGACTCCAAAGGGACATGAGCAAAAGTGGTGGTGAGATGTTCAGCACATCTGCACGGGCTTGTGGTGTCTCACCAGACAGATTTCAGACACAAATACATTGCTGAAACTCTTTTAGCTGTTCTTTTAACCACCCAGAGCTGCAGCTCAGTTGTGGTGATTTAAAGACTGAGTTAGTGCAGCTGCCTAGATTTATTTAGATTTCAGGTTGGGAGTGAACATGGTTAACAATGTCATGACTTTTTTTATCTCAGGTGAAGTATTATCGGGGACCAGATGCTCCTGTACATTTTTAATAGTGACCAAGAAAATCTAGTTATGGTTCCTCCACTCTAACACCTTTCCTTTGATTCTCCAGACCATCTTCCACACCACCATTCTTTCCAGACTGATGAACCTTCATTTCATCATTTATTAGAGTTTTTCACCTTGAATTATTTCTGAGACTTTTCTTGATGTCTAATCACAGTTTTCTTCACAATTTTTTTTTTTTTAATGCTCTCTGCATAAGGTTCCAAGACAAACACTGTTTCTGAAAGCCCTAGTGCTTTGCCTTGTGGACACCTCTTTTATGGACTCCATTGTGGACAGCATTCACATGATCATCCTGGGATGAGACCCTGAATGGCTGCTCAGTGTGCTGGCAGGTTGAATGCAGCTTATTCCACAAAGTCTGGCCCCCATAAAAGGGGCATAATGGTTACCTACCACATAGGATGTGGTAAGACTTAATTTATTAGTGCTGTAAAGCATTTTAGACCCTTAGAAGAAGGGTGTTACGAAAACATAAAGCGCCATTGCCATAAAACATTTGTCTGGCTGAAAGCCCTGCTGGTCTGCTTGAGAAACAAAGAGGGATGTAAGGAACTAGAGTGTCTTACTAGGCTTTTCTCATCAAGACAAAAAGTACTGCTTTCATTTATTTGGTGTTAGCATACATATTCTGAGACTCTTGGTGATGGAGAAGGAGGAAGAGCAGTAAGTCTATTGCATGAGACATTACTGTTTGATTAAAAGACATGGAAAAGCACACAAGCTATTTCCTGTCACCCAATCACATTTACCAAAGGAAACAGATCTGCAAATGCAGGAACTTTTAAAATTTTAAGTCCTTCTGATTAAAGCAATTCATTATGAATAACGCAAACTGTGTAAGGAATGCTGTGCAAGGATGTGAAAATGAAGAAAGATTTCAATATTTTTGATGGCTTCATTGTTGGCAACTGTTTTGTTTGGTTGGGGTTTTTGAGAAAGAAGAATCCCAGCAGTAAATGCAATCATGTTCACTGGCTGCTGCCAAAGCTCGCTGTGTCTGAAATTCTTTCTTACATGCTTTGCTGAATCAGGACTCCAGTACATGAAATATACTTTGATCTTGACAGTGGTTCAACTTTTTCCTTAAAGCCAAAGCCCATTTTGGATTTTTTGCTTTGATGCACCATCAAGCTCATGCACATTCTTTGTCAAAATATATCCATATAATAGGGTTGTAATAAATAGTTCTTTTAACAGTTCATTTAGGATTCCAAAATGATGAGATTTGCAAAATGCAAAGAAAAACCACACAGATTCTTTTAAAGCAAACAAACTGTAACAACCCCTGTATTAATACTACAACTGAAAGAAAATTAAATCTGAGATAAGTTTATGTGACCAAAAGGCTTTGGGGCAGGACACTGCAATATGCCAAAGACAGACTCACAACCACAAGCTACATTTAGGACTCAAGTCGTACATGAGTGGCACATTTCAAATGTTCTCCTACTCCTTAAAATAGATATGTACTCACCAGATGCTGACAAATGGCTACTCTGTAAACGGCTAAAGAAAGATTTCTTCTTGTTGACATTTCATTTTCTTTTCCATTTTGTCATGTCCAACTCATGCTCATTTGCGACTGAGTCAAAAATAGAGCTACTCCATGAGAAATGTTGATATTTTTGATCTGCCCAGAAGACAACACAGCATGTGACAGCACATATTTCATACAAGATTTTCATTGAGTTCACTAGAAACCCCCATATAGGTGCTCATAACTTGGGCTCTACATTTTGATTCCAGGAATCAGAGGTTGTAAGTCTCAAATGGATCTTTAAGACCCTGGGCTGCCCCCCAGCAAAAAAAAAAACAACCCCATCATACATTATTCCTCCAGCAAATTGGAAAGATTCAGAGGAGCATCTCAACTTTTGGGAATATACTTAGATCACACTTCCAAACCTCTTCTAACAATATAAAAACAGAAATAAAACTGACAGGTGCATCTATTGCTATGTCCTATAACATAAAAATCATGGGCCACTTCATTGAAGCGATTGGAAGTTAAGAAGATAATCTAAATATATATATACAGCCATTCTGTGAAGTCTGCTATTTGCAGCTGGACTTCCAAAACTTTGCTGGGAAAGTGGTAATAATATCTAAAATTAAAAAGCTCAAAAAAAAAGAGTTTTACTTTCAATTCGGATCACATTTAAGACTGGGATTGCATCCTAGAACACAGCTATAGGAACAAATTATTGCAATGGCTCAGGTGAACCCACTGTGCAATGAGCAGCTGCACAGCAATCTTTCTGGGCTCTGCTCTCCCTCACTGGAACTGTACTAGTGTTGCTCTGTAAATATGTATAAATGCATAGATAAATGTGTCCTAACCCCACACCTTCCCCTGCTGCACGGCAATGTGTAAGGGTGCCTGGAGAAGGGATAATCCTCATGGTCACACGTACAGACCTTGACCCCAGGGCACGTACATGGAGCTGCTCCTGGCCAGTAAAGCAAGACACGGGATATTGCTACAGGAAAACGGCAGCACTGAGCTCCCAGGGAGGCTGCAGAATTATGTCTGTGTCACACCGCTCAGTAAGTGTCTGCTTCAGCGACAGAAGATCTTTGACAAGTTTCTAAACCATGCAAGGGAGGGCAATTGTGCCCCCAGGGCACAGCCTTTGCCCTGGAAGCATTGTTTGTGTAAATAAATGTAGCCCCCAGTTTGGCTGGTGTGCTGCCTGCCCCTCATCACCAGCCCTACCATGTCATTTCTGCATCTGGTTCACGTAACAAATTTCAGAGCCCCCCATCCCCCTTCTAATTGACTTTAGCCTTGAAAATTTCGATCTTAACAGAACAGTTTCACTGATTGCATAGTGGCAAATGGGAGATTGTCACTTGTTTTTAAAGTGCTTGCTTTTTACAGTGAAGAGCATGAAGTGTACCAGCAACGTTAACCTTCCGGAAACACACAATATTTAAATTACACTGCTCAGAGCACAGTAATTGAGCCAAACAGACATAAGTTCACATCCACTGAGCTTTCAATGTAGCAAATGCTGCCATCAATCCCTCTCAAGTGCCCAAAGGATGGTTCACATGCCCGGAATGCTGTGTATTTTTTTCCCAACCTGGCTGTAGATTTAATAAACTAAAAACTTCCTCTAGCAAATCGTACCTCAGCCATGTAATGGAGGGATAGTCAGATTGTTGGCTAACTCAGACCTTTCTAACATGCTTAGCTAAAACCCTGGGTAAACAATGAAATAACACTCAATACAATTTCTTTGCCACATTCTTGAGCGAGCAGACTGACAAGAGCCCGTGCATAGACCTGATCATGCATTTGTTTTATCGTCATGCTTATAAAATGTCTCCAACCTACTAACAAGCATTTGAAGAAGAGATTAATCAATCACTTCAGAGTCCTCTATTTGGTTATGAGCTGTGCCCAGTAACAGAAACAAGACTTTCCACAAAGGCTGCCATGAAGCTTCAGAGGTCCAGATTCCTGTTCATCAGCCCTTACTACATTGGTTGGAAACAGAACTATAGCAAAGGATGACCCACTTGCCTACTGAATTCCTCACAAAAATATACTCTCTTCATCCCTTCTGCAATTTTCCAAACATCTGAATCTACTTTGCATTCATATAGGAACATTACAGACACCAAAACGCTGAGTTGCCTCACAGATGTTGCCAGCAGATGTCTCAGTCTGGGTGCTGTTGGATCCCAAGATAAATGGATCTAATATTCCTGGAAAGGGAAGGATGGTCCTGCCTGTAAGGTAAAGCCAGGGCACATTCCTGCTTGTTACACACCACTGCAATGACTCTGCCGTCAGAGGTACCCACTAAGATGCTTTATACTTAGAAAACAATTCAAATTCCAGCTACTCAGTACTGAGTGAAACATTAAATATATCTGTATGGGCCTGTCATAGGCCATTTCTAATGTGTAGATATGACCTATGGTCATATTTCAAAAGACATCAAGAAAAGCAGCAGCTACACTGCTCCCTCTCCTCTTTACTTTGTACATCTTGCACTGGGTTTCTGGACTCACTGCACTTTGTGGCAGTTGTGACATTTTAAGTTCTTGTGGGGTAAAGTGTAACCTCTGTGGAGAACCTGCATGTGGCACATGGACCACTGCTGTGCCTCCCTCATCTTCAGAGCAAGGTACATTCACCCTGTCTGAGAGCATCAAAAAGTGCTGTGCTCTCCCTGCTGGGTTACACAGGCACAAAGCAGATCAGGCAGAGACATGGGCAAAAACATTTACTCATCTAAGAAATCCAAACATCCTTTTTAAAAATTCAGGTCTAAGCTATCTTTTGAGAGGAAGTGTCTTATATTCATGAATAAAAGAAACACCTTTGTTATGTGTTCAGAACGTGTGTTTGAATATTTTTTGTTTTAAAATATTTTAAAATCTTGCTTCAATGATGAATCCAAATCTCAACGTGCAGGAAATGAGCAGATGCTCAACATTGTCTATTAACTGTCCTATCAACCTATCGAAATGACATATGGAGGCTTAATAAGAGATTTTTTATAAAAATTTTATAAGTCCAGGTGTAAAGCACAGGCTATGTCACAAATAAAAAGGGTTTCCCGAGGTCAGCAGGAGCCTGTTTTGCCGTTTTTTTTCAGAGTAGGTATCTTGGAGGAAAATTCATCCATGTCAGGGCTTTGGAAATAAATCGTATCAATTATCCCCACACTCACCCAAACTAAATAACAACACCTTTTCACTCTACTTCTACCTGTGCATACCATATCCTACAAGAGGGAATAACAACACATATGTGCATGCACTCTCAATTCCACAGTTCTAATGCATGAATCTAAAGAATCCTCATAAACAAAGTGTTGGGAATCTCATTCCAGAGGCAAGTTTTGCTGGTTTGAGTCTCTCCCTACTCTCAAATGCAATGCAATATGTCACACCGCAGGTTAACAAGCTCTTTCAAAATAAGAGACTTGGGGAGATAGTGATCATTGGAACTGCAGGGTTTTCTTCTAGGGGAAGTAAAGTTGATGGTCTAGATCCTGATTCAGCAACATCCACGTTGACTAAAACAAAACTGTTGTTGAAGACAGGCATGAGCTGAAGTATGTTGTGGAATTTGTCTTTAAAAAAATTAAATATATATATAAATATATATATATTAAAAAAGCCTTTAGACATAAAAATCTTCTCCTCCTCCAAAAGAACTCTCATCTCAAAGTAAATCTGTGGTATAAATAAGCCTAACTCTTGATCACTGTGCTCATCTCAAACTCATAAAAGCAGCAGTATAATTTTAGAAAAAGTACCTCAATGCATCGCTTATCACCCTTCCCTTTTTACAAGTATTGTCAGTTAAAAAGTCTTATTTATTTTCTTTCTTATTCTGGGAAGATTTGTATGTGGTGTTCTCATTTCCAAAGAGAAAAAACTTCAAAACACATGAAGTCACCCTCCCCAGTCCTGAATAAAACCATCTCAAGAACCTTAGTTATATCTTTGCCTCCATAACTTTTTCTTCACTGAGAGCCCCTGAAATCAAATGCTAGTAAAAGCAAAAGATTAGCGTGTGTAAATTTACTTGGCGCTTTCCAAGCCGAGATAAGCTATCCTTAGAGTCAACACGAGAGATGATAAACGGGAGGAGCGCGCAGAACTGAGCGGGAAGAGGGAGCAGGAGGGTGAAAGAGGGCGATGAGGGAGGTGAAAGGAGTCTCTCCCCCGGCAGAGAAAGCTGACAGGGAAGGAGGGAGCCGCGTCCTGCCCGTCCGACAGCAGGTGGGGCTGCTGCAGTGCGGGCTGGCCAGGCACGGAGGAGGAGGAGGAGGAGGGAGGCTCCGGAGCTTCCAACTCACCTGCGGGAGGCTGATTGCTCCAGCTCAGAACCGCGGGACAAACCCCCTGGCTCTCACGTCATCGTATTTCATCGCTCCTGTTGGCCTCGGCAAGCTTCACCCGAAGTCCCCAGTGCTTTTCTGTGTGTGACTAAAACACTGATTCAGAAAGATCCAGGCCAGACACTCGTCCCAAATCTGGATCACATCTCCTGTGGCAAAGCTCCACTGGCTGGTGATAAACAGCCAGCCTACACCTAGGGGGAGCACACTTGAATGACTCCTGAAGAACTGCAGTGCATCTCGTTTAGAACACGTTGTGGAACAAAGCCAACTATTTTCAATACAAGGGCCATCTCCACGGGCAGGTCATTCCCATCGCCCTGCCAAATTTAGGGGCATGTAAAAATGATGCTCAAAGTAGAGTGCAGGAAAAAGTCTGGAGGACAAATCTTGCTAGCTGAAAGACAGATTATTTTCAAGTGCAAAGGTCCAGTTATGCTAGACTGAACGGGAAATGGAGCCCTTTTTCAGGAAAGAGAATGGGCACAGAAAGGTGGTGCCTGGTTTAGCAACCCAATCCCACCTGCAAGGGTGAGAGAGGCCAGGCTCTAGGCTCCAGCAGGCAGGCAGAGCTTGGTGAGAAGCACTGGCTGGCAGGGCTGAGCCCAGGCTCAGCTCCTGGGCCTTCCTTAGTGTGACAGCTTATATAAGCCATGGCACAGGGCAGAGCAGCAGGGCCCCGGGGATGGCGCCGTGGCAGGTGACAGCCGCGCGCCGTCAGGTGGGCTCCAAGGCCCGCTTTTCATGCTCTATTTCTACCACTTCTGAGGCCCTGGCAGGATGCTCTGCAGCATGACAGTCTCTGCCAGCACTTTGTATCTTTCAGAATCAGGCACCATGGGAGGGTTTCAGCAGTTCTGGTCATCATTTTTCTGGCGTGGGCTTGTACTTCCAGCACTGGAGTGGAAACACTGCTTTGTTCCCATCCCTCTCCTGGCATAAAGTCACTCTAGACAGAGCAAGTCTTCTCAATGTTTGCCTCATCTTCCAGCTTTAGTCTCTTACCATTGGTTCTGTGTGTGCTGAGGATGTGTCTGGATGGACATTCATGTTACTCATGTAAAACACTATCCCTGTTTCCTGCTCACTAAATCAAGTGCATCCCATCCACAGCAGCATGGTACTCAGGACAAGCCGCAAAACTCACCCAAGGCACAGAATAAACTCTGTGACAATTATTGAACTCAGTCATTGTGAAATAATTAACAGCTATCTCAAGGAATCTCTGCAAGCAGCAGTTGCTGCAGTGTCAACATACCTTGAGATACACACATGAGGTCTCTGGAGACTTAATAAATTGGTTGCAGGCCAGAGCTGCTGCCTCCTTCCTGCTGCTATTACCTCTGATGGTTAAATTAAGACAGGCCAACATGCTACAATCACACCTCCATTCTGTTGGGTAGACCTATGGAGATAAAGACAGACCCAAACCAGAAAAGAGTCCCTGATCACAGCAAAAGACAGATGCATAAAGACAGGCCAAACTGTAATTTTTCCAGAGAATCTAATAATTCCACTCTTTGAAGAGCAGCACACAGAATCAAAACATACAAGAGTGGGGCTGGCCATGTCTGAGACACCACTGAGGTACTTACAGCTGCTTCTTAACAAGTGCACAGCACCTCATCAGGCCCAGGGTCCCTGCCTGCCAGGCACAGGACAGCAAGGGGATGCAGGGAACAAGAACAGGAAGAGAGCATGATGCCAAGTTGAGGACTCCTTGCTTTTTGTTCTGTTCACTGAATGATGCCACCTTTCCTCACCTTTCCACCACCTGTGTGATGCCCCTTTGCAGGGCCATGCACAGCTCCCTGATGGCCACAGTGAATTGGAGACACAGCGGGGTTTGCCACACACACAGGAAGAAGTGGACAGACAGAAGCATGAAGGACAGCCAAAAGAAGAAATAAACGGTAAGAGTAACTTCCAGAAGGAAAACAGACAGAAGCAAGCACTGCTCTTTACCTGGCAAGTTTTGCACTCCCAGTAAAGTGCCTGGCTACAGTAGAGGCCCTCCTCTGGGACAGGAGGAAGAAGTTGCTGCCTGGAGGATGGTAAGGGCTAGAGACAGAGTTTCAGATTTGCACACACTCTCCTTTGACCAGTGCCTGCCTCACAGCCTTAGCAAATGTGATCCCTCCAGCACACGGCCAATTTTCTCACTGACTTGTATTGCACCAGGGCTGCAAGAAGCCTCTGAAACTGGGGGTCTGCTTCTCCCCCACAGCCCTTTTTACACCAAGTTAGTGTCACTTTTCATAGCAGGCTTAGTCCCAGTTTGCACTTTGCTCGAGAGCAGCATCTTTCCAGATGAAGCAATGCTGAATTAGTGTCATCATTCTCTCCAGAAGCATCATTCCAAACAGACACCTACCCCTCACAGCAGAAGGGCACGCTCTTAAATGTGGTAATTAACAGGCAGCACTACAACAAATGCTGTAAACATTAATAACATGAAATCTTTAGTAGATTTCTTGCATCTGCTGGTAGAGGGTTTGTTTTCCATGGGAGACAAAGCACTGACTGGGTGTAAATTACGCTCATGTCAAGTGTTAAAATGCAATAATGCACCACCCTAGAACACACATAGAAATGACTGCCTTGCTATGTATTTTGTACTAAAAGCAGTAACCTAATCATCAAAATAAAGCTGCTACACACCCTCATCACAGGAGCTCTTACATGTTGTTATTTGGAATCAGCAATTCACATTTCCCTCAGAAAACCAAGACCACAGGGCACAGGGAAGCTTCCTCACTCACATCAGATGAATGCCTGCAATGAAGCCCAACTATACCAACAAGAATGAAGTCCACATTTAGCCCCTGCAGCAGTCAGAGCCATCATATCCAAACAGACCTGCTGTCCTTTCTCTATCCAGCCGGGATACTGCTTGCTCTACCTGTGCTGGACAAGGAGCCTCATCTAAGAACAAAATTCCTGAAGCACTCCTGCCTCAGGACACTCCAAACTCCTTAGTGCACTACTTCAATACAGAAAGCTAAGATGAGGCCTCTGCAAACAGAATTTTGTCCTTCTCATCATTTGTGCTTTGAAGCAGTGAAGAAAAATGTCACAGCCTAAACTTGGCTTCTGGTGAAGGTGTCCCTACCCATGGCAGGGGTTTGGAGCTAGATGATCCCCTAGAGGTCCCTTTCAACTCAAACCATTCTATGCTGTTATTGCTTCATGATTTGCCAATGCAACAGCTCTCTTCCTCCAGATGTTTCGTCCTATTTCTCTAACTCTGTCCTCTGGAGTTGCCAGCACAGGACAGAAATTTCTACCACTTACCTTCTGGGGAAATCCCTGCTGGGAAAGGTGAGGTTTGGTTTGAAAACTGGCCAGGGCAGCATCTGACATTTCCTCACTGAGGTCACCCTCACAGGGGGAAGTTGACTTTGGCTGGAGCTCTGTGTGTTCTGGCTAGCCCAACTGGCAGACAAATTCCCAGGGACTCCTGGCAGGGTGAACCAGAGCAGCCTGAGGCTGCACTCTGATATTCAGGAAAGCCTGGGGCAGAGACACTGAGTCCAGCACAGAGCCCAGCCTTCAGTGCCCCCACAAAAGCCTGAGCCAGCTTACAGGGAGGTTGGTGCCAAGGCTCCTGTACAAAAGGGAATCCAGCTTGTTCTGTGTCACTGCCAAGCCCCACAGGATCTCGGGTCCAGTGTTAGTCATGCTGCTGGTGGTAGTACACATTTATGGGGTCTGTTGTTGAGGCTCTGCCATTCAGTGCTTTGTTCAGTCAAGAAATTCAAGTTGGCTTAATCTTATCGTGTTAATAGATCTAAATATGGGCATAAAGAACTTGAGCATACATAAGCACAATGAATATGAGTCTCTCATTCATTCCTGCATAGTACACAGTAAATTGCCAGTGCAGCCCTTTGAGCTTACTAACATCTTTAGACTTGGCCTCACAAAGATTACACTTCCCACTCAGCATTCAACCTCCTTCTAATACTTTTAAAACAGAGGAAAGGCCAAGACCTCTAGAGAAGATGCCAAAGATTGAATGGTTGGCCCTGAAAGCAGACAAACTGCAACAGGCAGCAAAGCAGAGGCCATGCCAACAGTGGCGCTCTCAAGGAAAGGAAGCACAGTTTCTGCTCTGGCACCCACAGCACCCAAACACTTACACACACAATGCAGGTCCCTGCAAGGCAACAGCCAGTATCTGCTTGGAAAGGTTCCTTGCTACTTGGAACCTTTTCAGGCTTTCTTAATGCTGTGGCTTTTCTTAGGATTCCCTCATCCTTCTGGTCATTATGGAGAAAATAAAATCACCGGAGCCCAGGCTCCTGAACTGACTGCGCCCCAGAAATCTGAAACAGCTAAGAGCCAGAAAAATCTGGGTGATACTTTGTTTTCTTCCTAACAAGAAAGAGCTTTCCTTTTCCTCCAAACCACAGTAAGCACATCAGGAAATGAGCATTTGCAAGGCTGAAATCCCAGCATCGAGCATTATTTAAATTTGTAGGGCTATTTAATGTTCATCACACATTTGATCCTAACAGTGCAAGTGATTTTCTATCAGAACATTTTTTTTTTCCACTTCAACAAGGAAAACTGCTCCTCCATATATAAGCACTGCTTGTTATTTTGAGGCAGTGAGGCAAAACATACAGCACATAGACCACATTTGGTTTGCTTAGCAGATGTCTACAGATCACTTGATGTTAATTTCAACATAAAAGCTATTATATTTCTGGCCTCGCCCTATTAGTTGTCAAATAATTATTTATGCTTGGCAGAAAAATTCTAGGAACCTTGAATAAAGCCCATCAACCCTACGAATCTAACCATATTTGACACAACAGTTTTCACTCACAGAAGGCCCAAGATGTGATGTTTGTTGCCTGCATGATCTGTTTCACAACCTAAAAGGTAATCCCATATTTACATTTAAATGTAGACTGTATATAGGATGTATTCCAACGCTACTTCACAGCCAAAGAATGAGCTTGTTTGCTTCACTGACATTTGCAACTATACTGGAGCCAGTTTCAGTTCATAACTCAGTTTAATTAAATCTGCACTTCCCAATTCTGGCACTAGTTAATACATTTTTCCATAGGTGTTTTGCCTTTGCCTATCTACGTTAGCTGTACTTGTCATTGTTTAAGCCCTGGTGCACTGCGAGCTTGTACAAAAAAGAAAAAAAACAATAACTGGAAACGCAGACTTCCCTTAATTAATATTTTTAAGCAGCTAACCTAACTTACAGGAGTGCTATTTATACACAGTCAAAACTGTACTTGTTGTGCGTTCTGCTTGAACGGTTTGTGAATTCCAAATATCCAATCCACAACAAAACTTGGAAAAGTTATTAAGTGCAAGGCCCTGTATGAAAGGCTTTCAACCAAGTCTTTGGACATTCATATGCTGTTGTCTGAAGAAATTTAGTTGATATGTTGTCCTTTGAAAGCTCATTTTAGTGTAATTATACTTTTTCATCCTTAACAGACAAGTTAGAATTTAAAGATTTGGAAAAAATAAGGAATTTGAACATTCCACTGAGGAGAACTCATTCAATATGTCTATTTCTATTTCATCTGTCTGGTTAAAGGAGCACGGCTTCTCTATTATCATAGTAATGTACATTATGTCTGCATTTAAGTTTATGTGCAGTTTATGATTTTGTGTGATAAATAAAAATTAGTGGTGCAAAAAGGAGCGAAATGAATTCACATTGCTTCCAGCACTTCCTACCCTAAAAGCTGCATGTCTTTGCTTTGCATCATTGGTAAGCCACTGAGATGCTTTCAGCTGATTTCAGTGGATATTGCACAGACTCCTTTTGCCCTATGAAAGAGCCAGGAAAGAAAACCAAGTTCCTGCATTCCCCTGGATATCTCCATTCCAGGCTGCACAGCACTTATGCATCTCTCAGCCCTGTGATGAGTCCCTTCTACAGCTGACCTTGCACATGGAGATTTTAACCCTGGGTTAAAAATGTTCTGCAAGAGCTGTGGGCTGTGTTTCACTGCTGCATCCAGGAGGCAGAGGTCGTGGCCAAAAGCAGGGTTTATTGTAGGGTTGGTTTTACAATTTTTATTAATGGCAAGCCAATTTCTCTCCACTGATGTCTGTGATAATGCAATGTATCCATGAAATTCATGTCATAAAGTAGCAAAGGTGAACAACTTCTGAGGCAGAAAAAGTGAGGAGAAAATACTGTAAATAAAATCATGTACATCAAATAATACTTGTTAAACTGACATACGAATTTGATGGTATTCTTTCCTTTGCTTGTTGATAACATGTCAAATACAAACTGCCCAGCTAGCCAATATAGCTGGGTTTCACATGCTGGTAGGTTCCCTTAGTGTGGTTAGCTAGAAGCAGACCAAAAACTGTGGTGGAGGAAAGCAGCACCCTCACCAGAGCAGGAAACCAGAGTCACCAAACCCAACACTAGCCCTACATGAGGCATTAATTCAGATCTTCTCTCGTGTACACTTTTTTCCTCTGTGTTGGAATGGTATTGTAGCTCTGAGGGAAGCTTTGCAATGTCAGCAGATTCCGAGATGAACTTTTAAGATCTTCAATTGCTATGAGTTTCATTAACAGCTGACACCATTGCTTCAGACATTCCTAGGTTGCTTGCAGCCTTTTTGCTTTCAAACATTGTTAATCGTACCTCACTCTGTGAATAACAGCAAAAAATTAAAACCGTAGAGAGATGCACTTTCACAACAGAACCACCAAGAAACAAAAATTATGCCAGTGTTGATCTCCACTATCCCCTAGACTTAGGAGGAGCTCAGTTCAATCCTGGAGAAGACATCCTACCCATCAGAAGCAGAGGACTGGATAACTGCAGTCAGGTGTTTTCTCTGACTCTGGTACTGGTCAGAAACTGGCCTACAAACAGGGTTTCAGTAGGTCTAGCAGTGCAGCTATTACAAATTTTATTTTGAAGAAGTGTGTATTTAACTTGCCAGAGCCTCAGTCAGGCTATCCCTGTAATTCCAAGGCACCTGTTGTTCTCTTTGATGTGATTAAGGTTTTAAGGACAGGCCATTCTCAGAGAATCATGTGCTGAAAATAGGAATGACAAAAAATATCCATTAAATGTAAAGCAGGCAGACAGGCAAGATCTCCTGCAGATAATTAGGTTCCACAGGTTCTGTCAGATGATTATATCTTGTATATTTCTTTCTGGTGCAGTTTGTTTTCCTTAGGTAGGCATCCTAACAGGCGGTTTTCTCGGAAAGAAATACTCCAGTGTAAATCAGAGGTGGTGTCTTGGTTTAGGGCAAATTTGGGAGAGGAAAAAAAACAAACCTCTGGATGGAGTCCCTCTAGAAAAACTAATCTGAACTGCCCCTCCCCTTAGCTGAATTGGGACAGGAAAAAATTTCCTTGGAGGAAAGTGGAAAAAAGTTGTTTATTCAACAGACAAAGCACTCCCCAGTACAACAAATGAACAACAGTGAACAACAAAAACCCTCTCTGTGCCCCGCAGAGATGCCAAATTCAGAAAGTCTCTCCTGTGGGCTGTAGCTCGGCTCAGTTGCTGGCAGTCCCTCAGGGCTGGGAAAGGCCGGGCCCAGGCCAGGCCCGGTGGGACACAGGTGGGAGCTCCTGGGGCCCTTTTGG
>JAWWMU010000237.1:2154906-2178101 GCA_035048155.1 Cinnycerthia olivascens
TTTTCAGATTTTCGTGATCTCAACAAGGATGGAAAGATGGACAAAGATGAGATCCAGCACTGGATCCTCCCCCAAGACTATGATCATGCACTAGCAGAAGCCAGGCATTTAGTCTATGAATCTGATGTAGACAAGGTATGTAGTGTTCCTGTATTGTTTTTAAAGAACTTACAGAAGGTGTTGCAGGTTTTTTAACATACCAGCTTGTGAGAATTTATTCCTAATAACTTTTCTTTAGAGGCTAGAATCACTGTGGATTAATGTTTCCATACCAGTTTCAGTTGGTAGTGTTAGATTTACAAAGTAGTAAAATACAGTTTATCAGCTCTAAGCTTTCATTAGGTGAGATGAGACACTATCATCTTAAGCCTGGACATTTTAACACAGCATAAATACTCTTTTTCCTTTATGACTTGCTTTTATGACTTTTGTCTGTTAATATAGACTAAAAGAGAAAAATAAAGTTACATTTAGGTAGCCCTTGTACTCAAATGCAGGGGTAGCAAAACCACTCTCAGTTCTCTATTCAAGCACGTATCTTCCACTTAAACACTGGCTCTGATAAGGGACAGTAAATTCCAGATGGTGCTCTTCAGAAGTGTAGTGCAAGCAAAGTTGGAACCTGAAAGCCAAAATACTCTTTAACACAGGAAGTGTAAATTGTTCATGTAAGCAACCATCTTCCACAAAGTGCACCAGAGGATTTTTGGTTTTGCTGTCAGGAAGATGAAGCAAACCACAGGGCAAAACTGTGTACCAGGTAATCCACTGTTAACCTGCTGTTCCTACTGCTTGGCAGTGAGTTCATTACAAAGAACTTTCAGTTAGCAGTTTGACCCAGCTGAAGTCTGTGGGACTTCTGTCTTCCACTGGGGTCCAAATTTCACTCACTGAGACAGCTACAAATGACTGCTGAACCTGCAGTGAAGAACTGCCTGCTTCCCAGGGCTCCTGCAAGTCCATGCTGGTGTGTCTTTGACTTAGTTTTGAAAATATTCTTACAGAGGTTTTGTTTTCCTCCTACCAGGATCAAAAACTAACAAAAGAGGAAATTCTAGACAACTGGAATATGTTCGTTGGAAGTCAAGCTACCAATTATGGGGAGGACCTCACGAGAAACCACGATGAGCTATGATACAAAGTACCAGCCCGTGTGCCACACATCTTAGCTCCACTTCACTGAAACCACCCTGTCCATCCCCTCTTAGAGGGAGCATGGGCAAGGGACTCTCACAAATGAATGACTTGCATTATTATTTCTAATATGCCTGCTTATTACCTCAGAAACCATGTAGAAATAGCTTTTTTACTCTTTTCACATGGTTAAATACAGTGTATAATTACTAGTTTTATTTTTGAAAAAATAAGAAGGTAACTTTTCTGAATAGGTTAGAGGCTGACATGGAAAAGGCACTTCTAAAAATATTGCAAAGATCTTTCATAGCCAAGTATTTTCTTCAAATACCCACTTTTACCATAGTGAAATGCACCTAGGATTAGAACCCTAATGTTTAAACAGACTTAAGTTATTTAGTTGTCTTGTCTAATAGCATGTAATAGTTTAGAGGTAACCCTTTGAGCCTGGTACCCAGAGAAGAGTTTGATACCAGCATTGTCTCCACACAGTTTCTGTGTCCCAGTTGGGTCAGTGGAGCTGCAGGAGTGTCCAGCAGCCCCCTGGCTCCTGCCTTAATATGCCAGATGCACAGGTAGCCCTCATCCCTGACTCTGGCATTCCCAGCCAGGGATGCAGAGTCCAGCCTGGCAGCTGCTCCTGACAAGAGGGGAACGTACAGCTGACTGTGTGTGGGCCCCTGGCCTTGTGCTTCCTGAGGAGTTGTGCCACATGGAGCAGAATTCATCCCTGCTTTTCACACGCAGCCCAGCCCCGCTCCTGTTCACACAGTGTGAATGGCAGCAGCTCTGTGATGGAGAAAGGATGAGACACATCACCCCTCTGGGCCTTCTGTCTCCTCTGCCACACCAGAGGACAGACTTTGGTGGCTGAAGTTCTGGCTTTATGTGTATATAAGTACATGTTACTGGAGCAACTCTAAGGACAGCTCTCCTTCCAAAGAAGGGGGGAAGCTTTCCATGCAGGTGCTTTCTTTTTTACTGTATAATGTGAGTTGTTAACATGTATATTTTTATATACCCAACTTATCTAAGTTTAGTTGTTTTTTAATGTACTGGTTTTAAAATAAGCACAATAAAACCAATACTTCTTTTTGATACTGTGAAGGTGCAATAACACTAACACAGATTAGCAGAGAGATGATGTGAAAACACAAACCTAGCCTCTAAAGCCAGTAGTTCCCAAAGCACTGGGGTGGTCATTTCCAAAAGCATCTGGACATGTAGCACCAACTGTTCTTTGTCACCTCATTAAATAAAAAACAAAAAGCCAAAATGAAGTGCAGTGTACATAGTTGCTGTAACTAGAATTTGTTCTGGACACTAATACTGGGAGATCAGGACTCCACAGCAGCATTCTCGAGGAGGCTCCTGGAAGGTCTGGTGTAAAATATTACACCCTGATCCCATAACCATCCAGGGGGGAGCTCTGAGACTCCCAGGATGGGAGACACTTCAGCAGTTCAACACATTTGTGAAAATCATCAGGAGAGACTGCAGAACTGTGACCTCTGTAAACAGTGTCATTTTTATAAGGTCACAGAAGGACTATGGTGGAATATTTTACATCTTGCAGTTGAAGATAATTAAATCTAGATTGCTGAGTCTGACAGATTACGTGTGCTTGCTGGCACCACTGCTAAGCTTTTGGGGTGCACTTATGACATTGCCAGGAACGTCTCTGAAAAATCCCTACCTCTCCCACTAACACACAGCAGGGCAAATGTCATAAAAGTGAACTGGTTTTGCTTTTACAGTACCCTCAAGTTAAATGAAAGCCTAAATGTGGTGTTATCTGGGAAGCAATAAAATTGTATCTTGGCACGTGTAAGTGATTATATATTTTGTTTATGGCTGGGATTTGGAAAGGTTTATTGTACTCAATAATCCTGACAATTTTTATCAAACTAACATATTTTGCTAACAGATTTTCAGTACTCTCTCTGTACTCAGATTATCTTTTGCTGTTTCAGGAAACAATACCTTAAAAGACCTTGAAAAAGCGCTTGTTTCCTGCAAGTGAAACTGCAGCTCAGACTGGATACTAAGCCAAGGATTTTCACTGGAGCCCAGGGGAAGGTTGTTTGCTCCCTCTTGTTGAAATTCAGTGGGAGTTGGGTGCTGAGACACTAAGCATTGTTGCCCTCAGCTAAACATGACACTTCCAAATGCACTGTGCACTGTCCCCACAAAAAAAACCACATTTGTGCTTTGACAAGCAATCACATTTTCTTCCACGTTACTAAATGAATTTGGAACAGAATGAGCAGCACATGAGAGAAAAGCTGTGTTCTCATGTTTGTTCTGGATTCCTGTGGCTGCTTGGAACACACTGGTATTTTCCAGGATAAAAGTATACTTACATGAGTAAGAACGCTGAAATCAGGAGTTTTTCATGCAAACAGTAATTGAAAATTTAGATCCATAAGAAGGTTTTCTTTTTTTTCCAAAAGAATGGTACTCAGCATATATCCAGCTAGGAAAAAGGCAAACATGCCAATTAGAATGAGGTTTAAAATAATCAAATTATTTATCAATAGTGGGAAATGGGGTCGTATTAAGATGAGGAGTTTTTTTAATAAAGCAGAATGTAGAAAGAGTTTTAGAGAACATCAGTATCCCTGATGTGCTTTCAATTTAAAGGCTCCCCTCTTTCTGCAGTTCTTCATGGTGTTTCTCTTACCAACATCCAGTAATGGCACAGTACATTCCATGCACTAAATTTCCCTTTCAAGCTCAATGCACTATGGAATAGTAACTCCAAAAGAGACTAGAGCTTCTGGGTTTGAATTTAACACTATTTAGGGAAAGCAAGCCTTTGCTAGGGGATATAACTGTTAACATTGTGATTTTTCAAGCCTAACGTTTCTAATGGGGTTTGACTGTTCCAGAGATAACATTTTTTTTCCTAGGTAACATATTTCAACTCATATTATGAGCAAACGTTACAAAATTTTAGTGTAATGTGAAATACTGTAATGTCAGATAGCATTATTTATCTGCTTAATATGACTAAACCCATTAATTGCTGGGAGCCATACTTCATCCCAGCAACATGAAAATCCATTTTGTGCCTATCTTGTCATTTATTGCCGATTTTCTTAATCAATTGTGACACAGTGAAATTCTGTTGGGAAGCGTGTTTATATATTTCCAACTGCAGGTTCTGTATGGTAACTTATTACACAGATCCTCCATTAACTCAGTGTTTTCACTATGCCTGTGCCACAGTATATCAAAGGTGCATTTTTCTTACTGAGATATCTGGAGTAGCCATTATTATTGCCCATGCAGTTTTAATTCTTGGAATTTATGAAACGAGCTAAGTGGCTAATGTTCATTGTCTTATAATTCCATTTAATGACTCAGTCAGGTTGAATCTGTCTCCTATTCCAATAAAAGGTACTGTACATAACTCCCTGAAGAAAGGAGATCACAGCCCATCCTGCTTTCGTTACACAGGTGCCTTACAATGGTTGCATAATGTTTTATTATTTGCTGTGCAGAAGCTGATCTTGATCCCAGTGAAGTTATCATGAACTCCTAGTTCAAAGGGGTATAAGAGCTACTCTGAGGCCTAGTCTGAGGCCTTGGCCACCCAAAGGCAAGCAGAACAATGGGGCAGTGGGACTGGAGGTCAGAAATAACCTTACAACCATCAGATCCTGGCTATACTACTGAGCACTAACATTTAGGAATTAGACTGATTCATACTCCTGTGAGATAGTTAGGGTGTAAGTCTAGTTCATGGAAGGCAGTGTGTAAAGTCTTCGTGGTCTGTTCAGGGAGCCTGGGGCATTTCACTGAGTCATGGTAGCATCACTCTTAGCAAATAAAGTGAGTTTTACAGAGTGACAGGAGGATCTACAAGAACAGATTTCATAGCTTAAGAGTTTTTGCAAAACCTGACTAGGTCTACAGTCAAGCCCTTGGGAGCACTCCTCTTTTCGTGGCTCCAGTTTAGTGTGTGCTGTGCTCCATTTAGTGCACTCACTGATTTCAAAGGGAGAATTGAACATTATTTCCCACTGAGGTTTCAGGTACCTGTAAGGCTGATGTCCCTGAGACTCAAGTGCTGTACAGATTATCCCAGTCATGATGAATTTCAAATCAGCCTCAGAAGAGGAAGTTACCAGCTTTCCCCTAGTGTGAAACAGTGAACAAGGGGCACACGTGTGCACGTGACACACCAGGTGAGTTCACCTGCATTCTGCCTCCCCAGGAGATGCAGGAAAACATCTCCAACAGATGGGAACATTTCTTCACTATGGCAGTGACAGGAGTGCCATTATCCCAGGTATGCATTGCTGTTCCCATTGATAAGGAAGGAATAGCCATCCTCAGCAGAAGTGCTGGCTCTGAGGGCAACAGAGCTCAGTTTCATATCCTGCATATTAGTTGTTTTCCCTGTGGAAGAATTTATTTCATAATCATAAAGGGTCCAAATATGGTTTGGTTGGCTCACTTCTGAAGTTTTAGTATTTTTAAATGTTTCTTAGTTGGTCTCATTTGTAAATTTGGCCACATTTATGTCTGAAGCTACCATATACCTGAAATTCCAGAACAGCTGTATAGAACAAGTCGTGGCACGATCCCAAATCTGAGTCCTAATTAAGGGTGACACATACGTTAGAAATGACAATGTTCCATCATATCAACAAGAGTTTAGATATGCACAGAGACGTGTAGGAAATATTTTCTTCACATGGGAATAGCCTGACAGCCTTTCAAAAGGACCAATGGGGGCACTAAAGATGAAGAAGTATAGCTTTTGAAAACGTACCTTGAAATAATTACTGTAGTTACTGAACTCCCAAGGGCCTGATGTTCTCAGGGCTTCTCAGGACATACCTTCTGTTTGGATAAAAGTCAGTGAGTGTAATGTCTCAGGAAGAAATAAAAGTGGGGATAAGCTTTTGTCATGAAATCAGCTGTAAGATAACACAGACATACAGAACACAGTACTGACGAGGCAGACAGGGCAGAGGCATCCCCCCAGATTACTCCCAGTGCCCTCCTCCAGCTTTAAATTTAAATATGGCTTTCACTGCATCACACAGGGCCTTGGTTGCTGGGACACAAAAGGAAGGAATGCTACTAGAGAACCCATCAAATGACAAGTGCAACAGATTTCAGACGGCTAAAACTTCCTGAAATCTTTACATGGTAACATGAAGGTGAGACATTTTAAAATCAGAGGGTGCATCTGTTTCAGAGGGTGAATTCACAAGGAAATTTCACTGGCAGCAGGAATGAAGCAAAAAGAGTGCTGGAGAGGTATCCTAGATTATAGTGAAAACAAAAGCTTCTCTTCATTCCTGCTTTTAGTTTAGCAGATTTTGCATCAGTTCCTTTGCCTTTTTTCTGTGTCCTTGAATTTTAAATTCAGCTAACAGTACAGATGTAACATTTTTGGGAACCCCCAAACCTTCCCAAATCACTGATAACTTTTAATTGTTTTCTGTCAAAGAAATGAAGTTTTCACAGCTATTAACATCTGCTCCAAACTGGATACAGCAAACTATAGTTAAACGATTAAAAAAACTCCACAAATGCAAGAGACCAAAAAAAGTATTATTCCATTATTCCCATATATATTTATATAATATGATAAATATATGTAAATATACCTAACCCGGAACAGGTATATTCAGGGTTATACTGAATTGGAATGTTTCATTTACTACAAAATAATGTGAAAGTTAGCTCTGTACCAGAAAAGTATTTGTATACTTCCAGGCTAGAGAATACTGTTTTCATGGAGACAATAAATGCAGTAATTTACAGCTGAGTTTAGTCAAACTGGCAAATGTTTCCTGCATGGATCTTCCTCGAGGGCAGCTGCAGGACCTATACCTGAGCTAACAGTGAAACCCCACGGCTCTGTGCCAAGGCTGCCTACTCAGTTCCTTAATAAAAATGTCTATGTTAGATCAGCTCTACACATGCTGCATGTCCTGGCTGAGTTTGGAAACTTGCAATCATCACAAAACTGAGATGAAATTATTTCAGTATGAAAGGGCCCTTTCTAAAGCCTTGCTATCCACTTGCAGTGGGTTTACAGGACAGTTCTGTAGACATCTGAATGGATGTGATAATTTGTTTGTCCTCTTTTTGCAAGGAAATCCATTTTCTGCACTTGTTACCCCAAAGCTGGTAAAAAGTAAATTTGCATACCAGATGTTAATATCTTCTGGGATAAGGAACTTGGAGATAAAGCAGGCTTTCCCCTGAGTCCGACTGTATTCGTGGTCCAGCTTTGCAGAGAATTTTCTACGCATGTAACTGTGATGTAAATAAACATAGGTTTAATAGTGGGAACCTATGTCCAAAATGCAGTCAGCAGGGACAAGTAGGGCCCTTCAGCTCCGGCTTCAGAAGGTCTAATTATGGGTACATAAAGCAGCCAGTGCAAACATCCCTTCTTTATATTCCTGCATCCCTTCATAGCATACACAAACATAGCTGAAATGAAATAGGCAAGATGAAGAGCAATGAGAAACGACATGAAATACTGCCTCTAAAATCTACTTTATTCAACTGGAAACAAAACATTTTAAAAGGTGATAATGCTCTAAAAGCTATTTAACTCACCAGCCAAATCAAACTGACCAAAATCTAATTTATTCCTTGTCTTGTTTAGCAGATGCTTAAAAGATCAATATAGTTGTCTCTGTAGATCGACATGAAATATTAAGCAGCCTGAGTGTTCTGAAGCTTTTTACAACATATTCAGCCTCATTAAACATTAAGCAGCCTTGAAATATAAATATAAAATAACTATCAGCTTCCTATCCTTCAGACACAGAACAAAGGTAATTCAAATGTGGGAAGCATGAGGAAAATATATTAAATGAACTGGGAATTCAGAGAGAAGTTAACTTAGGAAAGCTATCAGTGTAAATTGGCTCAATCAGATACACTTTACTATAAGGAAAGAAAATATTGTAAGATCAGAAGAATATCTGGTATGGAACAAAACAGTAGTGTGGCATTTATAGCATGACAAATTAATAGAAATAAGCCTCTGACCACAACTGTACTAATCTGGGGCCCAGTTGTTGTTTATACCCCAGCTCCTTTCACCCCTCGTACCTGCTGTAAAGCCCCCTCCCCAGAGCCCTCTTTTCTCTGCTTTTCATTACTGCCTGGTATGTTAAAAATATCTGGGCAACACAGCAGAAAGGAGTTTCAGGTTCACTAAAGGGAAATGTCAGCTTTGCAAATCACTGAAAGTAACCGGACATAAACTGTCAAAATAAGTCAGTGAGACAGCATGGTTATTGTCAGCACGTAACTCGGGCCTGCAACCCGAGCTGTGGCTAAAGGTTAGAGACAATGCAGCAGGACACTGCTGCCAGGATGCACACAGCAACTAATCTGGCTAAAAATGCTGTTTAATTTGAATACATGCAGTAGGTTTAATACCTGTTCCTCCTATTTAGCTGCTTGCTTTGCAGTGAAGAATAAAATCCAGCCTTTACCACTGTTGAGTCTGCCAGGGTGCACAGAGAAGCTTTTCCTGTTGCTTTCTTGTTGCTGCTTCTTGTCCAGCTTTGGTGTCAGGGCAGACACACCAGTGCCACAATTCCTTGCAGCCACCCTCTCTGAATTTGGCATGGGATTCATTCCCCCGCAGGGAGACAAGATTTTGTAAACAGCACACAGAGCTATTGAGTTCAAATTCTCATCTACAACATGAAGGTAGGAATACCATCAATTAGGCAATGCAAAAACCATGAGGAGTTGAGAATGAAACCAAGAAACTAATTTGGTACTCGTAGAGGCAAAAAAAAAAAAAAATAATAGAGGTATTTTTGATTTTTTGCAGCATAAGCAAGATAGCAGTGGGCTTACATAAAGAATAAGTGTATCAGACACATTAAGAAGTGATATTCAAATAGCATTTGACATTGGGCTATTTTTGCTGCATTCTCAGAATAGAACTGGAAAGATACTTTTTCATTCCACTGCATTACACCATATTTTTATACTTTCTCTACCTGTATGCCATCCTGTTAACAAGCTTTGGTTTGAACAGCATCAAATCAAATGTTTTACACTCACTTGCATGCAGAAATTTCAGATGTGCTTTGTAGACAGGGTTACACTATCTTCAAACATACATTTTAAAATGAAATTTAAAATTATGTGTAATGGGAAAAGATTACACATACTGTGAGAAAATGTTTAAGTCTAAGGGACAAATCATTGCCAACTGTGACAGGCTTGTGAAGGCAAGCAAAGCCTCAGACCTCCTGTACCCTCTTCAGTTCTGCACCATCCCGACCTGCTCCTGGTAAAACTGGGAACGATCCCTGATAAAAGTCAGCCCTGCACTACCAGAAGCATGCTCATCCCTTTCCTGTTACGCCTTTCTTTTTGCTTAATTTTTGAATTTTTGCTGCCTGGAGATTCTCAGAGCTGATCTGCCTCCTCAGTCCCAGCCATCAGTGGCCCAAGGCGTCGCTCCCATTTCTCACAGCCGCGGCGGTGGAGCACCATGGGGCTGGCACAAGGCACAGGGGTGGGGCTGCTCAACGCAGGCAGCGATGCTCAAAACTCTCACAGCAGTTGAAGGAGCACCGTGGTGCCTTGCTTGCTTCTGTAGTCAGAGTGCTTTGCCTAAATTGCAGGTGCTGCAGGTTGTTTGGGAAGGAAGGTAAGGTGGCAGTTGTGTCAAGCATTCCTTTGATACCGTGTTACGACACAAAGGAATCGAGCACAGCGGTTTTTCTTGCTGAGATTGTCACAGCTTTTTTTTCCAAAAATCCTCTTTTCTCAAGGGTGTGCTCATTCATGTGTGACCCTTGCATCTCACTGAGCTGCTGGCGTGTAGGAAACAAGCCAAAGAGCGAAGATAGAAGGTCACCTAAGTGTTATGAAATTGGCATTGAGGCTCAGGGTGGAACAAGCAGGCACAAAGATGGGGAGGGTTTGACAGCAATAGTACTGTGAGGGCAGAGGAATTTTCCCTGTCCCACTGCTCTCCAGTCAAACCTGGAAACCAAGCACAGATGAAATCTTCACTTTTCGTGCTTTGCTCTCCTTAAAAATCTGAGTAACATTAAAACCAAAATGAATACCAAATTTAATGTAAATGTTTTCTTAGACAAGGCCTAACTGTTTGCTTTCATCAAGCTGCACTTGTACTTCTCTTAAAAATCCATCCAAACCCAGTCTCTGGAATGCAATCTTTGAATTCTTGCAGGTTCCTTCCATACAGACCTCTCCTGTCCAAGCACACAGCCAAGCCTTTTAGCCAGCCAGTCCCTCATGACTTATAACTTTATTACTACAGCATTTTCTTCCTGAATGCACAGCTGCAAGCAACACTGCAAAGCAGGGTAATAATTCACTCCCTACAGTCCATACAACTCCATGGGATTCATCTTCACTTTCAAAAATCCTCACAGTCCCCAACAGGGCTGATCTCTCATCCACTGATGAAAGTTTTATTACTGTTGTTCACCTAAGTTATTTTTTTAAAGGCCAAATAGAAGCCAAAACATGTGTGTATGCTGCTGTGCTACTCCTCATATTTCAGAGGGTTTTCTACGGTTCTAGTTAGCTCCCAATGCTCTCCTCAGCCACATCTTCAAAGAATATAACTGCCAACCAGCACATTAATTATGTTTCCTCTATCAGCAAGACTAAACAGAGAGGAAGAATGAATACCTAATAGAGCAATTGGCATTGCAGAGAGTGGGGAGGAAGAAACTTCCTCAGACTCCCACCAGTTCCATCCAGGGTGTTGAACTCAGGCTTTGCATTCCTCCCTCTGCCTCCACCCCTGTGCTTTCCTTTTTCTTGTGCTGTAATTTCTTCAGCAATCTCTTCTGGTTCACCACTGCTGCAGTGGTTAGGGCAGTGAAATTATGCCTCATGACTCGGATTTCTAAGAATTACAGTAATACAAGTAATAAAACAACCACAGTGTTGTCTTTATTTGACTAAAATTCATACCTCAAGAGCACCAAACCATGAAGAAATAGCCTACAAGGGAGAGAGAAAATAATCACACGGATCAGAATGGCACACCACGAATGCATCAACCCTCAGCTTGCATTAATTGTATGGTTCTAAAAATGATATTTTCTCTCTCTCTTTCAATGTACCTATGCTCATTTACATCCACAGGCACTGTTTAAAATAAATTTAAAATAAATTTGTCTGCAAACAGTTCTCCTAGAAAGAAATGAACACTGAATGAAACACCTCTGCACAGGTTTTTTGGTGCTGTAGAGGACATGTAATGGATGTCTGTGCAGCAGCACATGAAAGACAGATGAGGAAGAAAATTACTCAGCTATTTGGTTTAAAACTGAACAAAAATGTTAACATGTATGCAAGTTTCTTTCACTGAAAATTATGAAGCTATCTTGGTACAGCTCTGGCTCTCCATTGTCTCTAGAAAAAACTGATAATCTGTTTAAGATCAAGACAAACACTGGCACACACATACAAGTGGACAGTTAGCCATCAAAACATGCCAACAGGAATATGTGCTGGTTTTGACTGGGCTAGAGTGTTTTTTTCCGGAATAGCTGGTATAGGGCTGTGCTTTGGATTTGTGCTGGAGTCAGTGTTGGTTACTCAGGGATGTTTTCATCATTGCTGAACAGCACTTACAGAGCCAAGGCTGCTCCTGCCTCTCACCCCAGCCCATGAGAGGAGGACTGGGAGTGCCCGAGGAACTGGGAAGGGACACAACTGGGGCAGCTGACCCCAGCCAACCCAAGGCATGTCCCAGCCCACCTGGCCTGGTGCTCAGTACAGAGAGCTGGGGGAAGAAGGAGGAAGAGGGCAGGGGTGGCGTTTGTCCCCCTGTGTCCCGTTCTGTGGGATGGAGCCCAGCTTCCTTGGGGATGGCTGAGCACCTGCCCACCCCTGGGAAGAGGGGAATGAGTTCCTTGCTTTGCTTTGCTTGTGTGGATTGCTTTGGCTTTCCCCATTGAACTGTCTTTATCTCAATCCATGATTTCCCTCACTTTTATTCTTCCAACTCTCTCCCCCATCCCAATGTGGTGGGAGTGAGTTTGGGGCTCAGCTGCTGATAAAACATGTGAGCTCTTTTAAAACACCCCAATAGAATTCTGTGACCTGCTCCTAAGCCTTTGAACCTCTATTTGCTGTAGGTCATTGAAAAAATGAGCTTCTGCAGCAAACCTTTTAATAGAATTAAATTTTTCCTTAGGAGTTAAATGGCTATTAGACATTTATATAACTGGGTACAAGCACACACAGAACACAGATGAACTACCAGCAGCAAAGTCACTTGACCACTTATTTTCTTCAAATGTCTGATATTCTTCAGGAAGTTTGTTTTCAAAAGATACCGTGCAAGATTTGCAAACAGGCTGGAAATAAACTAATTAGAACTAACTATTGTTGAGAAATGTTAATGTGGAATGGAAGGCATTTAAAGAACAGTAACAGAGTTTAAAATATAAGTTCGTTCCAGTAAATCAGTGTCAAAATGACAAGAGAGGCCAGCATAGCTCAAGACAGATATATGGAACAATATGTAAGACAAACAAAACTGCTTTTGAACCCATCCATAGAATATCAGAAGTGAAAGATTTGATCAAGTATTAAAAGAAAAAGGCTAAACCAAATGAAACAAAAACAAAAGTGAATCAGACAGTCAAAGTCTCTCAGTGTGAGGTTTTTTCCTGGTTTAGGTTTTTAAAATTTTTTTTTCAAATTGGGTCAAAGCCAAAGATTTAAGAATTCACTTTCCAGAATGAGACTAAAAAGCATCAAATTAAAATACAATGACTACTTGGAATACTTCAAGAATTAATTTGCCTTAATTTAACTGTTCCAAGATATAACTGTATCTGATGCTTCCTACCTGAATACTCCTATAAGCAGCTTTTAAAGCTGTTTCCAACCTTTGCTGCTTTCTTGTATTAATGCAAGTTATGCACTGGCAGCCCTCCCCAAGCAGGTACTTTGGCTCATATTCAGGCAAACTGAACAAAGCAGCCCAGGTGATCACTGTGCAAGGCACTGCCAGTGCCTGAGCAACCTCAGCTCTGCACTGGAGGGGCAATTTCTGCCCTTGGTTTCTGCAGGAATTGCACCACATCTGCACTCAGTGTGAGTGAAGGGAATGGCCCATCCTCTCCTGCCTGCCAGTATTGGTCCTGGGAGCTGTGTGTGCTCCCTGGTTGAGGTCCTTCAGAAGCTTTGCTGGAGCTCCAGGCTGTCACTCTTTGCACACACTGTCCTTGCACAGAGTGCCCCCAGCACGTCACCTCTGCTTGACATGAGGCAGATGGCACAGAGCCTGCTCACCCCTCAGGGTGCTGGGGCAAAGCAAGCTTCCTCAGTCCTGTCTGGATCCTTCCCCATTGGACCATTGTCATAATGGTCCAAACTGCAATGGTGAAGTGTTTCGTGGTGGCTGATCTTAGGTAAAAAACCTGTGATAGAATGGGGTTTTGCTCGCTTTTTCTAAATCAAAATAAACTGCTAGGAGAAACAATTTAAAGTTACCATCATACTGGGTGTTCTATAGATCTTCTTTAATCTTTCCTACAAGGCTTCCCAAATCTTTGACTTTACATGTAAACCAGAGCTCTAACCTGAAAGCTTCAGTGGCACTTCAGTCTGAGTTTTCTAATTTTGGTTAGACAACTAAGGATGCAAGTACCACCAAATGGGCACATCCTGATATAAAGTCACTGAACTCACTGCTTGATCCACGGCTGATGGCATCAGTGCCAGCTTTTTCCTTGTACAACGTGGATTCCCTATGGCTCAGGGGCAGCCCATGCAAGGGAGCAAGGTGGGGACTCACACCCCTTCCTACTCTTGCAAAAGGAGGCACAGCTACTCAGAGCTGAGCCCGAAGGAAGCCCACACCAGACATCAGATATCCAAGAGAGAAATAAAAGTGGGAACAGAAATTGAAAGAAGTCTTCACTGACACTTTACAAGTTCATGTAGTTCAAGAGAGATCCCTGAAGGCAGGAGACCATCGTAATGCCATTAGTTAAGGGAAAGGCTGGGGAAACGGAAAATGTGTGTAGGGAAAGCTTAAAAATCATTTTAGAGAGCCAAGCGAGGGAAACACTTTAAACAAGCACACTAGTGGTTCAATTAAGGGTTTCAGAGATGCCTGTAGGAGAAAATCTCAGAGGATATTACTGCTAGGATAGACAAAGGGACGCAATGGGAACCTGATGTGGAGATGCTCACAACCATTTCCCCAAGTTTCATATTGGAAGCTAAATGCATTAAAAAATTTAGAACAGCAAATGTATTCCAGAAATGTGGACAAAGTGCATTCAATAAGCTATTCAATCATAAATCAGCACAAACAGAGGGGCTGAAGCTATAATTTTACAAACAGAAGGAGCACTGGAAAGCAAAGCAAAGGAAGCATTGACTAATAAGGTAGGCAGACGTGAGAACAGATAATTTGCTTTCCAATAAATAATTTGGACATTTGTTAAAGAGAAGATGCCAGTCCTCTTAGGAAGAACTCTGCTGGTTGATCTATCAAAGAATGCAAAATGAAGGCAAAAAGGCAGAGAAAAAAGTCACAATGAAATCTGTTTTAAATTGTTAATGAAGAATTGACGAAGTACTTTCCAAAACAAAGAATATAACTCAGTGTAAAAAATATGATGCAATTAGTATGTTTTTACATAAAAATAACTTATTTTTAAATAATAGTGTGGTTGCTTTCTTTTTTACAGGGTGGCAGCAGGATTAGTTCTGGTGGTGAAGGTGGTGTTGGAATTTAACACTAAATCAGGGTACAGAACTAAAAAGATGAGCGAACTTTATCATTTATCTCTTTCTTTTCCAAAACCAGGTTACATTTCCCCTAGAAGCACAAACTGTATACAGGTATTTTCCATCCACTAATTAGTGTGCATTTTACAGCCCCAGTGTGAGCCCTACACTTAAGTTCTGACTTATTCAGCATTCCTTCTCCTGCTCCACATACTCCCATACCCACTCTCTGTGGCCACAGCTGCATGGCGTCCATTTAAAAGCAGGTCTGCATTTGCTGCTGCCTCCTTCATAGGGAATGGGAGGTTCTCACTGGAACTACAAGCCTTTAGCTCTAGCCACAGCTTCATGCTTTTAGCATGGAGGAATCCAGTTAGATTTCCCCTGTGTTGGACAAATATCAGAGGTCACACAAAGAGAGAATAAGTGACTCAATCAGAGCATGAAGACTGAGGAGGAGGGAAGAAGAATCAGCAACAGCCACTACCTACCACCATAAACAGTAAATCAAAACAAGCTGTTTAACAGGGTTTAAAAATACTGATGCAGAAACTAACTATGCCCAGCAAGCTGAAAGAGATACTTAAAGGTGCTCTGCTCAGTTTTCTCAAAACAGCAAACATATAATAGCCTTTTCCCAAAGATCAGCTTCTAAATAACTCAAGAACATCAGCATAGTTTGATTTGCAGCCATAGCAGAGCAACGTAGCACAAAACAATCCACACACCTTTTCTCCTCTGCCTCTTCATTTCAGATTCATGCTCCTGAATGGAGCCCATCAGCTTGCCTCGTGTTGGCAGAAGTGGGAAGGATGAGGAACAGCAGAGGAGGATGCTCTGCATATTCCCCTGGCTGGAATCTCCAGCACTCTCCTCGGTCCTTGGCAGGGACAGCAGCCTGCAAAATAATGGCCTCAACAGCTTCGTAGGCCACTTGCTGTTATAATCTGTATAATAAGTATTAGTTTAGCTTTTCATATGGAAAGTTAATCCCCTAATAACATTTCAAATTACTGAACAGTGTTTGGAAAAATCATACCTACTATTCAGAAACCTGTGCTGCAATCAGCTACAGGAGATATACAGCATTCTGTAATTAGTGCACACCTTTCAGACTCGGCTAATTATGTCTTATGAATTAAAAATGTTCCCCCCTCCCCCACTTGAGAGGGCAGGAAAAAAGGAAGAAAAGATGAGCACTATACTTCTAAGTTAGCTGAAAATTCAGTAAGATAATGTCACTGATGTGGTTATTTCCAGGTGAGCGTCAGGTTATTCAACCTAGGTGAATTTAATGACTCTGGACAGGTCGTGCAATGAATTTTCCTATAAATCACTTATAATTGCAAACATAAAAATTAAAAAGCAGTCTGAAGAGAGAGATAACACAATATAAATGATGGAAAGCAGTAATCTACAGATTGTGGTACTGCTCTTTTAATTGAGGCCATTCTGATGAGAAACTTCCGAACCTCATGGAGACAGCACCAGGGTGAGGAGCCCACATTCTCTAACCTGCAGGAGCTTTTAAATGACTGCACATGATTAATAAACTTGGTTTTAATATACTGACATAAAAACTTCAGAATTTCTCTGCTCTAACACAGAGTTTCTCTACAGGTCTCAGAAAGACCAAGCTCCACTTGGCTGTCCACTCTTTTTCCCCAGTACCCATTAGCAGCTGGCTGTTACTGCTGGATTAGGATTAGCTTTGCTTGTGCTGGATTCCCAAATCAGTGTTTTGAATGACACGAGCATTTCAGGTTCCAAATTCCCTGGGTAGAGTCCACCTTTTTTATATCTCTGAGTGCTGGTCAGATCAACAGCACCATGACCAACGATCTGAATCATAAACAGCCACCATCATAAACAACCTGGATCAGTGGGAGCCTTGTTCCCCAGCTTGACAGCAGTGCTGAAGTCTCCAGCTCAGGGATGGAGAGAGGGAGCCCACCACCTCTGCCCTCGCCATGCTTTGAAACACAAAGAGATTTAAACATTTGTAGGTGTTTGTTGTAACAAAAGGGCTGGCATAGTTGCCCTGCAGCTCCCCAGTGCTCCTGGAAGCTGGCACAGCACAGCCCACGCAGGGCCAGGACCACAAACAGCAGAAGGACAAGGGGCTCCAGACCAGTCACAAGGGCCCTGTTTTTAGAATAACAACTGAAAAATACAGCTGTTCTTCTCTCACTGGAAATAGGAGCGTGATGAGGTCTGTTCTCCTCCCCTTACCTGCCAAGGGCCTGAAGCAAAGGGCTGTACGTTCCACAAGTCCTCTGACCTGCTGTAAATATGCCTCATCCCCTTCCAACAGGGAATCCAGGCTTCTTCATGGATGTCATCTAATGAAGCAATCCCCCCCTTGTAAAAGTAACTCTGCTTTAATTTATCACCTCTTTAGAGTTTTTGAAAGGTTTTGATCCCGTTTACTTTAGACCGAAGTGTTTAGGAATGTTAGCTGCATCAAAAAGGAAACATGGAAAACCACATTACAGATTTTCAGAATTAGTCATGACTTGAATTTTAATCTAGGAGCCAAACTCATCTGCTTTGTCCTGTAAAAGTTTGGAGCCAAGATTAAACCCAGGCATTTTCTGGTCATAATTTAGATAAGACTGGACATTTCAAACATTACCCATTTTTATCAGATTTTGGCTCCAGATGAAAGAAACCTTGCAGGTACAATCATACAGCCAAATGACTAAGTGCCACCCTTTGTGCCTGTTAATTATTTCTGGCCACAGTATTCTGTTCATAATGGAGTATGGACACAATATGATGGCTTTTCATTTTCCTTTTGTTTCCTCCTCCCCCTTATTTTTTCCCCCACCTTTTCTATTTTTTTTTTAATTTTATTTTTTAAATTTGGCTTCTAGATCAACGTTATGAGAAGTCAACACTTGTTTTGTTGAAAGTGAAGGAATAATCAGCCTGGAACATTGTGGGTTGCTCTGTATAGGTATTCGGTATTTGCTTCTCCCAATGACTTTTAGTTAGAAATGGGAGAGCAACCATAATTATGAAATCAAGCCCAAACTGCTTCAAGATTAATCACTTCAAAAACCCAGAAACCATTAAACAAATAAAGACATGATGTTGGGGGCAGGGAGGGTGAGGGAAGGAGTTTCATCCCTGGGAACAAAACCCCACAAACTCCTTGTCCCAAGCCATTATATTTTATTTTATTTTTAACTTCTTCCTACTTGCCATGGGACAGAGGTATTGAAATCTTTCTATGGTATCACATTAATATAAAATCACTCTGCTTTTTTTCTCGTGTGATAGTGAAGTGTAGTCACGTTAGCACATTTCATTGTAAGTTAGTAAAAACGAACGCTAATATGACCTGATACTAATCCACCATGACAGAAAATTCCTAATACGATAAAACTTTCATATCATATTAGTAGAAAAAAGTCAGTTCATGCCTGTTCCAGGTCACTTTCAATGTTGCCTTTGAGCACAAAGTAATGACAAGCATTTGTCTATCTACAAAAACGGTCTCTAGCACTATTCAATGGCAAATGTTTCACTGTTCAGATGTGCCTTTCTTTTTTTTCTTTGCTCTTTGTGATTTAGCCCATTGCAGGAGAGCCCTCAAATACATCATCTGAATTCACCTTCATTTCTAGGCTTTAACTTCGAGATGCTCAGAGTGTCTTTACTACTGTAGACCAATCTCTCTTTAGATGGTTGTTCCTGTACACTGAAACTATAACAGTGCAGTGTCAGTCCAGCTTGGCTCCTTTGCACATTTTCGTGACCAGTCTTTGGCAGGAAACAGTCACCCATGGGGGCAGCATGGTCAGGCAGCCCCTCAAAGCCAGGGACACAAATATATTTATTTTTTCCCCTGTAAGAACTCAGTGGAGGTGTGGATGAAGCAGAGCCAGGTCACAGCTGACTCCAGAGCAGCTTTCCATGGGGCAGCTCCTGGAGGCTTTGTAGGCCAGCAGCCACACCAGTTAAACCAGCTGGTTTGAAAGCTCCCATCAGTTCCTCAACTTGCATTTTGTGGTTGCAAAAGCTTAAACTCTGATCCCCCAGGTTCATCTTCTATGGGGTACCTTTGCTTGTTTGGACCAGGATTTAATGAACAATCATCCTTTCTCCAATACCAAGGCTGTAAATCTAATCTAAAATGTCTAAATAAGATGATAAGTACCACCTAAATAAGATATCACGTGAAAATAAGAAAGTGCTTCCCAGGACTTGGGCATTTCCCAGAAACTGATACAAGATTTGAAAGAAACACTACCAACTTATTACAAAGCTTTGCAAAATCTCTCCTTGAGCTGTGTCTAAATCATAATTAAATCCATTTCCTTTTTTCCCTGGTGACCCAAGTGAGTAGCACTTGGGTCATTCTGTCACCTGATGTAAATTCAGGAGGAGCTCAATTTAAATCCAGATCTCCATGGCAATTTCCAGCAAACTAAGGTCTGGTTTTCTTGCTGTAGTCGCTTTTCCACTGGACTGTAAGAACAAATATATGATCAGGGAACTCCAAGAGCTGCAAATATTGATCTTCTTTGCATAGGTTTCACAATTCATAAGTTAAGGTTAGTGTCACAGGGAAATTTTTTTTAAATAAATATTTTTTAAAATAAAATTAAACACAAAGGTTTAATTTTATCAACTGAAATACATCCAAGCAACAACAACCAATCTACTCATTTTACTCTTCCTCCAGAAAATGAGAGGAACAAAGGGTTCAATTTAAAGTGAAGATAGATCACACAGTAGGTCAGCTTAGTCTACAGAACATCTCCCAAGTCAAACAGTGTAATACTTACTTCAATTTGTTCTTCAGCTCTTATTATTGGACACAATTCTGTATAGAAGGTGTTAAAAAAGCCCCAAAACTTTTGAGAAACTTCACTGCTCAACCATAGAAGGAAAAAGAGAAGAAAACTGTGGTTCTGGTGGGGAACGGCCAGGTTACTATAAAAAAAAAAAAAAAAAGAGTAATTTTCAGTTACATTATTGCCTGTGAAACATTACAAGTGCAAAATGTAATTATCTTAATGCTATTTTTGATATCATATCAGCAAATTACACTGAGTCCCTACTGTGACACTTATATCAGGGTAAGAATTATCCTGTTGTGAGTGTCGATCCCAGGGGAAAATGAGGCAGCACAAATGGCTGTGATTCTTGAGCAATTAGCTGCTCCAAGGCTGCAGATACTCTTATTTAAAAGATACTCATAGAATGTTTAACCTGTAAACATCTTGAACATTTACCTCCTATTTGTTTTTTCAGTAATTATGCCTCCAGGGGACCATCCTATGTAACAAGCATTCCTTCTTCATTTTGCCACACATTTTTCTTTTTAATCACAAGAAAATCCCTTTCTGCTATTAAGATACATGCCGTGAAATTTGGAATTGTTTGTAATAACTATGTCTTTCCATTAGTACTAATACCCTAATGCCACGGGAGAACCATGTAATGGGCTGAAGGATTATATAACTTCACGTTGAGCAAAACGAAATTACAAGTTCCAAGCGCCTTTGGGAGTCAGTTTTTCAAAGTCCTGTAAGAATTATTGTGGGAAGAAAGAAATATTGATCATTGCAACTCATTTCAGATCTTAAGCCTTTGCTCTGGAGCCAGAGGCATTGGCTTGAAAGAGCCAAAAGTACACACAGCTCTTCAAGGAAACTTGAGACATACAGCAAGAGGAAAGGGATATGAGGTTAGTGCACTTCAGCATCACACTGATCAATAATCTCTGTGTCTTCACATTTTGAAGTCTATAAGCTTATATTCTGTAATCAAAATTCTGGATTAATGTAAACCTTGAAATGTTCCATTAATCAGCACAAGCAAAAGCCAGCCAGTCCTGTAAAAGAAAGTAAAAACATATAAAAATATAATCAAAACTACTTTCAACTCTAAGCACAAAAGGAAAAATGAATACATTCTCAAAAAAAACCCCAAAAGTCTCTTTTGAAGGCATAGCCAGTAACTTTTATGTAATATTAATCCATAGACAAAATACAACTTCATAAAAGCATCAACTTATAATTAGGTGCTCTAAAAAAAAATGAAGCCTCTTTTGCTGCTTGATGTTTCCTTTCTACGATATCATCTTATTATCTTCTGTTACAGACTTCTGATATAGAATCTCTTTCTCATTGTAAAACAAAAAAAATCAGTTTCATGATTTATAAAATATCAGTTCACCATCTCCAAACTTCTGATTTAAGAAAATTCTGCTAACAGCCGTCGTTTTGAATTAAACTAAATTACAACTATTATGACACACTCATTATTTTAATGCAGACTGAAGCAAACTGAAAGTATGTGCTTTGGGAAATGTGGAAATTATTGATTTGTTAAATGCTTTACATGCCACATGCAAGGCTCACAATATCACCCATATACATGCCAAGTTATTCTACCATCTTTTAACATGACTTCCTTTCTTCACTTACAGTTGTCACACAACTAGACTTATTTTATATATATTTATATGTTTTATTTTTATATAGTAATTCTTTACTGATTTTTCTTACAAAATTAACTTTTCAGAAAACATTATGCAGGATTTTCTTTACAGTAGCTAGAGAGCCTTGAAATATGTTGGCAAATTCAATGTTCTGTTCCACCTGTTGAGAATTTTAAATCCAGGCTTTGGGCAGTTGTTTTTAACTACTTTTGTGTCACTACAGCTGCCACAGAGCGCTGTGCTGCTTGAGTGAAGCACACCATGGAAAGACAAGGCTGCCTTGTAACATGTAGGTGAACACTGTTCATCCATACAAAACCCATTTGGTTTTTTTTTCTTCTGGCAGAACAAAGGTGTTGTTAAAAGAAAAATATTTGAAAACAGCAGAAATACAAAACAATGCATAATTCTGACATCTGTTGAAACATTTCTGCATTCATTCCTCCACTTGCTAATGGCATCAAACTCTCCTGGGTCCAATGTAATACAATAAGGAGTTGTGAAGCAGAACAGATTTTTCTCAATACCAAGACCAACATGTAGACAGGTGGCTTTCACTGTACTATGTTTTTCCACTCAGTACATTAAAGGCTTCATATTAATTCTTTCATATGAATTCTGACAACACTGGCAATAAAAATATAGGTTCAAATTCTCATTTTGCAATCAGTGGGCTTAGCTTAGCCTAACACTGGCAGAGGAAAAAGGACAATTAAGTGAAAAATTACTCATTATAATGCAATCTTTTGAAACAGTACATACCTGCAAATATCAATAATACTGCCAACTACATTTAGTGTACCAAGATTTGTGCAAGGCCATGGTTAACATGCACCTGAGGAGAGAAGATAATAACAAATGCTTGAGAATTAACCAAACATTAACAGTATATTAATAAAAAATACGGACAACTATCACAAATAGACATGAGATATGTACATCTTGCAGTTTAAACTGCCTGAAAAGATCTGCAATGAAGACACACGTCTTAACTTCCTTAAATTAGAAAGAAAACAGATCCATTGCACGTACATTTTTTATATTGCCCAGACTGCCAGTGCCTCTTTCCTGGTGTGGAACAAGGGGCAGCCACGTGAGCTTATTCTGGTCACTAAAACAATGTTCCTCACATCTAATCTGTGTTAATGAGATTTGTGACAGGGAGATTCACAATTCTGAAAATAAACTCACTAAAAAACCCATTAAATTAAAATTCCATCATTCCGGAAACCTACAGAGCAAAAAAGATTAGGATGCAGCAACAAACAGCTGGATTTTAACTGTAAAGATTTTAGAGGGCAATGTCTTAATTTCTTCAAAATTAGTGCTAAATGCTACAAGGATTATTTTCTGGTCTTTCTCTTGCTGTTTGGTATTCCCTTTCTATGTATCATCTCATTATCTTCTATTACACTCTTCTGATACAAAATCTCTATTTTTAGATGAGACCAAAATTAAAATGGGAGAGTGCATTTCCTGAGAATCGTCTGTCTAACAATCACCAATGTAAATGTAACAAAGCAGCAGAAGGAAACAATGGCCACATCAGAACTGGCTTCATCTTTAACACTTGCTGTGAAAGAGGATCAGTTTAAAAATTAAGGAGAAACAGGAAACCCACACATATCCCTCCAGCACTCAGTTCTCTCATTCTCCTTTTCTTATCCCTGAGAATGACAAAGACATTATTATTTACAGGAAATATTTTGGTGCAGTCACTCCCCTGGATCAGCCAAGCTTACTCTTTGAAGAAAACAATTTGATAAAACAGAGGAGTTTTTTTCCTTTTGGGAACTACATCATAAACCCAAGTGTAACCAAAATAATTAGTTGTAATGAACCTTTTGTGTTA
>JAWWMU010000237.1:2195494-2206439 GCA_035048155.1 Cinnycerthia olivascens
GTTTTCCACTGGATTCTCAGAGGAAGACCAGGCCCATCTATCACTGCTCGACCTTCAGAGGAAATCTACACCTTTCTGCAGGATCACTGCTTCAACAGAGACACATCTGCCACTTCAGAAGGACTGCTGCCACCACTGAATGGGACTGCTACCAACACCCTGACCCACAGGGTGTCAGGTTAGATTCTGACTCTGTCAGGGGGTTTGTTTTTTGTATCACTACATTTTTATTTTGGTTCTCCTAATAAAGAACTGTTATTCCTATTCCCATATCATTGCCTGAGAGCCCCCTTAATTTCAAAATTATACTAATTTGGAGGGAGGGGGTTTACATTCTCCATTCCAAGGGAAGCTCCTGCCTTCATTAGCAGACACCTGTCGTTCAAACCAAGACACCCTCACGGTAGGAGACAATCAGGTTTGAGACCATCTGAGGAACCTGGAAGTACACAGGTCCATGGGACCTGAAGGGCATTCCTCTGTACTGGGATCAGCACAGGTAATGTGTTGAACAGAGCTGAACCTGGGCAGTGGGATGGAGTGCAGCCTCAGCAGGCTTGCTGACTACACCAAGCTGTGTGTGCAGTTGTTGGAGGGCAGGGATCCCATCCAGAAGGACACTGACAGCCTGGAGAGGCTCAGCAGAACCTCACGGAGCTCAGCAGGGCCAACTGCACCTCGGTTGGGGCAAACCCAAACACAGGCTGGGTCTTGGGGATATTTCTTGACTGAAGAAAAATCCAGACCTAAAAGTCATGATAGGATCCGTCCATTACAAATTGTACAGATGCCATTAGTCTATAGGTTGTAGTAGACAGAAGAAAAGTTTAAAAAGCCTGCTGCTCAATAGTGATGCTCAACACAAAAACTCCAGAGGGAAATTCAAGTTGAATCAGCCTCTCTCCTTAGGTCCTTAATGGTTTTTCCTGTGTGTCATCTGAAAATATATTAACGCTACAGAACCCTGATGTTGGCCCAAGTGTCACATTTAAGTCAGTTTCCTATTATTATCTTACCATTTATATTCATTTTCCCTAAATGGAGCATTGGTGTAACACAATAAATAATTCTGCTGTGGTCACATACATTTCAAAGCCTTGACAGGCCAGACAGCTACAGAAGCTCTGTATGTGTTTCAGATGACCTAAATATTTTTGACCAACATATACTGAGGTAATAATAATCAGTGGAGGCAGAGGAAAAAGAGGTATTCCAAGCAAACTGTGCTTGTGTGGATTTCCTCCAACTATTATTTCAAGCCACATTTGCTTCCAGGTATCCACATTTTTAAAATGCTTTTATACTTTGTGTTATATCTGTTAACTTGACTGTCGCTAAAAAAAAAACAAAAAAGTTCAGAGCTATAGTATTCTTTATCTCTGGAAGAACAGTGGAAATATGCTATGTGTCAAAGTAAATACTGGACAATGTGTAACAGACATTGCATCTCATGCAAATGCTGTGAATTTTGGCTGCATTTGATACTTCGCTGACACTAGAATCACCAAACCTAAGTGTAAATCATTAAAAATTACCAATAAAACCCTCACACCAAAAAACATCCATGAGAAATCACCGTTGTACTTCATAACATATAAGCAAAACCCAATTTAATTTCTCTCCAGACCTGTGAGCAACTGATTCCTTAATACAGTATTTTCTATGTCCCATACTAATACAGCAAACCTAGAAAGGTAATCTTTGCAAGGCTGGTTATTTAGATATCTTCCTGGGTCAAGAAATATTGGAAGCCTAAAAAAATAAAATAGCCAACATAGATGATTTAAAAATATTCACAGTCTTTCACTTTGAAATTACTCACATGCAAGCTTCTGAAAGACTGCTCGGTTAAGGAACTCTCCTGTGTACATTCTTTCAGCAGTTATCGTTGAAGAAAAATGTCACCATAAATTTGCCAGGCTGACAGGGTCTGTAGTAGTCCAACCATTGTTTGTTTTTTTTTTTTCAAATGGCAATTTTGCAGAATAAACATCCTAATTGTTCCTGTGTAGCCAGGAGTTTGTATTTCACCGTCCCTTGGTTCACACTGGGGCACTAGCAGTGAGAGGAAGGAGTGTCTAAATCATCACCATCACTTTCTCAGAGTCTCCCACCAGGATGCTCCCTCGCAGCTCTCAGCTGAGAGCATGCCATGGACTCAGAGTTCACACATTCTTAGAACAGCATTAAAGGCTCTCCCACAGCAAGCCTTTAAAGCACCTTATCTTGCTTTAATGCTCATTAGAGAAGAATTAAGGAGGACTAATACACTCACAATGAAGTTTACATGAAAGGTTCAAGAATGCCTGCATCATGTTCCAATTATTTTTCTCAGAGAGCAAAGTAGTGACCAAACATAGATCATATAAAATCTATTCAGTTCCCACCACTAAATATTACAGCTTGTACCTCACAACTTCCCTCAACACTTTCTCCTGACCTAACAATCAACAACTTCTCTGTGGCCCGTACTTTATTTCCTATTTCCGCATTTACACAGTGTACACCATCAGAGTAGGGAATTAGTCTGTGTCACGCCCTGAAACACTCCAGATCAGTTCTGTACAATCCCTGACAAGTCTCTCCTGAAAAAACCCAAAAAAACCTCTGTGCACCAAGGCACGGGGTTCCTCAATTCTTGCTCCAAGCCTTTCAATATTGCAATAGTTTTAATTTAAATGATTAGACTATTCTTTCCACATGTATTGTACACTTCAACACACTACTGACAGTTTTAAAAACTGACGCATTAAAATAATTGCCTAGCTATGTATTTAAGCAATTAAGTCATTATTAATTCACTAAATGCCATAATAGGGTTTTAGAAATTACAAAAAAGTCCTTTCCCATGACATACATCGATATGATATTTGTCTAACTAGGTGATATGCTTATTATTCACTAATTTAATTCTTTCTTGAATTATGTAGCAACAAAAGGCACAAAGGAACAAAGTTACCCTCTGTAATTATTTGACAGGATAAATTTCAAAATCCTGACATGCCAAACTAACTAAAAACACCTTAGTGCCATCACAGGACCTCCCAACTCACTTGGCACCACACGGTTAATCTCACACGTTTAATATCCTACCTCAAACATGAATAATTGTAGCAAGAACCAAGGTCTTCTGGTAGCTTTAGTAAGACCATGCTACTTCTTCAGAACACACCAGCAAAAAAGCCATGCAAATGGAGATGAATGGAGCACAAGCCGCCGAGGTAATTAAAAATGTATTTTCCATCTCCTAGTAATTGAATTGTGTACAAGCTGCAAGTTAATGAGGTCATCTACCCGCGAGCACTGACAGGAAAGCAGGAATAATTATCTTTCAATTTTTTCTTATGTAGCAATTAATTTTAACCATTCGCCTCCGCCCCGCTGCCACTTGCCTCCTCCCAGTCCGTCACAGTCCCGGCTAAGCCGAATTGACAAGCGATTGATCCGGCGGGGCGCGGAGCCCCGAGGCAGGCCAGGCAATCAAGGGGCTGCAGCTGTTCGGGGCTAAGCGCTTCCAGGTGAATGTCACCTGAGATTCTGCATTCTGCCACTCGGAGGGCTTGGGACACACAGCAGTGCCTGACGGCACATCTGGTGCCAGGTGGGCAGGGAGGGGACGTTGCTGATTCGGGAAGGGAACAGAAGGATGGACAAGGATTGATGAATGGACAAGACTGGTAACAAAAATGTCTTTTTTGTTATTTCTTTTTTTCTTTTTAGGGCTCATCTACTGTCATTGAGTATTGCAAACTACAGCTGTATTAAAAAAAAAAAAGTGTAATGCCTTGGCTTTTCACTCAGAAACTCAAACATCAATTAGACTGAAACCCTTATGATGTCTCCTGTAACTATCTGACATGGACTTTCAGCAGCTTTATGCTTTAAAGGAATGAAACAAGTGCCAAATCAAATCTGTGAGAGCAGGACATAAAGAGGAGTTTGGCACTCTGACCTGTGGACCAAGGCCTCACAAGCTCTGTGCAGATGTCCACATTTATAATTGGGCTGGCAATCTCTGTGGTCCTCTCTTTGGCCTGCACCATCTTTCAGCAATTAAAATGAGCAGTTCTGATCACAAAAAGCAGGCAACACCACCAATGTAACAAATGGACTTAAACTTTTCACTAAAATTATCAAGATAAAGGAAAGGGCCTTAAGTGTTTGGTTATAATATACCTCCTACCTTTTCTCCTTCAGTGAAGACTACAAATGCTTGCTAGATGGAGTGAACAAGATGGCCATCTGAGCCCACACCAAATGACAACTTGTCCCCATGTGCCAGAGCACGTCAAATTGTCCCAGCTGCTGTACAGTTAAACTTCTTCTACAATTACTGATTTTTGACTAGCAGTTTTAGAAAGAAACCCTTTCCCAACAGCAAAAAATCTAACTCAGATGTTTTACATTCATGACTTGACAATGCTCATGTCTTACTCACCTGGCTGAGCAGAGCAGCAAACCTGCCTGCCAAGTAAAAGTTCTCTGCATTTGCAAGATGGATCAAAATGCCTTGCCTACGTGCACTGCTTTAACAGGAGAGAACCCGGTAAAAATGGCAGAAATTATTCATTGTCAGCAGTGGTGTAGAGAGAGAAGGAATCTCGGACATTTGTCATGGACTCCAAGTCCAAAATCATCTGCCTCCTCCTACTACACTTAGGAGCCAATTCAAAGGATTGTTCTGAAGTTGATTCTACTAATACCAGAAGTTTCCAACAAATGTATTTCCTTTTAGATGAGCATAATTATCAAAGTAAAGCTCAGCAGAGGAGGTGCCAGAAGTTAGTCCTGGTGTTTTACCTCATTAGAAATGCAAACAATGGTTACTGTGTGGGTGAATGTAGGCAACACCTGGAAAAGTGGTACACATAAAGGTCACCCCAGCTTCAGTATAAAATTAGCATCAGGAATGAAATCAAAGGCAAGCAAATGCCAGCATGTGCACACTGGAGGGAAAAGGAGTCGTCACTTTCTCTTGGGCACATAAAGAATATTACAACATATGACAGTGCAGTAGTACAGTAATAGCAGTGATTTCTATACATTTATTTTATTGCCTAACTTTCTAATATTCTTTGCAACGGAGTCTTCTACTCTTCTTCCTATTGATGCTGCTTTTCACAATCTAAAAGCTGTCAAGATAAATATAAATAGACCAGTAAGTGGAAAATAAGTTGGTTTCTCCTGAAATGAAGATCAAGTTTTCCTTCAAGCAGGAAATTTCATGATCTCAATTTCTCATGTCATAGAAAGATACCTGATACAATTCTGTAGCACATCCACAGAGCAACCACTTCACAAATATCAGCAAAGGGAATTCTTAGCAGAAAAATTTATGCCTTTTACATTTTCCTTCAATGCTGAGAAGCACCCAAGAGACTAGAAATTAAATGTGTATCTACTTTGAGAAATCAAAAATGAAAACAAGGGCGCTGACTCATATTTAGTCAACTAGAAATATTCTTGAGTAATTGCAAAACAAAACCCAAAACTTTTGCTCAAAATTTAAGCAACAATTAAACAAACAACCAAACAACCAAACTCCAAATCAGGACAAAACCATAATTCAATAATTCAACTTCTCCTCCAAAGCCTCAGAGAAGGTGAGTGCAGACCTTGGACAGTTGTGAGTGCTGGTGACAAGTCCAGATGAGCAGCAATCAGTAACAGCGTTACAAAGGAAAGCAGATCCATGGAGCTACTGTTCATCACCCATAATTAAACTCATTTGGAAACACTACACACACAGACATGATGGAGAGACATGAATTGTACTACAAAGACAAAATCATTCTCAGTGGTTACTTAAGTGTTGTCACTCAATCCTAACCATTTCACAGCCAGCTCTGTCTCTCTCTGTAATGGCAGATTAAACTTGGCAGACTTGATGGGGCGTAATAAACTTCATGTAACTACCACTCCTCCTTCTGCAAAGCTAGAGCGTGTTCATCCCTTTAGGTTCACTCCAGAAAGCCCAGATAAAACAAGGAGATCAGTTTCCATGTCCTCTGGAGGTTCTGCATTAGAAGGGAAAGTTCAAACACATGTGCACAGAGTGAGGAAGTTGCCTGATGCTCTCTGCTGCCTCTGAAGTGCAGGAGGACAGAGGAACAAAGCGCTGACTCAGACAGTGCCAGGCATCAAAGAGCAGAGACAAGGCTTCAATAGCAGGTCAACATCATGGGGCTTCTTTTCTGAGCACAGACAACGTTTGCTGTGCCAGATAAAAGCTCCTTCCTGGGAAGCATCCTGTCTCACAAAGCAAACAGGGGATGGTCCCTCCCAAGAGCGGCCAACCTTGACCATTTCCTGTGGTTTGCTCTCCCTGCATCTCCCAGCATCCAAGAGTTACCTTGCCCTATTTCTGAGGCACAATCCTACTTAATCCTCTCAGTACCTATTTACAAACTTGTTGTCCATCAATTTGACTACTCCTTGAACCTGCAGACACTGTGTTTTTGCAACTCACTGTGGCAATTGATTTTCAAATTTTACTACCCATGGTGTTAATGTTTTCTTCACATGCTTGTCTTCTTATTTGTTTAAAATTCTCATATTATGCCAACAGAGTGTCTCTTTCCCTGCTCTTCTGTCATGAATAGAGTAGAAATAGAGGTAGCTACTCCTAAAGCTCAGTATAAATCACAGAACTGCAAAGAGAGGAAGAAGAAAGTAAAAAACAAACAAAAATAACCCAAAAAACCCCCCAAACCAACAACAACAAAAGAATAATTCTTTCCATCAGAAGCAAACTTCTTGCCCTAATAGAAAAAAAAAGTTTTAGCTGAATTCCAAGATGATACTATTTCCTTAAATTCAGGAACTTTAAAAGTCCCATATTTACCACAGACTTATTTAACAGTCATGATAAACTAATTTGAGTTATATGACATGAAAACGACATGACATTTTAAAAAAAGATGCAAGGAGAAAAAACGTGTTTAGATAGGTTCTTATGAGTAGAAGGGAAATTGTGATGATGCAAGAATGAACTATTTGTGATATTTTTTTGTACTTAGCACTGACAAATTTTCTTTCACATATTAATATCAAATATATTATTGCTATTCTATATATACATGTTATATCTCCACATTAAAATGTTTTGGGAATGTTTCTCTTTTTTATTACTTCTCGCAACACACTTTATGTGAATTTTATATGTCCAATTTCTGTAAATATAAGTCTTCAGATTTGGATTCATCCCCTTTTCTACCATTCTGCAATGTAGACCTGGTGAAGATGGACATATCAAGAATTAGACACAGAACTGTCGCCCTTTAGATCCAGAAGAAAAATCATTCCTTGAGTCAAACCAGGATTAGCTGCTCCTTGGGTTGACCTTGACAAAAGGAAGCACCCCTACCTTAATATTCATCAAAGTTCATAACAGTATTACCTGGCTGCCAAAAACCTGTATGATCAGGAGAATTCATGCTGCAATTGCAACTCAAAAAATGCAGGTTAAACAGTTTCTTTTTAAAAATCAGAAACCTAAAAGTTAGATGCAATTCTGAAATAAACCACAGACAGTATACAAAGCAAGAAGCAACATAAAATGCTTTAATCCTGAAAAGCACATGGGGTAATGCCAGTGGTTTCTTCACAACCAAAAACTTGTAGCACGTGCATTGAAATCTCTGCTTGGATGCTGAAGTATAAAGTAATTCATGTTCCCACTACCCTGCAGCAAGACCCCTTGCCACAGGCACATGGGAATAATTACACCTTGATACAACTTTGTTTAAATACAACCTGTTCTTTTCAACAGTGATCTGCACAGGAAAGCTGATGGGATTTAATCCTATGGAAAAGGCAACAACACAAGCCATCCTAAACACTGGAATAAGACAAAGTTCAATTTTGCTTAAGTTTGATAACCAAGGTGCCTCTTTGAAAGGTAAAACTTCTCAGACACCTATCTCAGGCTCTTTCTAAGTGCAAATAATTTTGATATAGCATAAGTTTAACACTGTGAACTGAGAAAATTGCTCGCCATCCCTTTCTATTTTTCCATCCCACATTCTTGACAAGATATTCTTCCTATTATTTTGATAACACTAAAAGAATGAACCTGACAGAACCTATTCAATCCATCACCTTCTCTTAGGGGAATATCTAAAAGCCCCAATCCTGCCTACAAAAGTGCATTCCTAAACTGCCAGATTGCAAAAGAATGTAGTCCCAATCCAGAGGCATGTCCAACCTAAGCCTTGAAATTCAACTTGGAGTTTTTCATTTACGATATTTAATTTCTGATAATTGTAGGTAACAACTTTTTACTTGAAACAGGTCAAATCACAGAATCACAGACCGTCAGGTTGGAAGGTACCTCTGGAGATCATCCAGTTCAACACCCTTGCCAAGGTATGGTCAGCTCAAGCAGGTCACACACATGGGTTCTGAATGTCTCCAGAGAGGGAAACTCCATCATCTCCTTGGGCCACCAGTTGCTGTGCTCTGCCACACTCCATGTGAAGAAGCTCTTCCTCATATCGAGCTGGAGCTTGTGATGTTTCAGTTTATGGCCAGTGCTCCTCGTCCTGTCGCCGGGCACCACCGAAAGGAGCCTGGCACCACCCTCTTGTCACCTGCCTTTGAGATGTTCATATGCATTGATGAGATCCCGTCTCAGTCCTCTCCACACTAAACAGGCTCCTGCAGTCTCTTCCTGAGAGAGAGATGCTCCTGGCCCCTCACCATCTTTGTGGCTGGATGGATGAACCCACTGGACCCTCTCCAGCAGCTCCATGTCTTCCATGAGCAGGGGAGAGCAGAATTGAACACAACACTCCAGATGTGGCCTCAGTAAGGCTGAGCAGAGGGGGTGGATCACCTCCCTGGCCCTGCTGGACACACTCTTCCATTGGCCCTCCTGACTGCCCTGTCCTCCACAAAAGCCCCCAGGTCCTTCTCAGCAGAGCTGTGCCCCAGCAGGTCAGCCCCCAGCCTGGCCTGTGCTTGGAGCAATTCCTACCCAGGTGCAGGACCCTACACCTGCCCTTGCTGAGCCTCGTTAGGTTTCTCTCTGCCCAACTCTCCAGCCTATAAATAAATCCTACACTAACACCTTCTTGTGAAGAGTTCCAGATATATCAACACAGTTGATAGGTTAATGCATCTCCTATGAGTGCTTACAGAACATAACTTCTCTCTTTAAATGTTAAAATAGATTATTACATAAACTTATGCGCTCATGAAAGATTTTAGGCTGCACCATTAAATACTTCTGGTTTTTTCTAAATATCCCATCTACTCAACTGTTGCTAATCAATCATCCATTTAATTATTGTGCTCTGGCTTTGCTGCACTTTGATAAATTGTGCTGAGGTATACTGCCCACCCTATTCCAGGCACTATTTTCCCCACCCTCTCCAAAGGGTCACATAAGGCATCTATACAAAATAGATTTTTACAGGAAATTTCACACAAATAGAGAAATAATTGATTGTTTCTTTGGGGGGAAAATTTAAAAAAGATGACAACATTTAAAAAATTAAAAAAAAAAAAAAAAGACTGAGATCTTAAAAGAACTCTGACCCTATCCAGTAAACAGGATATCTATCAACTTACCACACAAACTCGAGGGTCCGTGGCAGTCCAAATAGTGGCTCTGGGAGATCCAGGCATGAAGAAAATCATTTGAGGTATAAATCATAGCATTAAAACTGCTTCTGGGGCAGGGCATCCATTTCAATGATCATAATGACATTTACTGGAGGTCCTTGACCGTCCTGGTGGTTCTTTCCAGCTCTTCAACTACCAAATCATGGTTATTCCATAGGATCTTAGTAAGCATCAAAGACCAGGCTGCTGCCTGTGCTAGTCCATAATAATATTTTTTAAAGAAAATCCCAACTGATATTTTTTGTTGTCAGTACCATTTTAATTTCAAAAGCACCTTCATTTGAAGGCTCCATATTTATTTCTCACCCCCTTCTTCCAGTCGCACATGAAAATTAGAGGATAGGCAGAAGAGAATAAAGCAAAAATGGAAGATTTCAATGGGTGTTCAAGGAGTAATTTATGGAAACAACATGAATTTCTGCTCAAAACAATGGGGAAATTCTCCTACCTCCAGACACCATGATTAAAGGTGCATATTATTTCCAGCTAAGTCAGTTTTTCTTAAATTGAAAACTACAATGTAACAAAGTTCCATTAAAATTTTTTGTGAAGTGCTATTGTCCCTACCTATCCAGAGACATGAATAGAAGTCAGTTACAGCAGGCTCAATATTCCCTCAGAGATTCTACACAAGTCAAGTTACTGTCTCTTGGCATCAATACTAATTTACTTGGATATTTTTTAATTTCCTCTTTTCATTGAAAATGTTCTTCCTTCATTCCCATCTCAAATATTTTATTCCTTATGTATTGTCTGAGAGGAGAAAAGTGATTTTAATTTCTAATGTATAGGTGCAGATTACTTACTGATTTAAAAAAACAGAGCTTTTATCAGCAGCTGAGATATATGCCTCATCACAAATTATACTTTGCAATTCTGATCTTTGAAAATATACAAAGAAAACTTTATTAACAGAACTAAAGGGGAAAACAATAATAAGACAATCAAATAAAATCAAAATAAAATTTCAGAACACCTCTTTTTTAGTGACAATGGAAAGATAAAATCTATGACTTTCAGTCAGTCTACTACCTTTAAAATAGTCTTTTTCTCCATTCACTTAGGGAGAAGAGTTTCTCTTGTTATGCTATGGAGACTTTTCTACAAGAAAACAGGTTTTCTTGTGGCTTTGTCACAAATTAAATCAGTTGCCCAGAATCTTATTAACAGTGACAGAGTTTTCCCCATGTTTTGCAGCTTTTACACATCTGCTTTCATGGACCATATCAACTATTGGGGTATTATTTTTAAGAATGAGCTAGTTTAGTATACAACAGTTTTTTCTTCATCTATCTCTGGAAACAAAAGGTTTTCTTAC
>JAWWMU010000237.1:2223611-2243449 GCA_035048155.1 Cinnycerthia olivascens
TGATACACATATTCCCAGAAACATCTAAGAACCTATCTGTTCTAACCTCCACTGAGCAGTATTGTTGCTAATTGAACATGGAGAGTGGGTTTGTTCCATCAGCTGTGTTCATTTATTCTAAGAACACCCTATGGAATATCAAATGTACTAAATATAGCTGTCAACATTAAAAGCCTGCAACTGGAAAGTGCTATTAAAGAGCTAAGTGTACTTCACTTGGCATTATAAAGCCAAAGCCCTCTTTAAAGATACATCATGTTATTAGAGACTATTCACATTAATGCAAAAATCATCATTCTTAATATATTTTACAAGGCACGTCTAGGCTACTTCCAGGCTCAAGAGTTCCTCAATTTCTCCCACATTTACTGGTAATTACATAAATGAATCAATAGTGCTTCAAGAAGGACAAAGAGAGAACTGTAGCAAATCCATACACTTGCTATCCACTGCAAACCAGCTGTGCCCAGGTAAAGCTTCAAAAGCAGAAATGATGAAACATCCATAAATGCTAACTTCTTACCCTTACCATGGCAGAGTCAAGGTGCTATAAATTTTCAAAGTGTTGCATGACTTTTAGAAAACACGGGGAGATTTCTAGGAAATCTTCTGCTAAGAAACTATGAGAGGGTGTTTGCCTTCCTCAATGGAAATACACAGGATTCGTGGTGGGAAGGAAATAATGCAGAAATGGAAGCACAAGAGAATCTAGAAATAACTATGCCTGAGGAACATTTTGCTGAAATCACAAGCATTGTCCCCGTGGTATAAGCAAAACTCCTGATTACTTTCAGAGGCTTCTACCTCTACAACTCCATCCAAATTAGTGGCACCCCAGTGACACTGTTTGAAAGCAAAATTAAACATGTAGCTGGTACTTTGGTCTCTGTCAGAGAAGGCTCAGAAACATGGTGGAGGCTTGATTCATGTAAGAATACTGTAGTCGAGCACCCCCAGTAAATGTAATAACTAGAATAAATAGAATACTTCAAGTAAATGATATTCATTTATCACAGCCCATACAACATACCCCTGTGTTGGTCCTAAAACATGCAAGATTAATTTCAAAGACATGATTTCAAGCAACACATTGTTAAGCATGGCAAACAATTTGTGCATCTCCCTGAACTGCCCCTTCCCTTCTAGTTTGTGGGAATTCATAAAATTTCAACCATTTTATTTCTATCCTCTGTAATGCACTGAGATCACTATCTTATTCTAAAAGTAACACTGATTAAACACAAGATTTTCTCCCAGACAATCCCACCCAGAACTTTTTCATGAACAACAGGCAGTCTTCTCTTAAGACAGCTACACAAATTAGAGAGTAAAATTAGCAGCAGTATAAAACAACAGTCTATAAATTCAAATACAGGTTGCATAACCCTGAGGAGTCTTAATTCCAGAGCCAGATAGATAAATAAATTACTAGATCACCTATTACAAATCAGTAACAAGAATCTCTCAGAAAATAATGTTTCCCTCTATATACAAATGGGGTCAGTTTAAAATATCATAAGCACCACAGAACACTGATGCTTTTCCTAGAGTTCAGAATACTGTTTGGCAGGGCATTAATTAAAAAAATCAACAAATTCTGGCCTTTACCATAGTAACAGAATCATTCATGTTAATAATGTCAGGATGGTCTAAAAGTGAAAGCATACCCATAGCAAAGCACAGTAAACTGACATAAGGAAACCTAACTTTTTCTCTAGATAGAGCCTGTGTAATACTCATGCCTGAAGTTAAACACCAACACTATTCTTTCAACCAAGACTGATCCAAAAAAAGAAAAACACTTATAATAATAAAGAATCGATTTGGAGGAAGGAATGGGCGCTACAAAAGCATAAACTACCATCCAGAGAAGATTTCTCCATTGTTTACTCTGCAAAGCACACATTATTAACGCCAAATCCCACAGGCCGTTTTTTTCAAAGTTCCCACCAAGTTCAGAAGCCATTTTGCCTACTTTTTCCTCAACCAGGAAAGACAAATGCAATGTTTTTGCGACACACAGCAGAACCCTCCTATGTAGCTCATGGTCCCTTTATTATTGCTAGCTGCCAGGGTGCAGTGACTTTTGTATGGCCGTGATTTTCCCACTGCAAGCACTCACTGAGGAATAGTCAAACTCTGATTAGATATTACAAAACCTTCTCAGAAGGCTTTCTGAACCACAGCCAGCAGGATTCCTTGCAGCATTAAGGCCAGTCTTGCTCCCACTACAGTCTGTGGGACTTTTGCCAAGGATGTAAGTGGTATTATGACTGGTCTCCAACAGCAGATATTACCCATCACTCTCAAGACTTGATTAAAGACCTACCCACCTGCAAATATATTATAAATAAAGAGCTTAATTGCATAATTAATTACAAGGGCTTTTAATCCACAGTAGACAACACCATAGGTTTTAGGTAGTCCACATAAAGCGAACTATTCATTAGATTAGCATTTGCTTGATATCAGTTTACAGGAAGATTGCAGAGCGATTCATTCAAAAGATACATATTTGCAAGAAGCAGGGAATGCAACAAGAAGGAATAAAATAAACTGAAATCAAAAGAATACCACCGCAGCCTAGACCTACAGGCAGAAATAAATTCCTACTTGTACACAGCCTTCCAGCAAAGGTTTTTTAACAATGTATGCATGATGGGCAGTGATTTTGAATAGTAAGTGCAGTGACGCTATGAGACTTTTTTTTTTCCAAGGCACCAGGCAGAGATGTAGCAGTGTACACAAGTGGGATGTAAAGTCAATGGGATTACATTTTCCTAATTATTTTCTGCTTGAGGTTTACATCACATGCACAAAATGAGATCAGCCGGGACTTGCCTCTCTAACAAATCACTCAGAGTTAAACATTGCTCAGATAAACAAAAGGGGGGGCAAGGCTGAGAAAAGGCAGAGAAGTGCTTCTTCAGTCGCAGTTGCAAGGAACAAAAACCTGGAGGGGGAAAAAAGCTGTTGGACCGCCACCAAATCTCCCCCCACTAGAGACAAGAGCCCATCTGCTGAGCTCTGCAACTTAGCTTTAACTACCATTCAACTCGCGTCTCTGCAGAGATCAATCTACAGAGCTGGCAGATGGACCCCTGCTTCCCTGAGTCGCTGTGTTATTTGTTTAATAAATTTAATTAATATCCATACTGCACTGGATTGCTCCCAGAAAGGGGGCTGCAGCTCTCTCTTTCCCCGATAGCAACATGATGAGTGATTTCCCAGAAAAGACCAGATAACAGTACCCCCAGGCCATTGAAAAATTAAAAGTGCCATGTGCTTACATTACTTCGCATGTATTAATTTTTGCACTGCGCTAATTTGTTCTTGAAGCCTGCTTTAACTTTATAAAAGTAGGGGGTTTTGAGGAAGTCATCATTCATTTTGGTTTATATCAGTTACAAAATTAATTGGGAAGGAAAAAAGCATCAAATCTAATTGGATTTCCAAAAATTTTTATCTATTTGCAAGAAAGAAACAAATTGTTAATGAGAGTGTCTCCTCAGGCAATATATATTGTCACAGTATCTGCCAACAAGTTATAGGCATTCAGGGTCATGTCGGACATGTTTTCTTTTAATGTTTAGGAACACACTTATTTTAACCAATAAAGACATTTTCAGCCCACATAAAATAATTTTTAAAAGTATGAAGGTTGAAAGAAAATAAAACTACCAACAAATTTTTACAGCAAAAAGCATAACAAAACACATGCTATAATATTCCAGCAGCACGAAGAAACATAAAATATGCACAAATATTGAGGAAAAAACATTGTCTACAAAATTAGCATTTTATATTTCCTGTATTTAAAGTTCTTAATTTTTCATCCTAAAAAATGAAATTGAGTCCTAATTAAGAAAATTGTTTCAGCCGAGCCTATTTAACTCCTAGAGCTGCGTTAAATTTCTCTTTGGTCACCATTTCCTTATCAGCTCACCTTATGGCTGCAATATTTTCCCCCTGGTGCTGATGAGCTCAGCTCCAACAGCAGGTGTCCTAGTGGGCAGTCCAGGCTTGCCAATGTTATCTCCAGCATCTGACCTTTCCCAAAACCTTTCTCCAGGGGTGGCTGTGGCAGGGAAGGTTAAACACACCCAAAACTTCTGGCTGCCCCTGGGGAGGGGAGGGTGAGAGGCAGCCAGCCCCCAGGTCAGCCAGCACACCTGCTCCTGGGACCAGCTCTGTGCTCCATCCCATTTGAGGGCAGCCTTACCTACTCGAACAATGAGTTTCAGCATAGGGCCTTTGCTAGTTCAGGTGATGAGGAGTGGAGCAGCTTAAGCAACAAGAAGACACAATTCTGCACACAGACCCCAAGAGGTGTTTAACAGCTTTAGTTAAGCACTGCTCTCTCCCCACTCTCTTCCTGTAGTCTATCCCTACACATTAACCTTTTCCAGCACTGCTGCCATTTTCATAGTGAGTGTCTCCTTACCTTCAGAAAGCAGCACAGTCAGAAGAGCAGTGACCACGGGTGTTCTGCCACCATCAAAGACAGCAGTGAGAACAGTCAGGAAACAAGGGCTGGTGCCCTTCAGTGGTGTCCAAAAAGCAATTACCTTCTATCTCCAGAATGAAATTCACTTGTTGAGACAGGATCCAGGAAGGCAGCCCTGCATGGAAGGGAGAACAAGTGAAAGTACCCACTAAACCCAGCTGAAGACCCCTCTGTGAACTCTGGCAGTGCAGTTGCAGCTCTAGAGAGGTGGAGGCAGGGCCAGCCACAAGGCACAGAGCTTGGCAGTGTCCCCATCCCAAAAGCAAGAGTCATAGCAAAACGAGAGGTGTTAGAGAATTAGAACTGCTCTGAGGATAAGCTGGGGAAATTCCTTTCCTTACAGACCTCACTGAGAGTTTCAAAGAGGTGTTTAATACAAAAACAACTTGTACAGCTCAAAAAAGGTTGGCACATGTATCAATAGATTTTTTTGCAGTGCTGGGGCATCTGACTGAGCTCTGAAAGAAATTAAGCGTTTCCTCTTGAGTATAACATTTAAACAATCTCTTCTCTCATACCTCTAACTTTGTAAAAAATTTACAATGTCAAATGACAAGCAAATGACTGGCTACCAAATATTTACACAGCAGCTTTTATTCATTAACGATCTTGTAATTTTTATAAAACCATTATTTATCAATTGGGTCCTGCAAGCAGGGAAGCTGAGATAGCAACTTGCCACAGTCACCCCCTCATCAAGGCCAGTGGTACAGTCAAGAGCAGAGCCCTCATTCACTGACTCATGCCCTGGAAAAGATCATAGTAAGTAGCTGGAATCTTGAATATAGTGAAAAATCAAAAATAAAACAGGCTTTTTTAACAGACTGAGAGATGGAAAGCAGAAAGTACTACAGAGAGAGTCATCAACCTGGCATATTCAACTAAATCCCTGAGCTTCAAAAGCAGGTATTTTGTGTACAGGGCATTCCATCATTCAGAGAAAGCGCCACTCTTCCACGGGGGCAGCTTTAATACCCCAAGAAATGGAAACCCTCCCTAGAGCCACAAAGCAGTGGAGATTTCACACACCCCAGCATGGCTGGAGGGAGCCTGTGGAGTGGGGGCACAGTCTGTGCTTTGTGCACAGGGCAGCAGAGGCTCCTCTGCCACCAGAGGCTGCAGCTCTGTCTGCGGAGAGATGGACTCTGATTTCCCATCACCTCTGAATGCCTCCCCACTTGTGACTTGACTTCGAAGGGAAGTTTCCAGCTCTGTTTTTCACTGCCTTGGCAACCTCGTTTCCTTGCCATGATTCAGTTTTGTTTGCCAAAGGGAGGCTGGTCATTTGTTCTCTCATCATACTGAGCTGCCTTGATATGATTAACTTCTTTTTTTTAAGCCTCATTTCTCCCTCCATAACATTTTTGGTAAATTGTTATTTATCATCCTCTAAAGCTGAAATGAAAAATGCATTGAATGATTTAAATATTTCATTTCCCCAAATGAAATTAGAATAGGTTTCTAAACACTGCAAGGAAAAGGGGAAGATGGAAAATTCTATTTGATGGAAAATTCTGATTGTGACCATATGACTTCTCTTTTGGGAGGGGTAGGATCCTTATGGAGAGGGATTTCTATTTTTTTGGTTCTGTTAATGTCTCCCCGAAAACTATCAAGAAATCAGCATTAAGGGTTTACTTAAAAAAAAAAGTCAGAGGTTTCAGACATCAGACCTTTCAGATGTCTGAAAAGGAAATTAATTTTAATGCAATATAAAAATCAATGTTCTTTAAATGAGAATCATGCAGTTATATCCAGGACAGATTTCTTGATCCAAATTTTGCCTACTTTTGTAGCAGTACTAATTTTCACAACCTACCACATACTCATAATGGTATATGAGTTAATCAGACTACATCTGCCTAAATTTATTTTCACGTTCTCAATGATATGTTATTAATTGAAAGACTAATTCAGCTGACAGCCATTAAACACACACAATAACATTATTCATATTCCCCTCTGAAGTTATATGCATGTAAAATACTGAAGTAAGCACAGAAAAGCAGTCACCTCTATACCAGATATACTCTAAAACCCGCATGAGCTGCTTATAAGACATTAAGACATAAATCTCTTTAACAGATTTATATGTGACCTGAGGCTTTTTCCCCCAAGAAAAATTCAATATGCTATTACATTCAGGAGTGCACAGTCCTTTTCAAGTTGCTTTCCTCTGCAAATCTCAAAACACTAAAATATCAAGAAAGGTAGGGTTACTATTAGAAAGATGGAGCAAATGCTGAAAAATTAAACAAAATGAAGCTAATTTGATTTTTCTGTATAAAGTAGGCATGCAAGTCTAAAGCCTACCAGATAACTTACACCAACATGCATTGAATTTTTCCTGTGAAAATGAGCTATACAGACTAACAAGGAGGTATTATCCTCTTGAATTGTAATACACAAGCACGAAGTTATTTGTAAAAGTAAATGGATAAGACTCTTAACATCCCCTGTGCCATTTCTCAAATCAATAGCAAGTTGAATTAATAATGCAGCTTCCAGGACAGTGAGAAAAGTCCTTTTCTTTCAGTATACCCATGATGTTAGGGGTTTTATGTTTTGTTGCTTAGTTGGGCTTTGTCTGTGTGTTTGTGGGCTTTTCAGGTGTTTTTCTTTATTTTCACAATTTCCAAGTCAACGGTTGATTTCAAGTTAACTGTAATGTCATTTATCTGTTACTAAAACCTTATCCAAGTTTAATGATACATCTCAGTCAAGTGAAGAAATGCTATCACTGCTTATCATTTACTATATTGGTGTATGCATTAAAAAAGCCCACAGCATACTATTCCCCATGTCTGATTCCAAAGTCAATGAGAAAGATCCTAAGAGTAGCAACTGCTGAGGCTTTGGGTCATTATGCTCTTAAATAAAGACAGGCAGAAATCTGCGAGTCAGGTTAGGGAGAAAACATGCAGCACTTCAGAACATAATGGAGCAGCCCTTTTTTTTCCTTTGATCTCATTTTGAGCAGATCACCTGGAAGGAGGGTAAGAGCTGCCTCTCCTCAATGCTACAATCTGCTACAGGAAGAGGGGGGTCCCTTCATTACCATCTCTGAGTGCATCTTTTATTTAGTTACTCTTTTGGACAGCACTGCAAAACCAAGGAGTGTTTTCCACAGGCTCACATAACACTGCTAATCTAAGGTCAATCACCAATCCCAACAAAAGAGCTAATGGGAGATCTTGCCAAGGAAAGGAGGCTCTGTCTATCCTCAGGGCAGGGAGGTACCACCAGCAAGAAAGGTTAGTGAAATATGAGTTCAAGAAAGCAATGATCTGATCTCTCATCACACTATCAAAGACAGAGAATTAATTTCTTCACTTAAAAAAAAAAAAAAGGACCACTTCTAATACCCAGACACTGCAATTACTACATGAGAACTGACAAACACCATGGGTATGCTTTGGCGAGATGACAAATATATATTGACTGTTATTTAAAATATCAGCAAGAAATTCTTTAGGTGTATCTTCCAGTGACAAGTGGACTTTCAGAGGTCAGAAATGATGGAATAATTGATGAAATTACTTTGTGTGGGGTTATGGAGCCCAGCTGCTTATTCTACCAAAATCAAACGAAAACTAGCTAAAATTAAAAGCCTTTAAAGGCTGAAGAAGGTCCTTTGAGGACGTGCTCAAGCAACAAGGCATCTAAGGCTGACTTGGAACTCTGTCACTTGGAGATCTGCTAAGCAGCAGTGGACACTTAATTACATGTTCAGAAGGGAATATATTACCTTAACTGCCCCTTAACAGTCACATAGCAAGTGTGAGGAAAGAAGCCAGTAAAAGCAACATTACTTTTCCTAGATGTTGTTGAGCCCAGTTCCTTTTAGACTCAGTTTCACTCCAGCTTAGACTTACCAATAAAGCGAGGAAAGAAAAGGTGGGAAAGAGAAGAAAAGTCAATCCCATGTTCCAAAAGCTCCACACAGAGGCTGTAACTAGAAGTGAATAACCTGGAGCTTCTGCAACAATCATTGGCAGTTAATTTCTAGAACAGATATCAAGGAAAACTTTTCTTGGGGTCCAGTGAGCGGGCATTGCACCACCTGGGAGATGGATCATCATTTGTAGAACTCAAGTACACTTAATAAGGATGAGCTCATTCTAATAATGCAATCTGACAGGCTGACATTCCCTATTACTGACTTTTGATGTCACTCAGTGAATTTTTACATAACTGGGTTTTGTCTTCCATGGTCTATTAATATATTGAGTGCTAAACCTCTACCGCAAACTGATTTCTACCATTGGTGTACCTGAATTATATCAATGATGCTAAGTGATCAAAAACTGTAGAAGAAGCTTCAGAAAGTGCATGTTCCAAGAAACTATTGTGTGGGGAAGCAGCCTGATTTGTGACTTTTATGAAGACAAGTGCCCAAATGACAATACAAGATTTCCAAATTCTGTTGTGTCACAACCAGGAAAAGAACCCATGCAGCATTTTTGAGAGACAAATATGATTCTGTGGTATTATTTTAATTCATCCTCTTATCTGCAGATCATTCAAGCAGTTAATACTTCCAGTAGTCCTTCAGTTAAACCTATAAACGATGAAAAAAATTTGTCATAGTGATGCCAAGAAAATAATGCCCCACATTTTGGGCCTGAACACGACATCTGAATCTAACTCCAGCACTAAAGCACCTCAAACATTTGGCAATCCAGCTGCACTTCAGCTAAGCCTAAAATTTACTGAAGCATCTAAAAGAAGTTTAAAAAGGTTGAGGTGTAACTAACTGCAACCAATTGTTGCATGCCACTGATATTGAAAGAAAAAAGTAACATCCACACCTCAGTGAGTCAGTCATGCAATGGAAGGAGGAAACATCCTTCATATGTGTAGGGGATGGATATTATGCGTGTGTATAACAGCAGAGAATGTAAACAGAAGGTCTAAAAGCCATCAGAAAAACCTTCTTTTGCCGTTCTGTTGAGTAACTTGCCCCACAATATTTGGTGTGAGTTCACACTAATCAAAGAGTCTGAAGCTAGTGCAAAAGAATTTCAGTCTGGACCATTTCAGGTTCATACTGATCTTGTACAATTTTTGAAGCCAGTGAAAAGTCATAATATTCCACATATACTTAAGAACTCAGAGAGCACCACCACAACCCATTATTGATAAAAAAGCTGTAATTTTATGTAGAGAAACCGATGCTTAAAATGAGTTTATTACAAACATTTTTCAATACAATACGTCAATGTTTCTTTGTTACAGTTCATGCTTGCAAGGACTCCATCAGTTATTTAAGACTATAGCTGAACCAGAAGAAATAATGCAGAAGCAGCAGAACTGCCAATGGATTTCTAAGTTGCCAGCCAGGTGGTTATTACAGACTGCAAATCAACGTGCCTCAGCTTATCCTCTGCTGCAGTAAGTTGTGCCCAGCTCTGCACTCAGCCACACTCCATTCCCCCCACTCATTTCTTATTAAGAGGGAAACCTTGGTTTTTCCCCATCAGATCCAGGCCGAGTGATGAGTGGCTGCTCTTGTGATTCAGGAACATCCAACTCCTCAGAAGGAATTGAGACATCTATGGCATTTAGTGTAAACCTTCAAAATATGAGCATGTTCATATTTTTATGAACATATTTTTATATTCATATTTATGGCAGTGTTCAGTCACACAAGGAACTGAAATGAATATTTTCTAATGGAGGAAGACTCACCAGCAACCTCTTCAGCAAATTCATGCCTGTCTCATCTAAGTTTCTTTCCTTTTGGATGATGATTTTATGAAGACTGGAGGCTTGAAGGACTCCACAGCTTTCCCATGGGATTTCTGGCCAAACAGAAATCTGAAACTCAATATAAATATTGTTGCCTTAAAAAAACAAGGGTAGGGGGGCATGTAGAAGCTAAAATGAAAAGAGGAAACAGAATAATCCTTTCTGCAACAAAGCAAATATCATCACTTTTATTATTTATAGGTAATACAGCATCAGGTAAACAATCAGGTAAAAAGCAGCAATGTTTCATGCTGCTCAAAATTAATTTTACACTGAATAACCTAAGTGTTTCGTGTCAAAAACTAATATTTGCAAAAGGTACTGTGTGATCCACACCACTTTACTCAAACTCACAATAAAACAATATTACCATTACACGAAATGTAAGTTTTCCCATTTGAAATATTTACATGTCATTAATGGGTGACCATTAAATTGTTTATTGGGCAAGAACAAATTAGTTGGATGCCTTCTAAATGTTGGATGAAAACTAAAAAGTGCATTCTACTAATCTGACGAGTGACTGGCACAGATGAGTCAAGTTAGCTTAAAAAAAGTCACTCTTAGCTCTCCAGATTTATTGTTTGGCACTCACGTCACCATCACCCATATACCATCTATCTTCCCACCTTCACCTCAAAACACCTTCATTCCACAGAAAAAAGCTGTTGTTTTATGCAACAAAGCTATACAAACCTTGAATATATTTGATAATATGCTGGTATTATCAGGCAGTAACTCCCTAAACTTTTACAACAAACAAACCAGGAAGAAGTAATAACTGACCTTCACAAATTAAGCCTCATTTTCTACAGTCTGATGTTTTCTGAGCACTAAGCTTTCCCATTAGTGGAAGTGCCACAAACAATGAAGTGTTTTTACTATTTACTCTAAGTTTCTCCTTTCCTTTTAAACCAGAGCATTTTCCTGATTTTAGCTAGTGGATAGATCCACTTTGATTCAACTGCTGACTCTTTCCTCAAGGTCCTGACTTCCTGACCACACCAGGACACTGAATTTAATTGTGTAGGTCCTGCTGTGCTGTATAAGATGAACCAGAAAAAATACCACAATGTACATCCCCAACAGGAAAAAAATCAGGCAAAGAAATCCTGAGGTTCCTGAAAAAAATAAGTATAGGTGTAGGCTGATATTTTCCATATCTGGCCATTCTTGACATTACATCTCTTCTAATGCATTTGCAATGTTTTTCTCCCTGGAAGCATTCCTCTCTTAGATTTGGGATGGAAGAATTTAGGAGTACCTGGAAAGAATCCTAATAATTTAATAATCAAACTTCACTTAAAGGTCAAGAAGCTTTCACTTTATTCTTAGGCCCTCATAAAATACAAACCTTCAGTTTCCTCAGAAAACAGTATTTCTAGATCAAAGCTTTTCTAGCAGGCTCACATAATCTTGGTTCCAACCACAGGATAAGATTTTCACTTTTAAAAGTAATGGCTACAGCTGACTCCTGCTTTAACAAGAATTTTCAAGATTATAAACACTGTGAGTGTGTGACAAATGTGCTAGAATGTGCATGAGTCACTTACTGGGAGAATTTAATGTATTAATTAAAAATATCTATTAACTCAATTGGAGGAAAGGGTTTTCTCCTTATATTTGACTACCACTTCTACACTTTTTGGAGTGTGTTTAAGAGACATTTAGGAACTGGGCATCCCAAATACGCCTAGAACCCTGGAAATATCAGGCCAAGAGGATATGAAAGTTGTAAGAAACAGAAACCCTTTAAAGTAACCAAGTTTGATAGGTTTCAAGTACAATTTGAGACCCAATCGGCTTCTGCAGATTGACTGCTGATAAATTACCACCTCTCTGAACAGCAAAGACTGCTGGCTTGTGAAGTTTATTTTTAACTGATAGTTAACTTTAACTTGCAGTTATATTTTAATTTATAGTTATTTAAAATTTAATTACCATCATGTCACTCAAAGCTTTGTACAGGCTTTCTTTTTTAAATGGTAGACATAAATCAGTAAAATAAATTAAATGCCACTGACTGCTACATAGTTATACAGCAAATTAATGAAATCACTCAGGAGTACATAGGTAATATAGGCATAAATAATACTGAATCCAACAAGTGGGGCAAATGTGCTATCAAACCTGTCATGCAGCCATGAGAGCAGCCAGGGGGTACACCACGAAACACAGCTATCTCCTTATTTTAAGTAGCAGCATCTACACCACCCTCAGTTATTAATCCATGCCTTGGCAGCTCTGCTGCACTTGCCGTGGCTGTTTTCTCCTGTTTTTCAAGCAGGCCTTCTGACAGCATGCCAGGCTTGTTCTATGTAATCTCTCTTCATGGCCTAGTTCAATAAATTAAAAATCACCTTTGTACCTCCTGGACGAGTGCAGCTCCTGTGCAGCCATGAAGGCTACCATACTCCAGGGCTGAGTTTTGGAAAGCACACTTTCCAAAAGTCTCGGGGAGGACTTTTCCTGGAGCTTACTCCCCTTTGTGGCTGCCATTCCCAGCCCAGGCTTGTGTCAAACAACCGTTCTTGGCAGGCATTCCTTCACCTAACCACAATGCCCCTGTTCACACGCCAAGGCAGCAACTGTAGAGCTGAGAAGTCTCAGAGTGACCCCTAAAGCCACAGTACTCTGTGATCCTGTAAAACAAAAGCCTTTCCTCTACATCTCTGCTGATCCAATTCACAAGCTATGGGAAAATACACTCAATTCCAAAAGCAACAAATTTCCAGAGGTGCTGGTTTCTGAACAAAACCTAATGCAGCCATTCTGTCCTCTTCTTGTGACCAAGGGTCTCTCTTCTGGAGCCCAGGAATATGAACCCTGACGTCCTAATGCAGTGCTGAAATGGATATTGCAGCTAATTCCTGACTGTGTAAGCAAGCTGTCCACTTTCAGGTTGATGGGCTATTTTTTTCCCCTCCTAAAAACGTTATGTAGTCCTACTGCTCACTGTTAAACAGCTTCTGAGTTTCACTACCGAGGTGCTACATGTCAGGGGTGGATGAAATGATCCTTTTATATCAATTAGCAATTACTGTAAAGTGCTTTGGGGTGAAATGCCACAAAGGATTAGAACTTCAAGGGAAGAATAAGCAGCAGGAGCACATGAACTCATAAATGGCATAGATCCTATTTTATGTAAATTGCCCTTGTAATAAAGAATGAGCAAAAGGTCAGATAAATGCAGAAAATGACATATAAGCAGAGTAGTCTCTAAATATAACATTTTTCCAAGCTTTCTCGAGTACCAGTGCGTCTCCAGGCCAATAGCTCCCTCATCTGAGCGTCTGTAACATCCAGTACAACAATATTCTCCAGTTTTACCACCCTGTGAGTTAATTTCATTCCGGATTGACATAGTGTGAGGTCATGAAATCCACCAGAGGAGAATGAAAAATCTCTCTTATATTTAGTAACAAGACAAAAATGAAACCAAATAAACCTCTCTTCCCGAGACATGTACTCGTTCTCCCTACACACATCTAATGCCAGGAAGATCACTATTCCTGGTACAATTGTACATGTGAGTAAATTCTGGACTGAATAAAGACAAAATCTAAACTCCATATGAAGGCTGGAACACATCAATAAAGTAATGTCATAATACATATTTGAGCAGCCTTGCAATTCAAAATGTTATAGTTTCTAAGGAAAACTCATATCCTATTTCTGCATTTTCTTATCATAACAAACCATCTTGCATTAGCTGTAGGAGACAAATTCCAGTACTTTGTCCAAAACACACAAAAGGAAAACAAGAAAATTGATCATTTATAGAAAATAATTAATTTGTTCTGCCACCAATACACCAGATCTACATTTCATTAAATAGCAATAAAAAGCTGAAGTGAAAAAATTTTATTGTTCATATCTGGAATTAAAAAGCCATGGAAATTAAGATTTATCTGACTAAAACTTGATCAAGGAAAGCAGGAAAAGAATACACCTAGCAAAGACCCAGCAAGACACATTCTTATTTTAGTAATACATTCAATATTCTAGGTAAGAGTAACGTATCATATACAATTAGCAATATGACCTTTACAGCACCAACAGTTCATATACCAGCTCTTCTAGTTTGTGTTTATCCTAATAAAACTTCTCATTTAACACCAAAAATTGACATACGAAGAACAAATTATATATAGACCTTAGTGGAACATTTTAAAGTAGTCCCCAAGCACACAACAAAATTCTCTATTAGTAGCAGGCAAAATACTTTTATTTTATTCTTTACAAATGCTTTCTAAGCTACAGTCGCTACATTTAACAAAGTACCTCAAAATCTGTAAAATAAACTACTTTTCTTCCCGTTCAAAAACTGACCCAATGCCATTTAGCCTGATTTCCAGGCAGTGCATATATACAATTTCTACATCATTAACTCGAATTCCTACGTATCCAAATGTCTTGCAGTTCTGCTGGGTAAGCATTAGTTCACTCATGGTGTTAAAAATGCTACCTTTTATACAAGAGATATTTTACTTGTTCAGTTATGAAATGCACAGATACTGCAGCTCAAAGAAAAAAAGATAACCAGCATGCATAAAAGATCTTAAAACTACTACTCCTGGGGATTCAAATTTACTCTTTTTAAGTGTGTAGGTTCAAATTGATATCTAAAAAAATGCAATTATCTACTTGTGCTTATATTATAAATATTTATGTTTAAGTCTATTTTATATATATTTCTATATATTACATTTTTATATTTTTAAATATATTTTATATTTATAGATGGTATTTAATTCAACATAACTATGAAATTGCAACACAGTCTTGCAATGTCCTGTATGCACATGAAACAGGCATGAAAGAAAAGGCAGAAAGGAAAAAAAAAATCATTAATGAGAAAGAGCAATCTCTTGCTAAAGCAGAAATTTATAAATTTCCCAATTCTTTCAGAGGCTGACTATATTAGCATGAATTAGAAACTAGTCCTCCTATGACTTTTCTTAACTGTGAATCAGGTAATACTGCTCCCTGACATCAGAGGTGCTTCATTTGTCATTTGTTAATATTTATAGATTTATAGGCATTCCTGTCAGTGTAGGTGGGGCAGCCTCTGGATTTGATGATAACAAAGCACTGAAGAAGCTTTCTACAGGCTAGATTTCTCACTTAAAAACAAAAATCTAGACTAGAAATCTCAAACACATTCCAATTTTTTTTTGTTTTGTTTTCTGAGTGGTTAGCATTGACTTGAGCAGAAACTGGTGGAATGCCTAAGCAGTGTTACCAAAAGCATTGTCACTCCGTGGGACATTGGAAAGCAGCTGTGCTAAATCGGGAGTTAGGTGTGACACTCCATTCCCTGTCACCAGCTCTGCTGCCCTGCTCTGTCCTCTAGCAAAGGCTCATCCTCCGTGTTCTCTTTCTCTGTTTAAAGTTTGAAATGTTCACACATTTTATGGAACCTCCAACCAAATGAGCGAGCCAAACCTCAGAATTGAAACCAACTGAAAGCAAATTGCATTTAAAAAAAAAAAAATTTGTAATGTGTCCAGACTGCATTCTCTTCTCAGGTACAACTGAATTTAAATAAAAAGACTAAAAAAAAAAAAAATATATATATATTTCAACACAAAGCTCACACAGAAGGGTTTTAATAGCTTGTCAGCATCAGATAATTTCTCCCTCAACTTTCTCTATGTTAACTTACTCTAAGTATTTAAATGTGTTAATCTTAGATTATATGTGAACCAGTAATTTATATTATTAAGTTATAATAAATAATGATTTGAAGCCTTCAAACACACTTCTGAATTTGGAAAAGCTTGTGTAGATGAAATTGCTCTTGCTCACTTCTTTAGGTTCTGCTTTTGAGAAAAAGTTGAACTGCAAAATATTTGGGCATTTTCTGGAAAAAAAACTAAACTAACTTGATTTATGATGTGGCTTCTGTTAATTTTTGCAATTCTTAGTAATCAATCCCACTTTTCAGTTGCATATTTTTCATTAAATATTTGGGAGCTCATTAGCTGCTGCTGATACCAACAGAACATCAATAAAAATCCCAGATTCTGACTCCTTTCTGAACTAGCTGATTAAGAGTCATATAAACAGTAAAACAAGCACAGAGGTATACATGAAACAAACTAGGAAATTAAAGAAAAGTCAAGATACCACTGGGCAGGAAAGCAATACAGAAACAAGGGAGTAATTTTATTTACAGGAATTTTGCTCCATTATCTGAAGAGCAAAGAGACTCTTAAGTTTTCATATCACAGTTAAATAATCGCCTTCAAAATACCAAAAACCTGCACCACACACCACACAGTTGCTATGGTAATTCTTCATTTACAGTGAACAAAATAAGTGAGCGACCAACACAGCCTCTGGGTTAAGCAAACAGCACACCTGTAGGTTTGGTAATTGGAGCTAGCATTACATATCAGGCCACCAAAACCAGGGCTTGGCATTTCCCAGGTCTGCGGGTATGGGTGCTCTGCTCCCAGACTCTGATTAAGGCTTGGAAATCATTCCTAACAACCTACTCCAGGTGTGATCCCACTACACTGCAGCATTTTGCAGAATCAACTCAAGCAACTTCCTGAGATTTATCTTTCCAGATTTAAAACCTTGTCCTTTTATTGAGTCCCTGCACCCCACCCTCTGCTCTCTCAAAGGCAGGCTAAAGCCCAGCTCCTGGAATTGCCATTGTTACTGCTGCTACCCCCTGCCCCAAAGCCCTGCCATGCTGAAGCACAGTGCCCAGTTTCTGCCTTTGCACCAAACAGCAGGGCACTGCACTGCAGCTCCTCAGAAACATCCCCATTCCTGGCCAGGAACAGCAATTGCATGGCAGTTCACAGAGGATTATGTCTGGCTGTGGATTTTTGAGGTAGCAGCTGTAGGCAACAGGGTCCTGGCACAGCAGTTTCCCACGTAAAAACAAATACCCCAAATGCAGGCAGCAGCTGCACCAGCATCCCTCTCTGTCATCTGAGCTAGAACTGCAGCAGCACCGACAAGGCACGAGTACAGCCAAAGTGCCACACCCCAACTCCCTCCCATCAACAAAGGAGTTGGTATTGCAAAAAAAAGCTCCCCAAAACCCAAAAAGGAATGGGGAAGGGTCTTGGAAAAGAAGGGTGGTAAGCCATGGAGCAGAGGCAAAGACAGTGGTGTCATCTACATATTCAAACACTCAGGGTGTCATGGTGGTTTTATTTCAGACAATCAAACCTCAGAGAGTCACTTGCCAACTCCCTTCTCAGTGGGATGGAGAGAGAATTAAAAGAGCAAATGAGAAAACTCGTGGGCTGAGACAAACACAATTTTATAGGTAAAGCAAAATCCACACCCACAAGGAAATTAAAACAAAGAACTCATTTGCCATTTCCCAGGGCAGGCAGGAGTTCAACCATTCCCAGGAAACCAGGGCTCCATCCCATAAGGATGACTTGGGAAGACAAATGCCATTCACTCTGAATTTCCCACACACACACTTCCTTTTTCTTGCCCCCACTTCATATGCTGAGCATGAGGCCGTAAGGTCTGGAATATCTCTGGGTTGGTTGGGGTCAGCAGCCCTGCCTGTACTCCCTCCTAACTCCTTGTGTTCCCCCTGCCCCTCTCTGGAGGGGTAAGAGGCAGAAAAGGCCCTGACTTTGTGTAAACTCTGCTCAGCAATCCAAAAAGTCCCCAGTATTATCAAAACCATTTCCAACACAAATTCAAAATACAGCCCCAACGAAGCAACTATGAAGAAAATGAATTCTGTTCCAGCCAAGACTAGCACAGGTGTATAGATAATCAGGACCCACCTTTGAATCTTAGACACACAACAAAAGCCTACATAACAGGAAATGTTAAATCCAAAACAGAAGGTGGTGATATTTTTATAATCTCAGATGAGTTTAATGATTCTGATTAAAAACCCAAAACATTCAAGATGGGCAGTACTGCCCTATTCACACATAGAACCACTTCCTCATGGTTGCCCAAGTTATGCATACCTCAGGAGAAAGGCCAGGTCCCAAATATCAGACAGTACAAAAACCTGCACGAAGCAAGGATGCACATCTCATCTAGTGAGTTCCCTCTGCAAGATCCCACTTAAATGCTGCATATTGCATCCAGCAGAATCTAGGTGCAATTGGAATAGCTGCTCTGGCAGTAGCTTCTGAAGCTCTTGCACATACACACCATAAACCAGAGGCAAAGTCCACATTAATGCTGCCTGAAACTCTTTCAGGGCTCAAATTTGGAGCCAGGAAAGTCAGCAGGAGGCAGGAGTTCCCCAGCTACCTTCACTGGGAGACTGCTCACAGTGTGTTAAGGAGATACTCAAAACAATCTGTGCGTGGTGACTTCTCTGGCCATGGCTCCATGTTTGTTGAACTCTTTTTCCTCTGTCTCAACCGGAAAATTGAGCTGGATCGTGCCTTAGGGCATCAAGGAAGGTGAAACTCCAGAACATGGGGATTCTACTCTGCTTTCATAAGGAATAATACCAGTGGTTCAATACCAGCATGAAAAAGAGCTCAGCTGAAAGGAAACATCTCTTTTTAAACACCTTTCTTCGGTTGTTCTCAGTTCACAGGTCAGCTGCTGAGGAAGATTTCAAAAGTTATTGGGAAGCTAGCTGGTATGATAACTTGAGTAATAGTAGATTTTTGTCCCTTGGACAGTACTCAATACCTGTGATTATTTCTAATTTTCCTGGGTTTGCCTTAGTTGAATTTTTGGTGAGGAGAAAAAAGGGTCAGCCATGGAAGTGATTGAAGTCAACCTGCACCACTAAAATATTAGAAATTTAGGACAAACCATGTGAAACTGCCTGTACTTCAACCATGCCAACAATGCCTGGGTAAGAATCACACTTGTGTATCTTCAAAGCAGTTCAGAAGCATGAGGAGAGCAGAGAAAGACCAGAAAGATGCTTCTAACTCCCACAGATCACCCTAGCAATGGATTTTAATTACAACATTGATAAATTATTTATCTGTATCTTAAACTACATGCTTACATATAGAAATACATAGCACCATATAAATGTACCCATGACTGTCCTCTAGATGTATATTTCATCAACAGAAAGAATAAAAGCTATTTATTCCTCTAAATATCTTCCCTCAGGATCCCCTTTGTCACCTATTCCGCTTACACTTTTTTCTTTCCCTGCATCCTGGACTGGTAAAGTTGGTAGGCAGGAGAAACATTAAAGATTCAGTAGGAACAGTTTTTGCATTAAAAAAAAAAAAAGAAAAAAAAAGAAAAGCCACAAAAAAGCATGCCAGTCTGGCTGGTGAGGGGGAATGCAGTGCAGGAGCTTGGTGTGCTTTGCTCTGCGGGCACCTGGAGGCTCGGGAAGGTCCAGGCAGTGCTGTGGTCCCCGGCAGGGCTCAGCAGAGCACAGCTGCCCCGGAGCCCAGGGGCTCCAGCCGAATTTTCTCCCCAGCTGAATTTCCTCCCCAACCAGTCCAATTGTGGGAGCACTGCCCCAGCCAGCAGGAGCTGCTTTTCTCTCAGCTTTGCTCGGTGCCATTCTCTCTTGGGTTGCAGTTCCAGCTGTCCCCAGCAGTGTGTGTTCTATCCCAGCTGCTGGAACTGGGGCGGGGAGGGGTAG